>SKCR01029772.1:0-255121 GCA_019454045.1 Zanthoxylum bungeanum
TTTATGCCACTTCATCACTGTGCAAACTTTAGAGCATTCTAACATAAAGCAAAATGGCATTGATTTTGTTTTTGCACATATTGCTTTATGTTAGAAGATATCCTCAGGGTGTAAAAACTAAAAAGTGACCTTGTAATGGCTTAAAAAATGCCATTTGCATGTTAAAAGAAAAATGTTTGTAACGTGCTTCTTTCTTTTATTATAATCATGATGATAAGTATACAATGTCCATTTTCTTTATATGATATTAACCTTTTTTGCTTCCAATTTGCCAGATCAATTTTTGATTTCGAGTCTATCCGCAAGCTACTTTCATCTCCAAAATTCACATTCTGGTATGTGTAGTCTCATTTATGTCTGGTGCATAATATTATTTTCTGGATGATTTTTCAGTATCTGTTGGATGCTAAAAATTCTTTTATTGTCATATTCAAGCTATGATGCACTACATGGAGTTGCTGGCGCTTATGCAAAACGTATTTATGTAGAAGAGCATGGTGCACAAGAAAGCTCGTTGTTAAACTGCACAACCAAGGTCTAGTTAATTACTTAATTTTGCTGACTTGCTGCTACAAAGGTTTCATCAATTTTCTGCTTTATCATCTTAATGAGTCTACTTTTTCCTTTTTCTGTGGATAATACCAAACAGGAGGACTTTGGGGGAGGGCATCCAGATCCTAATTTTACTTATGCAAAAGAGTTGGTTGCTCGCATGGGGTTGGGTAAATCAAACACTCAAGATGAACCACCAGAATTTGGTGCTGCTGCTGATGGTGATGCATATCTTAACATGATCCTTGGCAAAAGGTAGCACTTTCTTTTTTTTTTTCGGCGAAAAAGGTTCATAGTAATGATAAAATTTGCACTTACAATTTCCTTTGGCTTTGATAGGTTTTTTGTTACTCCATCAGATTCAGTTGCCATCATTGCTGCAAATGCAGTTGAATCCATACCCTACTTTTCTGCAGGTCTGAAGGGAGTTGCCAGGTCTTTCAATTTTCTGCTTTTCTTGCACATCATTTTTGCTGTTTTAACTCGAATGCGGTTAGAGCTGCAAGTTTCAATTAATTTAGTCTTTAGGAAATCCTCTTGGACAGAAAGGAGAAAAAACATTGTGAACATATTTGTAGCCTGAAACGAATGTGTTAAATGGCCATTCAGAGGTGTTAATCAAGTGGCAAGGTTTACCTGACTGTGATAGTTCATGGGAGTTGTTTGAGAACATCAAAGCTCATTTTCCTGAATTTAACCTTGAGGACAAGGTTGTTTCCGTAGGGGGGAGTATTGATACACCAAGGATCAATCAAGTTTATCAGAGGAAGAACAAGCACCAGTTGGAAGTCCAGCAACAGCAAGAAGCCCAGCCCATTCGTCCATGACATATGGCTGAGTAGAGATGCGACATTTGTCTCGCCTCTGCATTCTATTATTTCGCCACTTGTCTTCTTATTATTAGTTAATGTTTGTTTGCACTTTGTTGTGAGAGGATTCGGTTATAAACAAAATCTTCATTCAGTTGTGAGGGGATTATTATTGTTTTGTGAGAAATTGTATTGAGGAGCCCCTAAGCTGCTTGAAATGCTTAGATCTTGTTATTTCTTCTGATTATCTAATATAAAGTACATTTTCCAGTATTTCTTTGCATTATTGGATTTGTGTTTATCTATTGGTATCAGAGCATATCCTTCCTGGTATGGTACGCACGAAGATGGACACAAGGACTGAGAGCATGGAGAAGGAGGTAACAGGTTTGAAGGAAGAAGTAGGGAATGTAAAAACAGAAATGGGAGAAATGAGGGCAAGTTTGGATAAGGTGCTAGAGTTGTTGCTAGCCAAAGAAAAGGGGAAAGAAATGCCACTGGAGATACTTCAAGTGAAAGGATGGGTGAAGATCCTGGAAATCATGGACAAAGCCAAACAAGAGAAGGCTCTTATGAGCGTTATGAACATAAATGGCGAAAGTTAGAGTTACCATTTTTTTCAGGGGAAAATCCCTACAACTGGTTGTTGAGGGTGGAACGATACTTTGTCTTGAATCATGTTGCTGATGAAGAAAAAATTGAAGCAGCTATTGTGTGAATGGATGGAAAAGCTCTCAGCTGGTATCACTGGGTTGAATCAAGAAATCCAATCTTGTCTTGGGCTGATTTTAAAAACCAGTTACTAAAAAGGTTTAAGGGTTCCCAAGAAGGGAGTGGGTACGAAAGCTTGGTTGCACTGAGACAAACGGGGGACGTAGCGGAGTATCGTGAAAAATTTGAGTTGATTGCAGCACCACTAGTTGATGTTGGGGAAGACATGTTGGCTGGAGCCTTCATTAATGGCCTAAGAGAAGAACTAAAAGCTGAAGTGAGGGTAAAACAGCCCACCAAAGTGCTGGAACTTATGGAGCTAGCCCAGAAGTTGGAAGATAAAAACAAGGCAATTGAAAGAGCCCAAGAACTGAGGTCTAAGACTAAGGCCTTGGTGGGACTCACTTGTGGGCTTGGTGGCCCAAATATGGGCAACCCTTATAAACAAGACGTCATGGGCAGTGCCTTCAAACAAGAAGCCACAAAAACAGTGACAGTGCGCAGCGATCGCAACTTTCATCAAGATCCCAACTCTCATCAAGCTCCTAGAAGAGATTATGTCAGACGCATGTCAGAGCGTGAGAGTCAAAGGCGTCGTGAACAAGGTCTTTGTTTTTATTGTGATGAGAAGTATCATGTTGGGCATAAATGTAGCAATCGACAATTCCATGTGTTGATCCTCACCGGCGAAGACGATGAGTCTGGGATTGTTGAAGACAGTTCCGATTCGCCGTCCCTACCATCTGACACCACTGTGATTGAATCGGGTAATGACCTTGAACTATCTCTGAAAACAATTTTAGGGTTTTCCTCTGGGCATAATCTATTGAAGGTTCGGGGGATGATTAAAGGGGTAGAGGTGATTGTATTGATTGACAGCGGAGCATCTGACAATTTCATTGCTCCCACTCTGGTTGAGAAATTAAATTTGCTTATAGATAGCTCACGGGGCTTTGGAGTTCAGTTAGGCAATGGGGTGTGCTTAAAAGGGCAGGGGTTATGTCGGAATGTGCCTCTGAGCATTCAAGGGTATCAATTTTGTCAAGATTTCCATCCATTTGAGGTGGGAACTTCGGATGTAGTGTTGGGTGTAGCTTGGCTTCAATCTTTAGGGGAAGTTGCTACAAATTATAAGTCATTAACTATGCAGTTTATAAGTGGTGACCGAGTGGTAACATGGCAAGGGGATCCCTCATTTTCCAGAAATGTGGTTTCCTTAAAAAAATTATTGAAGATAATTGAGGGCGGTGATATGGGCTTTTTAATTGAATTTGGAGCATGTTCTGTTATAACTGAATCCAAGGAGGTTCCAGTTGTTGATAGCCCAGAAATACAAGAGGTACTGTTGGAATTCTCCACTATTTTTGAACCAATCAGTCACCTGCCAATTCAAAGGGGGCAAGATCACTGTATTCGGTTGAAAGAGGGAGCAACACCACCAAATTTAAGGCCGTATCGCTATCCGTATTACCAGAAAAATGAGATCGAAAATATTGTAAGGGATTTGTTGGCTTCAGGCATTATAAAGCGAAGTAACAGTCCGTATTCGAGTCCTGTTCTGCTGGTTAAAAAAAAAGATGGTGGGTGGAAGATGTGCATTGATTACAGGGCTTTGAATAGATTAACGGTCCCAGATAAATTCCCCATTCCTGTAATAGATGAATTATTGGATGAACTTAATGGAGCAACAATATTTTCTAAATTGGATCTAAAGTCTGGTTATCATCAGATTCGGGTTCGTGAAGAGGATACGGAGAAGACGGCTTTTCAAACCTATGAGGGACATTATGAATTCCTCGTTATGCCATTTGGGTTGACAAACGCTCCCTCGACTTTCCAAGCTCTTATGAATGAAATTTTTCGGCCTCATTTACGGAAGTTTATTCTAGTATTCTTTGATGACACTAGTTTTCAGCAAGGATTTTGGGGCACATATTCAACATTTGAGGATTACATTACAGATTTTACAGGAAAATCAGTTAGTGATGAATGAGAGTAAATGTGTTTTCAGATTCGGGTTCGTGAAGAGGATACGGAGAAGACAACTTTTCGAACCTATGAGGGACATTATGAATTCCTCGTTATGCCATTTGGGTTGACAAACGCTCCCTCGACTTTCCAAGCTCTTATGAATGAAATTTTTCGGCCTCATTTACGGAAGTTTATTCTAGTATTCTTTGATGACACTAGTTTTCAGCAAGGATTTTGGGGCACATATTCAACATTTGAGGATTACATTACAGATTTTACAGGAAAATCAGTTAGTGATGAATGGGAGTAAATGTGTTTTCGCTCAAAGCGGGGTGAATTAACTTGGCCATATCATCTCTTCTGCGGGGGTATCTGCTGAACCAGGCAAGACAGCATGTATGGCGAAGTGGCCTAGACCAACAAATATCAAATCCCTGAGGGGTTTTCTTGGGCTCACAGGCTATTATCGAAGATTTGTTAAGGGATATGGGGAGATAGCTGCACCTTTGACTCAAATGCTTAGAAAAAATGCTTTTAAGTGGTCAGAAGAGTCGTTGACAGCATTTAATGCATTGAAGAGTGCTATGATGAAGTTACCCGTGCTAGCTTTACCATATTTTTCGAAGACTTTTGTGCTAGAAACTGATGCTTCTGGTGTCGGTCTAGGTGCGGTCCTCGTGCAAGAAGGCCATCCAGTCGCTTTTTGGAGTCACACTTTATCTCCTCGAGCCCAGGCCAAGTCGGTTTATGAACGAGAACTTATGGCTATTGTATTAGCCATTCAAAAATGGAGGCATTATTTGCTTGGAAAGAAATTTGTGGTCAGAACAGATCAACGTAGCCTGAAATTTTTGCTTGAGCAGAGGGTTATTGGAGAGGAACATCAAAAGTGGCTTATCAAAATTTTCGGTTATGATTTTGAGATTCAATACAAACCTGGATCGGAGAATAGGGTAGCTGATGCATTGTCGCGCGTAGCAGAATCTTTCGAGAACGAACACCAGTTTTTACATATGGAGAAAATTCAGTTTGCGGCATTTTCTTTGGCTTATTGTCCTGCTATAGTTGAACTACAAGAAGAGGCTAGTCAAGATCCCAATTTGCGCACCATAATACAGGCACTTTTGTTAGATCCAAGTTGCAAACCACCATATTCTTTGCAAGGGGGCTGTTTAATGTATGAAGGCAGATTGGTCATTCCTAAGGGTTCAACTAAGATTCCAAGTTTGCTTAAAGAATTTCATTCCACTCCTCAAGGTGGCCACTCGGGATCTCTTCGTACTTTTAAGAGAATTGCGGCAGTGTTATTTTGGGAAGGAATAAGATCAGATGTGAGAAAATATGTTGATCAGTGTGATGTATGTCAAAGGCATAAGTATTCAACTCTCAGCCCTCAAGGATTACTACAGCCCCTACCAATTCCAACCTTACCTTGGAGTGATATTTCCATGGATTTTATCGGAGGATTACCAAGGGTCCTTCATGTTGATACAATATTGGTGGTTGTCGATCGTTTTACAAAATATAGCCATTTTATCAATCTGGGTCATCCGTTTTCAGCTAAGGATGTGGCTTATGTTTTTATAGAAGAGGTAGTACGATTACATGGTTTTCCTAAAACCATTGTTTCTGATAGAGATAGTATATTTGTAAGCTACTTTTGGAAGGAGTTATTCAAGTTAGCCGGGACTTCCTTAAAAATGAGCACCGCTTACCACCCGCAAACAGATGGACAAACAGAGGTCGTCAATAGATATCTAGAAGATTATTTGCGGTGCTATGTCAGTGGGCAGCCTAAACAGTGGGTGAGGTGGTTACATTGGGCAGAATACTGGTACAATACCTCTTTCCATAGCTCAGCAGGTATGACACCATTTCAGGCACTATATGGAAGGGAACCCCCTGTACTGCTGCGATTTACAGAGGAAGTTTCATTGGTGGAGGAAGTTGATGTTTTGCTAAGAGATCGCAACAAAATTTTAAATGAACTCAGAAGCAATCTATTGATAGCCCAGAATCGTATGAAGCAAAGGGCGAATCTGAAGCGTAGATATGTGCAATTTCAGGTTGGGGACATGGTTTATTTAAGGTTGCAGCCTTTCAAATTCAAATCTTTAGCCAAAAGGATGAATCAAAAGCTTAGTCCTCGTTATTTTGGACCTTATCAGATCTTGGCTAAGTATGGGGAGGTGGCTTACAAGCTCAAATTGCCTGAAGGCACTGCTATACACCCTGTATTTCATGTCTCTCAATTGAAGGCTGCTAAGCCACCTATTGTCATTGGCCAATCTCTACCAGATTTTTTGAGTGCAGCTATGGAAATGCTTGTTAAGCTTGAAGCCGTCTTAAGGGTGCGCAAATTGTTAAATGGCCATTCAGAGGTGTTAATCAAGTGGCAAGGTTTACCTGACTGTGATAGTTCATGGGAGTTGTTTGAGAACATCAAAGCTCATTTTCCTGAATTTAACCTTGAGGACAAGGTTGTTTCCGTAGGGGGGAGTATTGATACACCAAGGATCAATCAAGTTTATCAGAGGAAGAACAAGCACCAGTTGGAAGTCCATCAACAGCAAGAAGCCCAGCCCATTCGTCCATGACATATGGCTGAGTAGAGATGCGACATTTGTCTCGCCTCTGCATTCTATTATTTCGCCACTTGTCTTCTTATTATTAGTTAATGTTTGTTTGCACTTTGTTGTGAGAGGATTCGGTTATAAACAAAATCTTCATTCAGTTGTGAGGGGATTATTATTGTTTTGTGAGAAATTGTATTGAGGAGCCCCTAAGCTGCTTGAAATGCTTAGATCTTGTTATTTCTTCTGATTATCTAATATAAAGTACATTTTCCAGTATTTCTTTGCATTATTGGATTTGTGTTTATCAGAATGGCATTCTTGATGCATGGGAAGAGTTGAGATTGGACTATCTGTAGGATTTTTAGTCCTATAACATCATATGTTTGGTGCTATTTAGATACTTCTTTAAGATTTCACGCTTTTGTTCTATCAAAATTCAAAATCATTCTTTGATTTGTTATTTTGTAGGAGTATGCCAACCTCAGCTGCCCTAGATGTTGTAGCCAAGAACTTGAATTTGAAGTTTTTTGAGGTAATTTTTAATATCTTTTACAATATTTTCACCAAGTGATTGCTCTTCGCTGCTGCTGTCAGAGGCCACATAATTTGGTTTCTTGCTTATGTAACCAGGTACCAACAGGGTGGAAATTTTTTGGGAATTTGATGGATGCTGGGTTATGTTCAAAGTTTTGGAACTGGTTAGTATTTGGCATCTTATTATCAATGTAGCAATATTTTTCCAACGTTAAGGATTATTGGATACTGGAACAAAGCTGTTTAGTAATAAAAACATTTGTAAACAGGCTCAGACCATATTCGTGAGTCAGATGGAATCTGGGCTGTTCTGGCCTGGCTATCCATTCTTGCTCATAAAAATAAGGAAAACCTTGATGGTGGAAAGCTTGTGACTGTTGAAGATATAGTTCGCAACCATTGGGCTACCTATGGTCGCCACTACCTTACTCGATATGACTATGAGGTACTTTCTGATTTCTTATTTTTGAATTATATTAAATATCTGAAGCTATATATAATTTTTTTCAAATTGTTTCTTGAAGAATGTGGATGCAGGTGCAGCAAAGAAATTGATGGCAAATCTGGTCAAAATGCAATCTTCCCTTCCTGAACTTAATGAGTATGTTTGTAAAAGCAATGCTATTCCTGAATCTTGCAAGTTTATAAGTTAATTTTCTTCTCAAGAAGTGGTCAGCTGTTGAAATCTGGTTGAGTCTTGAATTCGACTTTTGTATAAAATGCAGGCGCAATTATATTAATTCTGAATGGCAGTCATCAACTTCTAAATTGATGCAACTTCTAGGTTCAGAATAAATATTCTGATTACCATTGTCCATTTATAATCAATTTAAAAACAGAAAGCAAAAAGTGCTTTCCTTTGTGGTGCACTTGGAATGGCTTCTATGAATTTTTTTGATTTGATGATGCACATGGTCTTCTCATGGACCTTTAAAACCTTGAATTGGCTATCACAGTTTCCGAAACAATACATCATATTTTTCGTACTTGACATTATGTTTCTCATGCAGTATTGTGAAGGGGATCCGTTCAAATGTGTCAAAGGTTGTCAATGCTGATGAATTTGAATACAAAGATCCTGTTGATGGTTCCATCTCAAAACGCCAGGGTATCCGATATTTATTTGATGATGGGTCACGACTGGTAAGTGGAATTTATGTTCCACATTTGATGGAATTTTGAGTGAATTGTTAAAACCAGACTGAAATTGTTTTTTTTTTTTTTCTTCTTTCCCATCTCTGGAAACATTTGCAGGTTTTTCGTCTCTCGGGGACTGGCTCCGAAGGTGCAACCATCCGTCTCTACATTGAGCAGTATGAGAAGGATCCTTCAAAAACTGGCAGAGATTCTCAAGAGGCGCTTGCTCCTATTGTAAGATAGCTTTGTCCTCATCCTACTGTAACTAAACCACCATCTTTCTGATATTAATTTTTGGGCCGACTTAGAGCATGTGTCATTTCAGGTTGAGGTTGCTCTAAAGCTTTCTAAAATGGAGAAGTTCACTGGCCGATCAGCACCCACTGTCATTACATAAACAATTAGTTCTGCTCTACACGAAGATCGAACATGCTTTGACTTCGATGTCAGGCGCTGTAAGATTGAACTCTCATCTACTACTCTGTCCTTGACCAAGTTATAGGTGTTTTCATATGTTTGTCATTTTGCCTGCTTTACTGTAAAACACATAAGAGTATCTGGAGCTATAACATATATTATGTTGATATTGTAATAGACATGATATGAGCTTTGGATCAGTTTGGCTTTCTTTTGTTATATTCGGTTCCTACCATGTTATGACGTGGGGGTCTCTTTTTTCTAACGTGTCTACTGTGTGATAGTGCTTAGTTTGCACGTTATGATAACTTTTGATGACGTTTTGTCGGATGTCTATTATTGTTAGTTGAAGGTGGTACCGTATTAATTTACTATCCGCTTGATTATGAGTTCGAATTCTGGAAAGTCTTTTTGTGAGGAAAAAAAAAAGAGTTAAGATTGTTTATATCAGGACTTTCCTCAAATCTTGTAGCGGGATTTTGTACACTGAATACGAACTTTATTAAAATGAAATTGCGGGGGCATCCGTCCGTGGCTTGGACAAGTGGTAATGACTCGTGAGGTATGTGAATCAGTCTGCATGAGATTTTAGTAATAGATTTTAGGTGCCTTTGCAGTGTATGCATGAGCAATCAACATCTTATGTTATTATCGATGCCCCTCATTTTACGGTTGAAATAATGTATTCAGTGCATTTGAATTTACAGCAAGCTCCGTATTTGCTCTGTATAGTAGGCAGTAGCTACTCTACTGGTTTCCAAATATTTGTCTAGTCTAGAAGTATTTTCAAAAACAGGAGGCTGTTAGATGGGTCCTTCCTTCAATTAATGCAATAAAATTCAAATTGGTGTGCTTGTCTTGATGGGTCTTTCAAATAATGTAATAAAACTCAAATTAGTTTACTGATTTTGATGCCCAACATAAGCATAAAGACAATTAATATATTTAAAATCTAGATGATATAGAATATATGGTACAAGATTGAAGGATAAAAATATGCAACTAGCAAGAATATTTGCTTACAAAATATGCTTTTTTATGTCTATATAAGGTGTTTCATATGACCTGGCTTTCAGGCTCAATTCACACAATTTGTGGTTTAATTATGAACATTTTCGGGTATTAAGTCTCAATCTTACCTGCTATCTAATTTTATATCATTATCATAAACCCTAAAATTCATTTTTAAAGCTCAATTTTCATACCCCAGCTGTCATGGTTGGACCAAACACACTCTGCTGGCTGGCTAGCATGATCATTCTTCAGAGTAAAAATAGTCGTCTTCAGTCAATGCAAATGGATAATCACGAACTTAATTCTATTCAATAGATCCATATATATGTGGAAAGGCCTTGTTTAATTAGAGGTCAGTTTCCATCACACTCATATAATTCATTCTAAGCAGCTGAATTATCTTAGTCATGCGGTTCCATTGTAATTAATAAGAAGATTAGAAGGACTTGCAAAAGTTGGAGCTTGCATGGACATTTCCAATAATTAATTAAAATGTTGCGATGTATATATCCATGTAGCTGACCCATTTAATAAGAAAAAGGCTTCGATTTGGAGAAATACTTGAAAATTATATTTAATATATTCAACAAATAAATACATGATATGTGTTGATTAATATTTTTCTCTTTCAATTATTATCGATTAATTTCAAATTTAATATATATATCAAAATATTAGTGATAGGATATATCACGTCATTCCCACACAATTCTCTCTCTTTCATTTGATTCCGAGTTCTGCAATTTGCGAGAATTTGACCTCACAACTTAGTAAATTTCAAGGCCAAAATAGTTCTTTTAATTTATTTTTTTGAAGTGTTATAGTGCCATTTAAAAATTTTAAATTCAAAGGAACTAGATATATAAAAAAAGAAGCCATTATCACTTTTATTAACACGTACAGTTACAGATTGACAAGATTAGTTATTATGCAATTTATTTATTCTTCCCAACAAGTTCATAAAGCATCTTCCTAGTATATGTATATGACAATGTATGAAGGTAAAAACCCGACAAAAACTATACGACAAATTTAACACTTTAGGTCACTTTCCATTTACAAATGACAAATACTTGTATGATCATAATTCACAAACCAGAATCAAAAGGCACTCCGGTCGCCGGAATCCAAGAATTTCCGGCCAAAAAATTCCCAACCGTAAACTTTCCTGCCTCCACGGGGCTCTGAATAATACGATACCCGGGCCAGTTCACCCTTCGACTAGTACCCGCACCACTTCCTGTGTTCATATACTCACCATAATAAAGAGTGCTCAAAGCAAATTTCCCATTCCAAGGCAACCAACCAGCTGGATCAATCAATCCATCAATAGCACACTTCATAAAGATAGTTCTTGAATATTGTTTCCACGGCCTGCCTAGATAATTCTTGAAGGAACCCTGAACGGGTCTCATATCCGAGGCCGCAGTAACCCTGGAGTTATGAACAATTATGCCTGTGTTTTCATTAGGGTCTTTTCTTCCCTGTGCTGTGACAGTGTTCATTTGGCCGCTCATCGGTTTTCTTATGTAGATGTTGCAATTTTGAAGAACAGCTGCTGCGTCGCCGAAAATGAAATCTTGGGTTCCGTATATGTCACAATTACGATAGAATTGGCGTTGAGAGTAGACATATAAGGTGTCTTGGTAGCCTTTGAAGCTACAGCCGTAGAAAACCGAGAAGTCTGAGCCGGACCGGAGGGCTACCGCTTGATGATTTCCCGGTCCGGCCGTGTTCTCGAACGTCATGTCTCTAGCTATGAAGCGTTCACCGGAAACAGCTGATAGAATAAGGAATATAGTGAGTTAAATCGGATGGTTTTTTGTTGAATAATTTTTTTTACTGTTGTGTTTTTATTGTAATTTTTTAATTATTGTTGTTGAAAAGTGAAACATGAAAGTATTTTTTTTGTAAATAAGTAGAGTTTTAAAATTGTCAAAATCTTGACCTATTGATGTGAATAAAAGAGAAGTTTTATTTATATAATTAATACACTCTTCCACCAATTCATAAAAGGGGTTTTTAGAGGAAGTAATTTTGTTTATTTTAGTTGAATACGTGGGAAGTGTTAAGCTAAATTTGTATTGAGTTTATTTATTTATTTATTTATTTTTTTAAATGATGATTGGTAGTTAGTAGTTAGTACAGTGAACTTAGGATTAGATCCAAATTCTATTATATATTATATTATGTTCCAAATTGATAATAAAAGGGGCAACCATGCATGTAGAGTAGAGCTTACCAAAAGTTGCTGTGCGGAAAGTAGTGGTGCCTCCTTTAGCATTTTTGTTACCGGTAACGATCGTAGAATCGATTCCATCTCCAATTAACATCAAGTTCTTTACAGACTTCTTAATGTCAACGTTCTCTTTATACACACCCTTTTTCACGTAAATAACAACTCTTTTACTCCCACTTCCTCGCTTAGCTGCTACAGCCACAGCCTCAGAAATGGTCTTGTAGTTACCAGACCCGTCTTGTGCCACCACGACATCAGCTTTCGGAGCCGCCCCAGTTGCCTGGAGAAGCCTCCGGTCAGCGGCGGATACCCACGTCGGGAATCCATCAACAAGCAACCGCCGGCGGCCACCGTTCCTTTTATAAGCATACGGTATAGATGAATGTGAAGAAGATGAAGATGAAACAACCGTTGACTTGGTTATCGCCAGTGAATTGCTAAGCAACTTGGAAAAGTTGCCTAACATGAATGACAAAGATTGAACATGAGAATCCAAATTAAAATCAATGAACCCGTTTTCACAAGTTTGTTGATTTGCAATAGCTGCACTTAGCCAAGTTATAGAATCAATCGGATCGCTAGAGCTCAACGAACGGTTGAGATGGTTAACCGTGTCGTCGTAAAGCTCCAAGCAATCAGACCAAGCTAACTTGGCTAGCTTATTGAATGAACTCAAGTCCATATTTGAAATGAGTTTGTGAGCTTGTATGGATTGGTCAGTGGTGATCTTAAGGCTTAGGTCACGAAATGAGAATTGGGATTGGTCTAGCTCCAAGTTTGTGACAAAGTTATTGGCCATGTAATGGTTGCATGTTTCAGGATATGGGGTCTTGTTACATGATGTTATTATTTCACCATGCACTAAGTTTAAAGCAAGAATTAGAAAATGAACCCAACAAATTTGGATGAGTACAAGCTTATTAAGCTTATCCATAGAGAGAGAGAGAGAGAGAGAGAAATGATTTGATCAAAGGCTAAAGCTATGATGTTTCTGTGTGGTCGAATTAAGTGATGATGGCAGGGGGATGGTTGTTTATATAGCCAAATATATTGGGGGGGGGGGGGGGGGGGGGGGGGGGGTGAGGAGACGTACTTAGGTATTTGGGGTACGTACTTAGGTACTTATATCAATAATGCTATTTGAATCACTTGATTATTTCTCCAATATCCAATTTTTGTCTTTTTATATTCAAAATAAAAAATTCAAAAATAATTTTTGAATCTTTGAAAAATTATTTTGCAAATTTGATGCTGAACGAATATCAAGATATTTGGACTGGTTAGGGTTTTTGATGGGGGCCAAGCATGATGCTTACGTGAAAGAAGAATCTTCTGGATGCTTTGTGGTTGTGGGGATCTTTAGGGTTTATGGTTGGTTTTGATTTGAATGCCACCTAGGTTTTTAATTGAAGCGGATGTAATACGCTAGTGGTTTTTTTATTTTTTATTTTTTATTTTTTTTGGGCATTGTTTCGATTTGTTCATCTTTATTAAAAAAATAGTGATGGAAGACCAATGACTTAAAAAAAGTCATTGTGGTTTGATCCAATTGGTCAGCTACGAGACCAGCTTCCGAGAACAATTGGCTACCATTAATTCATAATTTGCTAAGTTTTGATTTCCATTGCTGTTAATTTCATAATTATTTTAGAAGTAGTTGACTTCTCGTTTTGGTGGAAAGATATATTTTATTAATTTTCTCGGTAGATCATTAGCCAATTTTTAGACAATTGAAGGATTGTTACCATACAAACCATTTTTTAATTTTTTTTTTACACTAAGCATTTTATTTTTTGAGTTAAAATTTTCATATCAAAATTTCAAATCTTCTTGCTAAAAGTTTATAGGAGATTTCAACTTGTGTGATTTTAATTCAAATAATAGTAAGATGGGATTCTCGAACTGTTGATAAGGTTGGTAAAAAAGTCGGGTTTTAAAAAGCTCTTTCATATTTTAATTATTTTTTTATTTAAATCTGGGTCTAAAATTACAATGAGAACATCAATTCAGAATTTAAGAAATTATATTTTTTTTTGTTGATATCTTGAAAATATTAATAAATAATATTTAAATTTAGGGATATGCTTCTTCAAGTCGGCCCATTTGCCAATCGTAAGTCAATATATACAATCGGTTGATTGGAATTTAAAATTTGGATCAAAATTAGAACCTCAAATTTTTTTAAAAAAAAAAATTAATTTTTAATAATATAATATAACTTTTATATTTTAAAAAATGATATGAAGCAAGAACCATGACTTAAGAACGACAGAAACAGTACCATAAAGTGCCTTTTTATCTATCTATCTTTTTCTTTTTATTAATAAATATATTAATTTTTTAATGATAAAAATTTAACTACTATTTCACCAATTAGTTAATTTTCCTATTATATATCAGCATTTTTATATTTTTAATCCTTTATCGGTAGTCATTCCATCAAAATTTAAGACAACTCAAGGAAGGCCGCCTCCAATAATAGCCAATCATTTCAATATTATTTTAAAAAATAAAATGTGAAAAATACAAAATTATTTCTCTAAAACAGATGGACAGACATTAAAAATTACAAAAAATAATTAATCTTTAAATACATTTAAGTATTGGCAGTAGATGGAACTTTCTTTCTGAAAAATCAAATCAACACAACAAATTGCTCCGAACGCAAACGAAATCACGTGAACTTTTGGGATTTTGATTACGATGTATAAGGGAGGATAAGAATCATCTAAAATTTTTCTTTTTAGTTTGGTGCAACAATATAATAATTAATAATCCTCTTAATGAGGCATTGTTTCAAGTTCGTTTGCTTACAAGTGTCAAGCCATCAACCCTAATTACGCAAAATGATATTGTTTACATATCATAATCAACACCTAAAAGTTGATTAAATTTGTATACATATACATGTGAATTAATTCAACTTTAACGTACGTGGTATGTTGATTTTTTGTTGGGTCGTTTTTTTGCCCCAACTAATCATTATGATGAATGCCTTGAAAAAGTTTTTAATTGGGTAAGCATTGAAATCTTACTTTTTGTTGAGGAATGGATTTTTTTTTTTTGTTGTGCGGGTTGAATATATATTTTATGTATTAATGTTATAAATGTTCCAGATCATGTCGGTTTTATAATCAAACAATTGATTTATTTATACGTAATATTTATGCCTCATTCGTTTATCTCTCAGTTCTCAAATAATATTTCTATTTCATTGTGAAATAGTTAATAGTTAAAGTCTGTATGCTTAAACTAAGTAAATAATAAAAAAAAATTCATGAAATAAAAAAAACATATAGAAATAATTCAAAATAAAATAACAGATAATAATAGACCCGAAATCCAAAAAATTGGTTAGGTTTTGTGAGCGGCTACTATTTAGGTTTCTTATTTTAATAAGAGATTATATTTTTATATTTTTATATATTTTTATTTTAATAATTTTTTATTTTTATTTTATAATTTAATAATAAAAATATTAATTGTAAAGATTAGGTACCACATATATTTCTTATTTTAATAAAAAAATATAATATATTTTCTTATTATAATAGGTAATAAAAAAAATTAATTATAGAGATTAAGTGTCATGTGACGCGATGAGAAAACTTAAAAATGTTTAACTTATATATATATATATATATTGTCAGATTATCTGTGATATTATTTTCAAAAATTAATCGAATAATATAATATGTTTTATTGTTATAATATGGTTCTTATTTAATAGATTTATTAATTTAATTTTATAACGGATAATATAATATATTTTATTGTTATAATTGTAGAGATTAATATATGTTTTATGTTTTATAACATATGTTTTATTTAATAAATTAATTGTAGAGATTAAGTGTCACAAATGTTTTTATTTTAATGAGAGATTATAATATGTTTTCTTATTATAATAGTTTTCTTTATTTAATTTTATAATAATAATAAATTAAAATATTAAGTAATTAATCGTTTAATTAAATTAAATTAAATTAATAGGTTTCTTACTTTAATAGTAGATCATATTTTTATATTGTAATAGTTTCTTATGTTAATAATTTATTATTTTAATTTTATAATTGAATTATAAAATATAATTGTAGAGTTATTTTAATTTTATAATTTAATAATAAAAAAATAATTGAAGAGAGTAGGTTAATTGTAGATAACTTAATAGTGTTTTTATTTTTATTTTAATAGGATGATATAATATATTTTCTTGTTATAATAGAATTCTTTTAAAATTATAATATGTATTTTTATTGTAATATGTATTTTTATTTAATGGATTTATTAATTTAATTTTACAACTTTAATTTGAAGCCTTCATGTGGCGCAACTGCTCTACCACTAAGATACTGAGGAACAACGGGAGATTAAAAATTCTCATTAGGGTCACGTCATGTTTTATAAAAAATCTCGTCTAGTCTCATGAAAATTCCTGTCCCGATTCAAAATTTCCTGATTCGATCCTGTCCTATTTTCAATACAGGTCAATTTTTTTTATCCCAAATACCGTTCCAAACGGGATGAGATCCTGTTGAGACATGAAATTTTACCAACCCTATATCTCATAAAGTTCAATTCATGTTCTCCACTCATGACCAATATGAACTTGAAATTTCATTCTTAACTCACAGAATTTCTTCGTAGTGGTTCCGTTCCATACCTCGTTTTATAGGGAACCTCAAAGTGGCTCTATTTCATTATATTCATTCATATCATAATTTCATTCATTTAATATCCTTTTGGTGTCATTGATATAAGAATTGATATAAGAGATGTCATTACTAGTCTATTCGTTTCTATTAAAATATTAATAGTTTTCTTTGTTTAATTTTATTATAATAATAAAATAAAATATTAATTAATTAATAGGTTTCTTACTTTAATATTAAATTATATTTTTATAATGTAATAGGTTTCTTAATTTAATAATTTTTTATTTTTATTTAATAATTTAATAATAATAAATAATTATATAGTTATTTTGATTTAATAATAAAAAATAATTGTAGAGATTAGGTTAATTATAGATAATTTATTAGTATTTTTTTTTAATTTTAATATGATACTAAAATATATTTTCTTGTTGTAATAGAATTCTTATAAAATTCTTATATGTATTTTTATTTAATAGATTTATTAATTTAATTTTATAACTTTAATATGAAGCCGCCACGTGGCGCGATGAGAAAACTTAAAAATGTTTAACTTTATATATAGAGATTAGAGACCCGCTAAATGCGCATGTTATTTTGAACAAATTATATCTTTGGTTTTGGTCGTCCGGGGCTTTAACAAGTTATGTGTAAACCTTGTTCAGGAACATTTTAAGAATCATACTGTTATGATACAACTCAATGTCAGTTGCGACGTTTTTACAACTGTATCATAACTACTTATTCTAAGGTCATTTACGTCTTTACCATATAATAAAAGAAGAAGTTATATTATAGAAACTATTTATTTTATTCATAATAAAATATTTACATAAGTATTTACAAGGAAATACAAGAGAAATTGGAGCTCAGAGCACCAACCCTAACAAAATCTCTCACTTGCTTTAGTGCAAATATCGATTGTATTTCATACCCATCGACTCCACATGTTTATCAAATAACTTGGGAGGAATGGCCTTAGTAAGTGGGTCTGCTACATTATCTTCACTCGTCACTTTGCACACGATAATGTCCCCTCGCGACACAATCTCTCGAATGATGTGATATTTTCGTTCCACGTGCTTTGATTTCTGATGCGCCCTTGGTTCATTTGCTTATGCAATGGCTCCATTATTATCACCGTATAACTGAATCAGATTCTCAATACTTGTGACAACTCCCAATTCTATGATAAAGTTTCTAACCCAAACAGCTTCTTTTGCAGCTTCTGCAGCCGCAAAATATTCCGCCTTTGTGGTGGAATAAACTGTAAACCCCTGCTTGGAACTTTTCCAACTAACCGCACCTCCGTTAAGGGTAAACACGAATCCCGATGTAGAATTTCTATCATCAGGGTTAGATTGGAAATCTGAATCTGTATACACATTAACCTGCAGTTCATTTCCTCCATATATCATAAACTTATCCTTTGTACCCGTAAGATACTTTATGATATGTTTAATGACCATCCAATGGTCATTACCTGGATTAGACTAATATCTACTGGTTACACTAACCGCGTAACTGATATCAGGTCTAGTACATAATATGGCATACATAATGCTAGCCAAACATGAGGTTGATTAGACATTCTAATCTTCTCATATTCTGTTTGAGGACATATCTTCTTTGAAAGATGAATGCCATGTTTGAATGATATATTTGCTGTTTTACAGTTACCGAAATTGTACCTTATCTATGTACATCGACTTGAATAACCCAATAAGCTTCATTTCTTTATCTCTATAGAGCTTTATCCCTAAGATATAAGAAGCTTCTCCCAGGTCTTTCATAGAGAAATTCTTACAGAGGTAAGCTTTGACAACTTGCATCATCCCGATATCATTCCCAATGATCAGGATGTCATCAACAAAGAGAACTAAAAATACCACCATACTCCCACTAAATTTCTTATACACACATGATTCTTACGAATTCTTAGGAAAATCAGACAATCTGATTATCTCGTCGAATCGTAGATTCTAACTTCGTGAAGCTTGTCTAAGTCAATAAATGGACTTTTTAAGCTTACATACCATGACCGAGTTCTCGCTGAATACAAAACCCTCCGGCTGTTCCATATAGATTTATTCATTAAGAAATCCATTCAGAAAATCCATTTTGATATCTATTTGCCAAATCTCGTAATCATGGTAAGCAGCAATAGACAACAAAATCCTAATAGACTTTAGCATCGCAACTGGCGAAAAAGTTTCATTGTAGTCGACTCTAGGTCACTGCGTGTAACCTTTAGCTACCAGTCGGGCCTTAAAGGTTTCAACCTTTCAGTCAAGCCCGCACTTCCTCTTGTAAACCCATTTACAACCGATAGGAACAATTCCTTCAGGAAGCTAAACCAAGTCCCAAACTTGATTCAGATGCATAGAGTCTAACTCTGATTTCATGGCCACTTGCCATTGCACGGAGTTGATGTCCAACATCACTTCTCTATAGGTATAAGGATCAGTTTCTTCAATCAAGAGAACATCAAGACTCTTTTCTTGTATCAAATACAAGCGTTCAGGAGGTCTTGATATCCTTTCGGACCTATGAAGTGTGTGTAAAGAAGGTTCTTCATTTACTTGAATCTCAGGTTCCTCCAGTGGTTCGTTGGTCTCAGGTTGTACTTCATCAATTCAACCCGTCTATGATTACCTCCTTCAGATAAAAATTCTACTTCTAGAAATTTTACGAAACGAGCTACGAACACATTTCAATGCTCGGTAACATAGAACATTTATCCTTTCTTATTTGAAGGATATCCAACAAACCTAAACTTTTACCCATGAGGAAAAAGCCTTAAATCTTAACATAATTAAGATTCGGTTTCCTACCAGTCCATATCTCATACGGAGTTGTAGGAATATCCTTAGAAGGAATCTTATTCAAAAGACGAGCGACAGTTAAAAGAGCATAACCCCATAAATAATAGGGCATATATGTAAAACTCAACATAGATCGGACTATATCCAATAAAGTTAGATTTCTCCTTTCGTATACTCCATTGTGTTGTGGAGTACCCGAAAGAGTATATTGAGCGAGAATTTCATTTTCCTTCAAATAATCAATGAACTCACCACTTATATATTCACCGCCTCTATCCGATCGAAGATATTTAATATATTTACCAGTTTTTTTTCTTATTCGTTACAAAATTCTTTGAACTTTTGAAAGATTTCCGATTTATGTCTCATCAAATAAACATAACCATACCGTGACATATCATCACCAAAAGTAACAAAGTATGAAAAACCACAGTGAGCAGTCTGACTCATGGGACTACATACATCAGAATGTATGAGTTCCAATAAGTCAGTGCCACGATGTCATACACCTGAAAATGGGGCTTTGGTCATTTTACCATGAATGCAAGATTCACAGGTGTAACGACTGGTAACCTTTTCGACCAATAATTTCGACTACCATTTCATTCCGGGATGAATATTCATAATATAAAATATGTTGAACATATACGCAATTATGAAGTGACCTTGGGGGACAATCGATACTCCTTGAAGTTCCGATACCGAATTGTACGATGTTTCACTATCGGATAACCTACGGTGTTTGGGCCGTAACTTTCTCATACAAGTTATGATTTCTATGAATTTTATATCATCAGAAAAATGAGATTGAGACCTAAAACTTTCCCGTTGAACATTTTCCAAATTCAAACCAAAAATAGGCTAAAAATACAGATCAAAAATTCGGATGAATAGTACCCGATGGCATTCCAGTAAATTCTACAAGATTCTTAAAAATTCTACATTTTTCTTATTTTTAAATGGTCAAATATATAAGGTAAATAATATTCATAAATACACTAAAATGGAGAAAAAAGAAAGAGGAAAACGTGGGGAGAAGAGAAGAGAAGAGAAGAGAAGAAGAAGAAGAAGAAGAAGAAGAAGAAGAAGAAGAAGAAGAAGAAGAAGAAGAAGAAGAAGAAGAAGAAGAAGAAGAAGAAGAGAAAGAAGAAGAAAGAGAGAAAAGGAAAGGAAAAAGAAGGAAGAAACAAAGAATGGAGGAGATTGGCTACCATTAGATACTTGTGAGATGTTGGAAATCAAAAGAAAGGGGTAAGAAATCCATGACCCAAATTTTTAAATGTTAAGTTTGATGATTTGATAATTGCATTGTTTAGTGAGCTTGGGTATGATAATGATTATGTGATTTTTGTTTTGAGGCAATGGAAATGTTGATAAACCCCAAATTGTTAAGTTTGGGTGTAATTTGGTCAAATGCATGAAATGAATTCAAAGTTGATTGTTGATGAGATGGTAGTTTAGGGAATGTAAAATTGAGTGATATATGATATATTGTGTTGAGATTTATGTCCTAAAGCTTCATGTATTGTAAAACAGAATAGATTATTATAATAATAATAAATACATTATTCATTTTATCAAAGTTGTTTGATTTATATCGCATATTGTCCAATTGTCTTTTTTACCTTGATTACTATTGTACCTTCAGACTTACTGTATGTTTGATGCACAAGAGGGTTTATGTCTGAAGTTAGTATTCTAAATAGTCCATAGGGAGCAAACAAATAGGGTATTTTGTTTGTGGTTTATCTATAGCTGCTGTCCATTCTATACTTGTATGAAGACCTTGATCCGGGATCGTTCATGTAGTGACATGGGAGTGGAGGCACATTGTATGATGAGATCATATAGGACTGGACTTAGATAAATACGAATTTCTTTTAATATCCGTTAACCGAAGAAATTTATTTTATCTAATAGATGGTCATATATGGATTCGATCTTAATCCTGAGTGTACTACGAACTCCTGCATGACAGACTATGTCCTTTGATTTACTATGGTGAGGTTGGTGTTGCATTCCCAGCCAATAACTACGTATTTTGGGGATATGGTTTGGTCTGTAGCTGAGAACGTTTTACATAGATATGAAATTCACTCATTCTTACGAGAAACAGAAAAATATCTTTTTTAAGAGTTGATTCGTGACTTGAACAATTTAAGCGCTCAACCTTTCTATTACGAATAGAAAGTTTTATATTCATAATTGCTATGAATTAATTGTTCATTATAGAATCAATGGTGCTTAAGAGACAAAATATTTAGAGGGGTTTAACAGACTTTTGACCCGACTCTATTTATGAGATATTCGTGAAGGGCTATATCCATATGTAATGACTATATCAATGGACACCGAAGATGTTCGGTTTTATTTTATCCATCTACGGTAACAAGAGTTCAATTTCGAGTTTTTAGTGGAATAATGCAGAGTTAATAATTCGTAATATTTGATTAAAGAGTTTAATTAATATTTCGGAATTATTGGAGCTCGGAACTGTAGGTCCATTTGGTCCCCTTGCTAGCTCGATTAACTGTAGCAAACCTAATATAATTAGATGGTCTAATTATATGCTCACTTTAATATTTATAAATTATTAAAGAGATTAATAGTATTTATTATCACAAATGAAAACTATGTTAAATTAGTTTAACTTAATGTTTTCTAGAATTCTTTGATTATGAGATAATCCTCTTTTAGGTTTCTAATTCATTATACATTGATCATGCATCATGTTTAATTTTATGCCTAAATATTTCACAATTTTAATATGCGATGAATGAATGTTGAATGCACATTTATTATTTTTCAGCCATGGCATCTGCAATTATCTCAATTCTCAAACAACAAGAAAAATTAACCGGGGATGATTATGTTAAATGAAAAAGTGAAATGAATGCTATATTGGTATGCGAGGACCTTAAATTTGTCATAATGGAGGAATGTTCTCCTGAGCCAGCACCAAATGCTGGCAGAGCTACACGTAATGCCTATAATAATTGGATTAAAGCTGATGAGAAAGCCCATAGTTATTTGATAGCATCCATGTCTGAGGTTCTTGTTGCACAGCATGAGCCTATGGCGACAGCATCAATGATTATGCATGTTGGACAATTATGACCCATATCATCACTATTTGTAAAAGACATGGTGTTCTTTGTAAAAATTAACTATGTGACAAAGGAAATTGCTCTTTTATCATTTTGAAATTGGATTACTTGGATATATAAATGATAAAAGTCCATATGATTAGTACCGGATTAATAAAATATGAGACAATATTAATCCATGAAAGGTTTAATCATTAAATATCCCTAGTCGTAGTATTATCGAGACTGGACATCGATAATGCGAAATAGGCTAGTATTACACTTGTGCGCGTTATGGAAGCTTAACGACATAGTTCTCATATATTTAAGTATTGGATACTTATGCAAGTGTGATAGGAGGTTCTGTTAGCCGTTGGACCGGGAACAGCTTCGCTCTGGATAGACCCCTCGGAGTCCCATTGGTAGTATGACTATGTGTCTATGGGAATCCTAATCAGGGTAGGTGTATGTGGTCTTAACCTGAGACTTGCATCGCTAATACTTGCGACAATCAGTATACTTTGGTTTTGGTCATCCGGAGCTTTAACAGGTTCTGTGTACGCCTCTTCTGGGTATACTGAGAATCGTAGTGTATTGGGTGTGATGTCAAGATGGAAGTATCACTTCAGTCATATGGAGATGATGATCACACATGGATACAAAACTAGTACTCTTAAATGCTACAGCTATCGGGATAGTATGACTATGTCATGATTATCCAATTACATAGACTAGTTGCTAGTGATCCGATATATGCTTCGTACGGGGCAGACACAATTCCAGCCCTAGGCCTAGCATGTGACATCAGATACTGGATCGTATTACACAATACATAGTATGCTACGCCTGATACAGATTATATATATATTCCATGTTGAATATATTTATGGAGAATTGGGTAGGCATGGTGCTTTGCTAGAAGCCAACCATGTCTTGTAAATCGGTAAGGATGTGGTACTGGGTGCGCACGTGTTCGGATAGTCCGATGACCGTATTTACTGTCAACATATCCAGGGATCACTTGGGTCGTTTCCCAAAGATTCACCGATGACATTTGACTCGAACAGAATTAATCTGGGATTAATTCTGAAAGAGAAAATTAATCTGGGATTAATTATGGCAAGAATTTTATCTGGGATTAAATTCGTTTAGAAGAGTGAACGCGATTAATTTGGAATTAATCGGCAAAATAAATTTAATAGTTAAATTGGATTTTACTATTTAATTTATTTAATTGGGCTAAAATAATATATTAGAAATATTAATTGAAATTAGATTTCAATGCGGAATTAAATTGGATTTTAATTTTAGCGAACGAATTAATTTGGAATTAATTCGTAAGTGACTTTCGTAATAATTTTGTGAGGCATTATTATTTAATTAAATTGGATTTAATTATTTAGCGACGAAAAATTCGTTTAGTCGGATTAAACGAACCGGGCCCAAAGTGTGTTGTGTAAGCCAACTTGAATTTGGAATTCAAAATTGGGTGGGACCCACAACTTACATCACTTTTCACTATTCATAATGGGTGTAGTTGGCTAATTAATGTTGGACTTTAACTCACAACACACACAACCTTTTGTAACAAGTTTAGAACTTGAAAAAGACTAATCCTCTTTCTCTCTCCCTTGGTGGCCGATTCTTCCTCTCTTCTCCATGGAATTTTTGTTGCAAAAATTATTCAAAACTAGCACTTTAGAGAGTCAATTAAGGTGATAGGGAAACTCACCCTTGAGTTTGGAATTCAAAAGAAAGCTTGGAGCTTCTTCTACAACAACGAAAAGTTTTGAATCTCATCCAATCAATGTATGTTTTTTCCGCAAACTTTTTGAATTATTCACACAATAATCACGCTTAGAGATCACGTGGCATGTCTAGGACACTAACAATGGTATCAAGAGCCATCCTAAGCTTGATTTGAAATATAGGGTTTATGGACTTTGATTTGGGGATTTTACTTGGAGTATTTATTTTCCTAAATTGATTGTTGGGTTATGCTTAGATTATGATAACTTAGAGTTATGCATGATTAGATTTGTGAAAAATTGATTGGATAAAAAATCCCCATTTCCTTTAGCTTGGCCGAATATGAACCCTAATGTGCTCATGGTGACTTTTGATTTTTGACAATTGGATATGTTAAATGCATGAAATGAATATTGATTATTGATTTAATTGGATTGAAATCAAAATTGGGTATTATTTCTTGCAATTGCCGTGATATATAGCATGTTGGAATGAGTTGATTTTGCTTCAATTTGTGTTGGACATGAATTGGATGATTAAAGCATGATTAATTAGTTTAATTGATGTTTTGAAAATATTGGATTAATTAATTAATTGTGGTAATTGCACTTTAATTAGATTAATATGTAATTTGGAATAATATGTTAATTTAATTTGTTGTATTTGGGCTTAATGGGCTTGGTTGGGCCAAGTATGGTTTTGGACAATTGGATTGGATCCAATTGGGCCTAAAACCATTTCCATAAAGTCCAAATATGACTAATTGGGCCTTTAAAAATTTAATTGGGCCTAATGGGCCTAAATTGATTTTTGGCATAGGGTGATTCCTATTTGGGCCTTGGCATTTTGGGTTTGATCCATATTGGCCAAAGCCCATGCCTAAAGAATTAATTGAAAGCCCATTGGACTTTAATTAAATAGTATTGGATGCTAATTGGGCATTTGAGACCCATTTAGATTGGATTTGGAATCCAAGTCCAAAAAGCACTAAAATAAGTGTAATTATTTAATTTGGAAATAAATATGAATTAGTATTGGATACAATTTAAAATTGGATTTAAAATTATAGTTCGATATAATTCAAGAATAATTACTTTGAGTATTTATTCTTAAACGAGTTGGACTCGCGCAAATCAAATTGTTGTTTGAACATTGGATGGTCATTAATTCAAAGATTAATTAATTGGATTAGATTGATTGAATAACATACTTTGTGTGAATACTTGGATGTATTTGTATGAATAATGTATATCAGATGGATATTAGATGGGTGGGGCAATTTTGGAAATTGTTGTAAGTATAGTACTTATTTATTAAATTGGACCTGCGTGTCCAACCTTTCACCTCCTTATCTATTTGTATTTCTCTTCTCACCAATTCCCCTCAATGCAAATGAGGTTTCTTTAATGTATTATATAATTGGGCAGAAGTATGTAAAGTGCTAGTAGGAGAGAGGAAATAGAGTTCTAGGAACAAATTATTATATATCCATCCGCATATAATTATTAAATTTTATTCGCGCCTTATTATGCTTTAGAATGTATTTTTAAGGGTGTATGATGAGACCTAATCAAAGATAATAAATTTGTTGCCAATTTAAGCGAAAAACCCTCACTTTAATATTAAGTGTTTTCCTTCCATTGAGTGGTTCTCTCTCAAGATCCAAGATTGGCATTGGTTTGTTGGCCAAAGTCAAGATCATTGTCCATCGCGGATGTGTTTGAACCACGAAAGCTTTGTTATATATCGCATGTCTTGGGCAGTTGTGACTTGTTGGCCAAAGTCAAGGTCACTTCTGTACATCGATGTGGATTACGAAGCTTTCCCATTGTCAATGGGTCGCGCTTAACTGGAATCATTAAGCTTGTTGAGCCAAATCCAAGGCTTAGTTGATACAGAGGAAAATGTTAGGATGATATATTGGATATATGTTTTGGACTTGGAGGTCCACCTACCGGATCTAGGAATTGGATGGGATCCAATTGATCTTAGAGATCTACCTAGTTAAGTTTCATACAGCTTGTTGGCCAAAGTCAAGGTTGTGTGTTATTTAACGAGATCCTAGCCCACTAGGAAACTGGGTTTCCCGAGTACTCAACAGAGGGTTAGAGGCTTGCCGAAAAATAGTGGGAGGTCAGTATTAAATTTACAATTTCGTATAATACTTGCTTACACGCGCTCTTTTATTTTTATTTATCGTTGTTATAAATATATACTAGTTGGACTAATATTTTTTATTGCTTTCATTGAACAGTTGGACTGTTTTCACACTACTCCACTTGTAGTTGGTCATATAGTTAGACTATAGTAACCATTACATTTTGAGTGTACCCGAAATCGTTGATTGGATAGTTGGACTATTGCAATCAAGATGGCTGGAAAGATTAGCGTTAGAGATATAATCATGGGCGATAATGTCTTTAACGGCTCCACTTTTCCAGATTGGGAGATGAATCTCAGGATAGTCATAGGAGCCGAGAAGTTACTCTATGTCATAGAGAAACCTCTTAGGCCTGAGCCCAGAGTTGAGCAAATAGTAGAGCATGAGCTTTGGAAGACTCATCGTGATGATAACTTTAGTGCTCAATCCGTCATGCTTACCGCAATGAATCCTCAGTTTCATCGTCAGAACAAAGGATTGGATCCTTATAGTATGATGTTGAAATTGAAGGATCTTCACAGGTCTAATCTTAGATCTTAGAAGCATGAGTTGCGAAAGAAGCTCTTTCGCTCGCGTATGTCAGAGGGTACATCTATTGTAGGGTAGCGGCCGCGAGTGCGCAACGGAAAAAAATAATTATGATGCCGCTATCCCTTTGCCCAAGACGCATTTGTTTTGATTATTCTACAAGCCTAGACATGTTACTATATATTCTAAGCATAAAAACTCATAAAACATGCAAAGAAAATAAACTTAAACATGTTAACTATCATAAGAACTCTAATTAAAATAAAGAAAGAAAAAAACTTACTTGAACCGAAGACTCATCCAGTCCTCCCTCCAGTCTTCCACGTTCCAAAGAGCCACCCAAGTGTGTGGCCTCCAAATGTGCACACACCAAAGCCAAAACTTAACGGCAAGACTACGTCTTGAGTGCATGGGTATTTTGCCATTAGTGCTAGCCTATGCAAATACCTCAAAACTTTTAACTTGAGATTCCTCTAGTCAATTAGACTTAAGGATCCTCAAAATCAGTGGCTTACTCTTAAACTTTAGAGTTGCTCACTTATATAAACCCAAGATATGAAAGGTTTTTTGGTGTAAAAATTTGTAAAGAATTCTTTGGGTTTATATAGGTGCTCCAAAGACAACAAAATTAATTAAGAATCCGATGTGGGATAAATGCTAATTTAATCTTAGCCATTGGATCTTAATTTAGTGGTTTAATGAGATTATAAAACCCTAATAAGAGTTTGGGCCGAATTGGAATTCAAAACAAATAACAAATAAAAAAAATGAAGCGCCATCTGCGCCATTTATTTATTTATTTATTCAAATTCCCAAAGTGCCCCTATCGTCATTCACCAATCCCTAAGCCACTATGGAACCTTATAAATGATCTGTTCAATAATTAAACACATTGAACCATTTATGAACAATTCCTACAGCAATCATATATGTTGTTAAATTTATACTGTGCACTGTTAACCATTGATTTCGACTTTGTTATGTGTGACCTTTTGGGTTCCCCTCAAGTTGGATATGAAATGAATCGTGATAATTTAATCAAACATAAATTATCCTCCGATCAGATGGTCGTTCGATTTCAATGACCAAGGTTGACATCTAGCAATATGCCAAGGCCCCCAAATGAGAAGGAAATATATATACCCATTCTGTATGCGATTTACATATGATACGGTCCCTCGCCTCACTATATCCCCACCTTTTGACCCAATCATACCCTTATGACCGGATCTTTTGAACCGGGGAAGGAGAATGTCAAAGTTATTTGATCCACACATAAGATTGTAAAGACCTCAAGTCTAAGGACTAGTCATACAATCGATACATGAAAGTTCTCACAGACACATGAGATAAACACTCCATAAGAAAACTTTCGGCGGTCAGTTCGATGGACACGAGCAACTCATTCATCCATGTGATACACCAAATGGACGGATCTCCGCTAGTAGCCTATGAGATCGGCTACCCCACTTAAGGGCGGATCATATCATCATGCTAGTCTCTCCGCTTTGTGAACGCCCAGATTATTCACAAAACTATGACTAGAAATGTTTGAGAGTAATGATTCTCATAAGGCGTGGAAGCCATCATCTTATTGCTTCAAGGGCTTTATTACAATGTTTGATGATTCATATAATTTATGTAAGACACATATAATAAAAATTGCCATGTTATTAATTAAAATATTACAAATACATGTACATATAGCCCATCCATAAGTTGGGTATAGGGCATATCCCTTACAATCTCCAACTTGCACTATAGCCAACTAGTATGAATCTGGACACCATACTCTCAGGTGTGCCTATCATGCTTTTGTTGAGTCAGCCCTTTAGTTAGAGAATCTGCAAGATTATCTTCTATGGGTATTTTCTCTATAATAACTTCTTTTCTCTCAACAATCTCCCTGATGAGATGAAATTGCCTGAGTAGATGCTTGGATTTCTGGTGGGACCTTGGTTCCTTTGATTGAGCAATGGCGCCCGTGTTGTCACAGTACATTGTGATGCCATTCTTTATCGCGTGAAACACTTCCAGCTCCGTGATGAACTTCTTTATCTAGAATGCTTCTTTAGCTGCCTCAGATGCTGCAATATACTTGGCTTCAGTGGTGGAGTCCGCTATAGTTGACTGCTTTGAGCTTTTCCAACTGACAGCTCCGCCATTCAAAATAAACAGATATCCTGTTTGTGATCTGCTGTTATCTCTATCGGTCTGAAAGCTCGCATCACAGTAACCAATGACTTTCATCTAAGAACAATCTTCATATGTCAAGAACACATCCTTAGTTCTTCTCAGATAATTGAGGATTAATTTGAAAGCTGCCCAGTGTTGCTCACCAGGATTTTCCTGATACCTGCTCGTTATGCTAAGAGCATAAGAGACATCAAGTCTTGTACAAAGCATGGCGTACATGATCGATCCTATTGCTGAAGCATAATGGATCTTACTTATACGCTCTCTATCTGAAGGAGTATGTGGACATTGCTCCTTAGATAATTTGATTCCATGACAAGTAGGTAAATTACCTCTTTTGGAATCTTCCATTTTGAATCTTTTCAAAACTTTATCTATGTATGTAGATTGAGAAAGTCCTAACAACCTCTTAGATCTATTATGGTGTTGGTTATTATCTAGGTCCCAAGATCAAACAAGCAATGAAAACAATGCGTGAATACATCAACGGAGGTAGCGGAATACTCACATCGATCGGTTGAGTCGATTTGGAGACGAATCAAGGCCAAATAGCCACTGCCAAGGACGCCAAACTGCTGCAGTTCACTGCCTCCATTTTCAGAATTTTGAGTGACGAAACGGAGCTCCAAGCCTCGTCCGATGGATCCCGGCTCATGGGTGAACCTCCCTACCACCTTCGCAAGACTCGTAAGTGTGCTAGCACTTGATTTCTCACCATGAAAAACCACTCTTGCTCCCCTATTTGTCACGCCAAACTGGTTCAAACCAGTGAAGAAACTCACTGTTTTGGCGTGAGGAGAAGAGAGAAATTGAGAGAGATGAAAGTTGTGTGTAATTGTTGGTAAAGCTTTTCCAAAAAGCCTTTATATATTTTCCAAGAAAAAATAATAAAACCAATTACTTAATTGATTTAAATAAAACCAAAAGCAAATGATTTTCCCTCCAAACACTATTACACCAACTTACATCAACTATTCACATATCACTTTAATAAAGTGATGTGATGCAAGTCAATCCATCAATCCATCAATCAATCAATCAATCAATCAATCACTCAAAGTGACTTTTGATTTGACGCTTGATGTGACGATTGATTTGACGCTTGATGTGACTTGCGATGCCGCACTTGAATTCGAAATACGAATGGGCTCGCAATCACACTCGGGCTCGGGTTCGCTAATTCCAAATTAACGATTTTTCCGTCGCGTCGTAATTAAATGATTACGCCTAGCGAATTCACTATTCACGTCGCTAACAAATTAATTCTAAATTAATTTGTTCGCCCGAATTAAAATCTAATTTTAATTCCGCGTCGAAATCTAATTTCATTTAATATATCGAATATATTAATTTACCGATTAATTCCAAATTAATCGTTATCTCTCTCTAGACGATATTTTATCCTAGATAAAATATCTCCGTAATTAATCCTAGATTAATTTTCTCTCTCTTCTATATAATCCCAGATTATTCAAGAGTGCGAGTTGTGCGTCATCGGTGGATTATCGGGAAGCGACCCATGAGATCCCCGGATAAGTTGGCAGTAAATACGGTCGTCGGAGTATCCGAATCACGTACGTACCAAGTACTACGTTCTACCGATTTACGAGACAAGGTCGACTCCTAGCAAAGCACCAAGTCTTCCCAATTCTCCGGACATATCCATTTAAGAATATTAAGATCTGTTATCAAGCGTAGTATACCAATGTATTGTGTGTATCGGCCCAGTATTGGATAGTCACGTGCTAGGGCTGGGGCTGGATAAGTGTCTACCCCGTCCGAAGCACATATCCGATGTCTGGTAACATAGTCTCTATAATCGGATATTCATGACCTAGTCACAATATCTCGATTGGTTGCGCAACACTCAAGAGCACTAGTACCGTATCCTGCGTGACATCATCTCCACTATGACTGAAGTGATACTTCCGTCTTGACATCACACCCAATACACTACGACTCTCTCATAAACCCAGAAGTGGTGTACGCAGAACCGGTTAAAGCCCTGTACCACCAAGACCAAAGTCTACCGATTATCGTAAGTATTAGCGATGCAAGTCTCAGGTTAAGACTATACACACCTACCTTGATTTCGGCCTCCCATAGACACATAGTCATAATACCAATGGGATTCCGAGGGGTCTATCCAGAGCGAAGCCGTTTCCCGTACCATCGGTGAAACACGACCTCCTATCGCACTTGCATAAGTATCCAATACTTATATATATGAGAACTATGCCGTTGTGCCCTCACAACGCACACAAGTGCAATACTAGCCTATTCCGCATTATCGATGTCCAGTCTCGATAATACTCCGGCTAGGGATATTTAATGATTAATCCTTCGGGGACTGATACTGTCTCATATCATTCTCAATCCAGGAACTAATCATAGGGACCTCTCTTCATTTATATATCTATGGTGATCTAATCACAAATGATGAGAGTGCAATTTCCTTGTCACATAGTTAATTTGCTACAACAACACAATGATCTGTGCAAATAGTGACGCTATGGGTCATTTTGTCCAACATATGGTAGATCTTAATACCGATGATGTAGACTGCTTCTCCTAAATCATTCATGGAGAAATTCTGAGATAACCATTTCTTGGTGGCTTGCATTATGGGAATATCATTCCCAATGATTGATATGTCATAGACATATAATACAAGAAATACAACAGCACTCCCACTACTTTTCCTGTAAACACAAGGCTCGTCTACATTTTTGATGAAGTCAAATTCTTTGATTGTCTCATCAAATCGTATATTCCAACTTCTGGAGGCTTGATTGAGTCCATAAATGGATCGTTTAAGCTTGCATACTTTATTATGATCATCCTTAGATGCAAACCCCTCAGGTTGTGTCATATAGACTTCCTCTACGAGGTTCCCATTAATGTCACGCATTGCTTCATCATAACTGGTGGGATCATCATTATCAATGACCTGATCATCTTCCTCATCAATATGGAAACCATATCTTTCAGGCTCATATCTTTCCCTTCCAGACCTTGTAAGTTCATAACCTTGTGGTTGTTCCGTCATTGCCTTTTTGAGGGGCCTGAGGTTCAGTTCTATGTTAGTTTTTTATTCTCGTACCTCATCGAGGTCAAGTCTACTCCCACTATATTTCTTGAGAAGTAATTCATTCTCTAGAAATTTAGCATTTCGTGAGACAAATGTTCTTTGTTCATTTGGGACGTAGAACATGTATGCTCTTGAGTTCAAGGCATATCCTACAAACTTACATTTAACTGCCATATCATCCAATTTGTTAGTTTGTGTGAGCTTAACATATGCGTCACATCCCCAAACTCTTAGATAACTAAGACTAGGACGTTTCCCAGACCATAACTCATATGGTGTTTGACTAACAGTCTTGGAAGGAACTTGGTTTAGTAGTAGTGTTGCAGTTTCTAAAGTAAGACCCCAAAATGAAAGAGGTAGATCCGTGTCTGGCATCATTGATCGGACCATATCTAATAATGTCCGATTTCTCCTTTCGAATACCCCATTTTGCTGTGGAGTTCCCGGAGGAGTCCACTGGGAAACAATGCCATTTTCTCTCAAGTAATCTTGAAATTCGTCGCTAAAGTATTCACCACCTCGGTCAGACCTTAGTGACTTAATACTTTTATTAAGCTGGTTTTCTACTTCAGCTTTGAAGTCTTTGAATTTCTTAAAGGCTTCAGATTTGTACCGCATAAGGTACACATACCCATATCACGAGTAATCATCGATAAAGGTAATGAAGTAGGAGAATCCACCTCTAGCGATGACTGACATTGGTCCGCATACATCAGAGTGTATGAGTTCTAATGTCTCCGCTCCACGCTGTCCTTTACCTTTGAAGGGTAATTTGCTCATTTTACCAAGTAAACAAGACTCACAAGTTCCATAAGTTCATATTTGAAGGGTCTGAAGTATTAATCCTTATGTAGCTTAGTTAATCTTGTTTCATTGATATGACCTAAGCGACTGTGCCATAGAAGTGATTCATTGAGATTATTGATGAGTGAAAAATATATCAATATTTACCACCCCTTTTACTTAATATTTTGTTTAGTTTCTCGGATTTGATGAACGTTTTGATGTGTTTTAGTTTGTTTTGCAGATAAAATAATATTGAGACTCAATGAAATCATTTAGGATGAAATGTGGGTCAAATAAGGGCAAAAATTGGACTTGACATATTAATTTTGGAGATTGGAAACTTGAAAGGGCGTTTTAACGAAGTGCAGTTTTGGAAATTACAGTTTTGCGCATCTGTCGTATCTTAGGCATAATTTTTTACTCCGATATCGGATTAAGCTAATTCAAGTTCCAGATTAAATAGGACTCAAAGATCTACAACTTTTAAATACAAAATAATTTCGAATTCAGAATATTTCATGACTGAAATTGATGAAACATCCGTAAGTGTGTTATTTGTAATTATTAAAGTCATTTTCAAAGCAAAAAATAGATTAATAAAAAAATAATAAAAATTATCAAATCACCACCAAACATGATAGAAATTAGTGGAGCAATTAATAATAGATTTGGTGGAGCAATTAGTGGAGCAATTAATAATGGATTTGGTGGATAATTTGATGGAGGCAAAATTTTACATATAAATACCAAGCAATTTCATTTGTAAATTCATACTTTCTTCTAAGGAATTCCTTAAGAATACTAAGAAGATTGTATCTTGTTTGTTTATTTATAGGTTTCAGTAATTAATTCAGCTTTCGCACTTTCTTTTCTTTACTTTTCAGTTTTTACTTTCTGCAATTTACTTTTACACACAGTACTTTTCTTTCTTTAAATTTCAGTTTTTACTTTTTAGTAATGAGGAGGTAACTCCCCCTTGTTGGGGTAAAAGGTAAAATTTTTATTACTAATATTTAGATTAATCTCCCTTAATTATAATATATAAACTAGTTAAAACCTAACTTAACGAGGATACCGCCATATTGGTCAGTTGGTAGTTATTTAAATTGGTTTTAACCTGACTAAACTGGATACCGCCTGATTGGTCGGTTGGTAATTAATTATTAATTTGACTTAATCTGGATACCGCCTATATGGCTGGTTGGTAATTATCATGCAAAGTTAATATATTATATTAAGGGAGATATCTAAAATAGAAGTAATAAAAGTGGATCCTTTTACCTCATCATTTTCTTTTATTGTACTTTTACTTTATTTACTTTTCAGCAATTTACTTTCAACATTTACTTTTCAGCAATTTACTTTCAACATTTACTTTTCAGCAATTTACTTTCAGTAATTTACTTTTCAGCAATTTACTTTCAGCATTTACTTTTCAGCATTTTACTTTATATCTTTTATTTATTTTAAGTTTTTACTACCCCGTAAATATGTGTCGTAACTAAACCAGTTATATGGGGTTGTGATGAAGTCCAATATCACCGGTTTATAAGGGGTTAAATTATGGTTTGGGTAATATAAATGTTTATTTATTGAGCCTTAGTCTTAATGCATCTTGTTAACTGGCCATTAATAAGATTGATTCGGTAAACTTACAATGAACTTGGGAAATGGATTTTAGGTTTAAGACCTTAGACTTAATAGCCCACGATCTTCCTTGAGGATAGATAACCCTTTAATAGATTTCCTTACAGGATAGGAATATACCTGTCGGGCGGGGGTAGCCATAATTGGAACTTAATCTTAATGAATTCAGATAACTTGGTTAACATAGGAATATGATTAATTGGGTTATACTGGGTATTTGTATTTGACCATCGGAAAAGGCTTTTACATAATTTCATGTTCCAGGTTAATAAACCAATATATTACACAAATGTAAAATAACCACTTCATCTTTTAAAAAGATATTGGAAGGATTCACAACCCTGGATAGATTTAAGCATTTGAATTTTCTTCAATCTACTTTCAAGCAATTTTATTTACTTGTTTTAAGTTTTAAAGTCACCACCCAATCAAACAATCAATCCATTAGATACTTGTAAACATTTAACTTCATAAATTAATAACAAAAGGTTTTAAGTCCTCGTGGGATCGATACTTTTATACTACTTGAACGATGCATTCGCTTGCGTTATACGTGTGTGATTAAGCACCGGTCAAGTTTTTGGCGCCGTTGCCGGTGATTTATTTATCTTTCAATATTAGTTTTGGGGTTGGATACATTACTTGTATCTAATTTCTTTTTACTTATTGTTGTTGCTTTCTTTTGTTTCAGGTTCTCAGACACTACATGAGACGAACCGGAAGCTTTGAAATCCGACCCTTGACCCAGAGATTGAAAGAACCATCAGACAGTTGAGAAGGGAAAGGCGAGAAGGCCAAGAAGCAATCGTTAACATGGAACCTGAACCTTTGGAAGTTGCACTACCAATTCCCATTCAAGACAGAACTATTCCAGTGATTGATGGCTTCATTTCATGTTTTGTACTTCCTCCCTTACCAGCAAATGCGTGTGACATCAAAACATGCATTCAGATGATACATCAATCAATTCAGTTTGGGCGGAATGCAACTGAAGATCCTAATGCCCACATCAGCAACTTCCTGGAAGTTTGCGACACTTTCAATTACAACCGAGCTGCTGAAGAAGCAATGAGACTGCGAGTCTTTCCATATTCCTTGAAAGACAGAGCCAAAGCTTGGCTACATTCTCTACCAGCAGGTTCCATCACAACTTGGAACACTCTAGCCACCAAATTCCTTGCAAAGTACTTTCCACCAGCCAGAACTGCAAAGTTGAGGAATGATATTACATCTTTTATGCGACAAGATTCAGAATCCCTCTGTGAAGCTTGGGAAAGATTCAAGGATTTACTTCGGAAATGTCCTCATCATGAAATTGCAAAGTGGCTACAAGTACAAACCTTCTACAATGGACTTTCTGGAATAATAAGAACCAAAATTGATGCTGCTGCTGGAGGTGCTTTAATGGCAAAAGGAGAAGATCAAGCCTGTGACCTAATTGAAGAAATGGCTAACAATAATTCATTGTGGCCAACAGAAAGGAGCTTGATCCAACGAATTGCTGGAATTTATGAAGTTGGAGCCAACACAACAGTGAATGCCAAACTGGATCAGATATGCAAATTCATGGAAACTCTCAGCATACAAGGTAATGCTGGATTTATAAGTTCACTATATGGAGGAGCACCAGAGCCAAACCAACATAAAGAAACAGTGAATTATGTCAACAATTTCAACAGACAGGGGAACAATCCATATTCCAACACCTACAACCCAGAGTGGAGGAATCATCCCAATTTCACATGGAGCAACAATTCAGAGCAAATGAACAATCCACCACCAGGATTCCAACAGCAAAGCCAGGAGCATGAAAAAGAACCAGGAATAGCGAAAGTGATGGCCCAGTTAAAAAAATACGATGCCATGTTTCAAAATCAGACAACATTAATTCAAAATCAAGCAGCATCAAATGAAGCTATGTTTCAAGCCCAATCAGCATTGAATCAAAGCTTAACTGCTTCTATAAAAGCACTTGAGAATCAAATTGGACAACTGGCCAATGCTTAAAGTTACAGACCGCCAGGTAACCTTCCTAGCAACACTGAACCAAATCCAATAAACATGGGTAATGAGCAATGTCATGCCATCATTTTAAAAAGCGGTACTGAAATCAACAAAGATGTTGGAATTAAGGCACCCATTGAATAAGTTCCAAAAGAAAGCAGTGAAGCAGTTCCACAGATGGAGGAAAAAGAAGCAAAGGAAAAAGAGCAAGAAAGAATCACTCTACATCCACCTTTTCCACAGCGTCTCTAGAAAAATAAATTGGACAAGCAGTTTGCTCAATTCCTAGAGATCTTTAAAAAGCTGCATATCAATATTCCATTTGCAGAAGCGTTGGAACAAATGCCTAGCTATGTCAAATTCATGAAAGACATTCTTTCACGAAAGCGAAGATTGGGAGATTACGAGACAGTAGCATTGACAGAAGAGTGCAGCGCCATCATTCAGAGGAAACTTCCCCCAAAGTTGAAAGATCCTGGTAGTTTCACCATTCCTTGCGTCATAGGAGAGCATAACTTTGGTAGGGCTTTGTGTGACCTAGGTGCAAGTGTTAGCTTGATGCCTTTTTCTATTTTCAGGAAATTACAGATTGGAGAAATAATGCCCACATCAGTCTCTTTGCAACTTGCTGATAGAACGCTCGTATTTCCGAGAGGTGTAGTTGAGGATGTGCTGGTCAAGGTTGACAAATTTATTTTCCCAGCAGATTTTATTGTCCTTGATATGGAGGAAGATGAAGACGTGCCCATCATCATCGGGAGACCATTCTTGGCTACCGGGTGAACCATTATTGATGTAAAAAAAGGAGAACTAACCATGAGGGTACAAGACCAAGAAGTAACATTCAATGTTTTCAAAGCCATGAATTTCCCGGATGACGAAAAGAATGAGGAATGTTTCAGACTTGATGTGATACATAGTACCATCCAGAACTCCAATGCAATGCAAAGTTCTACTGACAAACAATCTGTGAAGCCTGAAGATAAAGCGTACTACGTACTGAAGAAGCTTATTATTGCACTACAAGCAACATAAGAGAAACAGTTCCACCAGCTCAAAGAATTGGAGGAATTTCACATACAACCTTTTGAAAATGCCAAACTGTACAAAGAAAAGGCCAAAAAGAGACATGATGAGAAGTTAATGCGCATACAAATAGAACCAGGGCAGAGGGAACTGTTAAAAAAATCAAGGTTGAAACTCTTTCCATGGAAGCCAAAATCATGGTGGTCAGGTCCATACTTAATCACCAAAGTTTTACCAGATAAAGCCGTTGAGATACATGATCCCGACTCTAACAAAACATTCAAGGTTAAAAACAAGTGTGTCAAGCACTACTGGGGAGAATCATTTGAGCGACAAAAAGAAAGTGTCACACTTTCAAATCCAGCCTAACGTTCGGGCAGTCATGTCTAACTGACAACATTAAACTAAGCGGTAGCTGGGAGGCAACCCAAGCAATTTGTGTATATATTCAGATTTGGTGTGTTTTATTTTTGTGTATTTAATTTTGCAGGTTAAGTCATTTCAAGATGGAAGAAGTTCTCATAAATCTTCACAAGCAATTTCCTTCTCTCCCTCAAAACTCTCTGATGAAAGTTTACAAAGCTTGTTTGGAACGAATGAGGCTACTGATGATCAAAGGTATTCCTTGTTGGGTTTCTAAGGTCAAACCAAGATCGATTTAAGCATAAAATATGTGAATACGACAAAGTTAAGTTGCGGAATTATTTATTTTGATCGGCTTTTGGATCCGACAAACACAAAAATTCTGATCCAAGCTTCCTTCTTTGTTGGTTTCGACAATGGCCTCCTTGTGTGCTCCATGATTTTCTTTCAAGCTCCAAGCTTGGGAAAGGATTCCATGCTCAAGGGTTTGTTTCCCTATCTCCTTTGGATGACTCTTTGGTGTGATAGCACTAGGAACTTTTTCCACAAAATTTCCCTTACCCTTCATGCACCTCTCGGCCATTGAAGAAATTTGAGAGAGTTTTTGGCTTCCAAGCCGTGAGGGAGAGAGAAAAGAGGAAGAAGATGTGTTGGTTTGATTTCCAAAATCAATTAAAATGATATACCAAAAATAAATAAATGGTATTAGTCATTCAAGCCATCACTTTGGAGTGTTTCACACTCAAGCATCAAACAACAACTTCCGTCACATTAAAGTGATAAAGTTGACTAGTGATTTGACGCTTGATGTGACATGTGGGCCCCACTTGATTCAAAATGCGAGTGGGCCTGCAAACACTCCCGGGCTCGGATTCGCTAATTCCGAATTAACGAATTTTCCGTTGCGACGTAATTAAATCAAATTTAATTAAATAATTATGCCTAGCAAAATTACTATTCACGTCGCTAGCGAATTAATTCTAAATTAACTCGTTTGCCCGAATTAAAATTTAATTTTAATTCCGCGTCGAAATCTAATTTCGTAAAATATATCGAATATATTATTTTATCGATTAATTCCAAATTAATCGTTCTCTCTCTTTAAATAATATTTTATCCCAGATAAAATATCTTCGTAATTAATCCCAGATTAATTTTCTCTCTCTAATAATTAATCCCAGATTATTAAAGTGCGATTCATGCGTCATCGGTGAATCTTCGGGAAGCGACACATGAGATCCCCGGATATGTTGGCAGTAAATCCGGTCGTCGGACTATCCGAACACGTACGTACCTAGTACTACTTTTTTACCGATTTACAAGACATGGTTGGCTTCTAGCAAAGCACAGTGCCTACCCAATTCTCCAGAAATATTCTTAAATGAATATGTAATCTTTATCAGGCGTAGTATACGTAGTATTACGTATTGCGATCCAGCATCAGATGTCACGTGCTAGGCCTGGGGCTGGAATTGTGTCTGCCCCGTACGAAGCACATATCGGATCTCTGGTAACTAGTCTCTTTAATCGGATAATCATGACCTATTCATATTATCCCGATGACTGCAGTACATAAGAGCACCAGTTCCGTATCCTACGTGATCATCATCTCCACTATGACTGGAGTGATACTTCCGTCTTGACATCACACCCAATACACTATGATTCTCAATATACCCAAAAGAGGCATACACAGAACCTGTTAAAGCCCTGGACGACCAAAACCAAAGTATATTGATTGTCGCAAGTATTAGCGGTGCAAGTCTTAGGTTAAGACCAAATACACCTACCCTGATTCAGACATCCATAGACACATAGTCATACTACCAATGGAATTCCGAGGGGTCTATCCTGAGCGAAGCTGTTTCCGTACCATCGGTAAACACAACCTCCTATTACACTTGCATGAGTATCCAATACCCAAATATATGAGAACTATGCCGTTATGCTCCCACAACGCGCACAAGTGTAATACTAGTCTATTCCGCATTATCGATGTCCAATCTCGATAATACTACGACTAGATATATTTAATGATTAAACCTTCGTGGATTGATACTGTCTCATATCATCTCAATCCGGAACTAATCATAAGGACCTTTTATCATTTATATATCTTGGTAATCTAATTACAAATGATAAAAGAGCAATTTCCTTTGTCACATAGTTAATTTGTACAACAACACCATGATATGTACAAATAGTGATGCTATGGGTCATAATTGTCCAACATTCCTGCTGACATTCGTTGGATTATTGAAGCACGGGTCCGATTGGTAGGTGAGTCCTCTGACTATTTTATTTCACATCTGTCTGGTTTAGGCAGAAGCACCTATGCTAAAAAGAGAAGAGCTAAAAGAATGGGTGTTTGCTATAAATGTGCTCGCATGAGATGTAATACTCGTTGTCGTTATTTAGGAATGGTGTCTGATAATCGCGAAGATAAGATTAATTTCATTAGGGATGGCTTGAGTAAGGAGTCTTTGGATGACATATCTAAGACTCTTGAGACGCATCCCAGAGGTGTTGGTTTCTAATATAGTCCCAACATCATATTTAAGCAATGAAAAGAATGAATACTCAAAGAAGAGTGGCAGAATCACACTTACATTGAACGAATTTTGAGATGTGTTGAAGACAAGATTTCCTCCCTTGTTGATGCTTTGAAGTTTTGGCCAATGAGGTTCTTTGAAGAAGATGATCAAGCTCCAAGCTTTGAGAGGATTCCAAGCTCTTAGATTAGTTTCCCTATCACCTAGTGATGATTCTTGAAGTGCTAGCTTAAGAAAAATTTGCTTCAAACTTTTCTATCCACCAAGGGAAGCTCACGGTTTTGTGAGCTAAGGGAGAGAGAGATTGTTTTCTTTTTGTTTTCTAAAACAACTTATGCCAAAAATATTTTCCAAAATTTGGTATATGCCTTTCAAAAAGTCAAAACCAAATTTGGAGCCAAAAATGGCATTAAAGGCTCTCAACAACCAACATCATGAATAGTGACTAGTTGTCACTCACCAAAAAGGTGAATAGACATCCATCATTAAAGTGACATCTGATGTGACGAGCGATGTGACGAGTGATGTGACTTGTGGCCGCACTTGATTCAAAATCGGAGTGGCCTCGCAAACACATCCCGGGCTCAGTTTCGTTAATTCCGAATTAACGAATTTTCCGTTGCGACGTAATTAAATCAAATTTACTATTCATGTCGCTCGCGAATTAATTCTAAATTAATTCGTTTGCCCGAATTAAAATCCAATTTTAATTCTGCGTCGAAATCTAATTTCGTTTAATATATCGAATATATTATTTTATCGATTAATTCCGAATTAATCGTTCTCTCTCTTCAAATAGTATTTTATCCTAGATAAAATATCTCCGTAATTAATCCAAGATTAATTATATTCGAATCATACGTCATCGGTGAATCTTCAGGAAGCGACCCAAGAGATCCCTGGATATGTTGGCAGTAAATTCGTTCGTCGGACTATCCGAACACGTACGCACCTCGTACTATATTTTTATCGATTTACGAGACATGATTGGCTTCTAGCAAAGCACCGTGCCTACCCAATTCTCCAGAAATATTCTTAATGGAATATACGATCTTTGTCAGGCGTAGTATACGTAGTATTGTGTATAGCGATCCAGTATCAGATGTCACATGCAAGGCATGGGGCTGGAATAATGTCTGCCCCGTACGAAGCATATATCGGATTACAAGCAACTAGTCTCTTTAATCGGATAATCATGACCAAGTCATATTATCCCAATGGTTGCAACACAATAGAGAACCAGTTCTGTATCCCTGCGTGATCATCATCTCCATATGACTGAAGTGATACTTCCGTCTTGACATCACACCCAATACACTACGATTCTCAATAAACCCAGAAGAGGCGTACACAGAACCTGTTAAAGTCCTGGACGACCAAAACCAAAGCGTATTAATTGTCGCAAGTACTAGCGATGTAAGTCTCAAGTTAAGACCAAATACACCTACCCTGATGCGGATTCCCATAGACACATAGTCATACTACCAATGGGATTCCGCGGGGTCTATCCAGAGCGAAGCTGTTTCCGTACCATCGGTAAACACAACCTCCTATCACACTTGCATAAGTATCCAATACTTAAATATATGAGAACTATGCCGTTACGCTTCCATAACACGTACAAGTGCAATACTAGTCTTTTCCGTATTATCGTTGTCCAGTCTCGATAATACTACGACTAGGGATATTTAATGATTAAACCTTTATGGATTGATACTATCTCATATCTTATAATCCGGAACTAATCATAAGGACTTTTATCATTTATATATTCAAGTAATCAAATTACAAAATGATAAAATGCAATTTCATTGCTACATAATTAATTTGTACAAAAAACACAATGTCTTTTACAAATAGTGACGCTATGGGTCATAATTGTCTAACAATCTCCCACTTGGCCTATAGCCAGTCACTCAAACATCTAATACCTGAACTATGTACATGCGGCTCAAACTTTTGCTGAAGAATAGCTTTCGTCAGCGGATCTACTATATTGCCCTCTGATGCGACCTTATCGATCTTCACATCGCCATAATGTATGATCTCACGAATCAGATGGAAACGTTGAATAACATGCTTGGATCGTTGATGAGACCGCGATTCCTTAGCCTGCGCTATAGCCCCGTTATTGTCACAATACAATGGAATGAGCTCAGCTGCTAACGGAACTACTTCTAATCCAATTAGGAATTTTCGGATCCAAACTGCCTCTTTTGCTGCTTCAGTTGCAGCAATATACTCCGCTTCTGTTGTTGAATCGGCAACAGTCTCTTGCTTGGAAGATTTCCAGCTTACTGCTCCGTTATTCAAACAAAATATGTACCTAGACTGCGACTTGCAGTCGTCTTTGTCGGTTTGGAAACTTGCATCGGTATACCCAGTAACCTCAAGTTCTCCATCTCCATAGATTAAGAAAGCATCCTTAGTTCGTCTATGATACTTAAGGATATTCTTAACCGCCATCCAGTGACCATCACCTGGATCGGCCTGATAGCGACTACACATGCTCAAAGCATACGAGACATTAGGTCGCGTACATATCATGGCATACATGATCGATCCGACTGCCGAGACGAATGGTATCCGATTCTGTTGTCTCTCTCATCTTGAGTTTTAGGACACATGTCCTTAGATAGAGTGACGCCATGTGACACTGGCAACAGTCCCCTCTTGCACTGATCCATGTTGAATCTCTTCAACACTTTGTCAACATATGTACTCTGGGAGAGTCCAAGCATCTTTCTAGATCTATCCCGGTAGATATTTATTCCCAGAATAAAGGCTGATTCTCCCAGATCTTTCATGGAGAATTTTAATGAAAGCCAAGCTTTCACCAACATTAACATGGGAATGTCATTGCCAATAAGCAATTCATCGTCAGCGTAAAGGACAATGAATGTCAGTGTTCTCCCACTAACCTTCTTATATACATAAAGATCATCCTCGTTTTGAATGAAATCATATTCTTTTATGATCTCATCAAAACGTTGGTTCCAAGACCGCGATGCTTGCTTCAATCCATAAATGGATCGATTTAACTTACAAACCTTGTTTGCAAGTCTTGGCACGATAAAACTGTCAGGCTGTTGCATGTAAACATCCTCTAAAAGGTTTCCGTTAAGGAAAGTGGTTTTGACGTCCATCTGCCATATCTCGTAATCAAAATATGCAGCAATAGCAAGCATTATGCGAATGGATTTAATCATGGCAACTGGTGAAAAAGTTTCATCGTAATCGACACCATGTCATTGACGATACTCTTTTGCTACAAGCCTAGCTTTGTACGTTTGTACGTTGCCATCCATGTCAGTCTTCCTCTTGAAGACCCATTTGCATCCAATAGGCTTTACGCCTTCTAGTGCATCAACCAGTGTCCAAACTTGGTTGGTGTACATGGAATCCATTTCGGAATTCATGGCATCTTGCCACAAACCGAAGTCGATACATTGTATCGCTTCCTCATACGTAGCCGGTTCGTCTTCCTCAATAAGATTAATATCTACATGAGGTGAGATCAGAAACCCATACCTCTCAGGTTGTTTCCTGACTCTCTCCGACCTACACGGTTCTTGTGTAATCGAAGATTGTGGTACAGTCTCATCCCTGATGGACTGTTCATGTTCCGTTAAGGATTCTGTGCCAGGAACAGTATCACTCCGATTTTCATCGAGTTCTACTTTCCTCCCACTTATCACTGCATTTAGGAATTCCTTCTCAAGGAAAACTGCATGTAGAGCAACAAATACTTTGTTCTCTTGTGGGTGATAGAATTAATATCCTTTGGTTTCCCTAGGATATCCTACAAATAGGCATTTATCCGATTTGGGTTCTAGTTTGGTACCTTCCAAACGTTTGACGTATGCCCAGCAACCCCAAATCTTCAGGAATGAGAAACCCAGTTTCTTTCCTGTCCATATCTCATACGGAGTCTGTTGAACAGACTTTGACAGAACCTTATTTAAAATAAGTATTGCACTGTTCAATGCATATCCCCAGAAGGAAATAGGTAGCTCCGTGCGACTCATCATAGACCTCACCATGTATAACAAAGTTCGATTTCTCCGTTCGGACACACCGTTTAATTGCGGTGTTCCGGGAGGAGTCCACTGTGAAAGAATACCATATTCTTTCAAGTAATCAAGAAACCCATTGCTCAAGTATTCGCCACCAAGGTCCGACCGTAATATCTTAATACTTTTACCGGTCTGTTTTTATACTTCGTGTCGAAACTCTCTGAATTTCTCAAAAGTTTCCGACTTGTGTCTCATAAGATACACATAACCATAACATGATGCATCATCCGTAAAGGTTACGAAGTATTCATATCCACCTCTAGCCTGGCTAGAGATGGGCCCACAAACGTCACTATGAACAAAGGGCTAACAGTTCGGTGGCACGTACACCTTTGCCACTAAAAAGTGACTTAGGCATCTTACCTAATAAACAAGATTCGTAGACATCATATGAATTTGGATCAAATCCGTCCGAGTACCCACTCTTCGAAAGTGTGGATATGCGAGTCTTGTTAATGTGTCCCAGACGACAATGCCACATATAAGTTTCATCTTTGTTACTTACTTTAAGCCTTTTGTTTGTTACATTATATGTTTGAGATTGATTTATATTCAAAATATAAAGACCATTATTTGCATCAGCAGTGCAAATTTCCATATCATTTTTATACATAAAACACCCAGTGTTTCTAAATACAAAAGTATACCCACATTGGGCTAACATAGATACAGAAATAATATTCCTAGTCAAACTAGGTACAAAATAACAGTTTATAATTTCAAGTACATGCCCCGAGGGCAGTTCCAAAACATAAGTGCCCACGGCCAAAACAGCATCTCGAGTCCCATTTCCAACGCGGAGGTCAATCTCTCCTGAGGCCAGTCTCTTGCTAACCCGCAGATCCTGCACATCAGTACATATATGAGTACCACAACCATAATCAAAAATCCAATTTTTAAAACTAGAAGTAGACATGTTTATTTCTATAACAAACATACCTGAAGCCGGTGCATTGCCCACTTTGATTTCCTTCATGTGTGTCTTGTACTCGCGGCAGTCACGCTTCCAGTGACCCCGTTTCCCACACTGCAAGCATACATCTTGGGATTTGTCATTGGGTTTCCCAGAACCCTTGACGATTTGGCCTTGCCCTTCTTCTTATGCTTCTTCTTCTTAACACCTCCTGTCGTCTTGGGCCAAGCCCTCAGAGTCTGAGATGTTGAAGCATAGTGCGCCTCGCGCTTCTTGCCCTTAAGGAGCTCATTTTCTGCCTCACGCAGAGTGGACATCAACTTTCCAAGAGTCTGGTCTTGTTTCAACATGTTGTAGTTCATGATGAACCCACTCCAAGTGTCGAGGAGAGACTGTAGGATCAAATCTACTGAAGTCTCAGCCTCGAAGACTATACCGATCTGTCTGAGCTGCTCAATATCAGCAATCATCTGTGAGACATGGTGCTCAACAGATGTACCCTCTGACATGCGAGTCCGGAAGAGCTTCTTCTGCAACTCATATCTTTACGATCTAAGGTTAGATCGGTGGAGATCGTGCAACTTCGCCATCATCTCATAAGGATCCAACCCATTGTTTTGACGACGGAATTACGGAGTCATAGCGGCAAGCATTACCGATTGAGCAGTTACATTATCATCGCTATGAGTCTTCCAAAGCTCTAGCTCAAGAAACTGATCAGGTCGGGGCTTAGGCCCAAGAGGTCGCTCTATAATATAGAGTAACTTCTCGAATCCCATAACAATTCTGAGATTCATATCCCAGTCTTGAAAGTTTGTGCCATTAAAGACGTTGTCACCCATGATAATTTCCCTAATGCTCAACTTTCCTGTCATCTTAACAGCAATAGTCCAACTATTCGATTAACGATGTATGGGTACAGTCTAACTGTTACAAGAAAAATAATAATATATTAGTCCAACTAATAAAATAATTGACGAAATAATTTTGAAAGCGCGTAAAGCTAAGTATTTGAACGAAATTGCAAATTCAATACTAGCCTCCCACTATTTTTCGGCGAGCCTCTAACCCTCTGTTGAGTACTCGGGAAACCTAGTTTCCTAGTGGGCTAGGATCCCGTTAAATAACACACAACCTTGACTTTGGCCAATAAGCTGTATGATATTTAACTAGGTAGATCTCTAAGATCAATTGGATCTCATCCAATTCCTAGATCCGGTAGGTGGACCTCCAAGTCCGAAACATATATACAATATATTTTCCTAACCTATTTCCTCTGAATCAACTAAGCCTTGGCTTTGGCACAACAAGCTTAATGATTCCAGTTAAGCGAAACCCATTGACTTTGGAAAGCTTCATAATCGATGTCGATGGACAAGAAGTGTTCTTGACTTTGGCCAACAAATCATAACTTGGACAAGACACCGATATGCAACAAAGCCTTCATGATTCAAACACATCCGCGATGGACAAAGGTCTTGACTTTGGCCAACAAACCAGTGCCAATCTTGGATCTTGAGTAAGAATCACTCAATGGAAGGAAAACGCTTAATATTATTTGAGGGTTTTTCGCCTAATTGGCAACCAATTAATTATCTTTGTTAAGGTCTCATCATACACCCTTAATCATGCATTCTAAAAACATAATAAGGCGCGTAAATAAAATAATAATGATATGCGGATGGATATCGCACAAATTGTTCCTAGAACAAATCACTCCATTTCCGCTCCCCGGCTAGCACTATTCTTACTTCTACCCAATTACATAATACAATAATAGAAACCTCATAAAGATTGAGGGGAATTAGGTGAGAAGAGAATACAAAGAATCAAGAGAGATAAGACTGGACACGCATGTCCAATTTAATAAATTCTAAATTTACAATAATTTCCAAAATTTCCCTTTCCCTTCTAATATCCATCCGATATACATTATTCATTCAACACATCCATGTATTCATTCATAGCATGTTATCCAATCAATCTAATCCAATTAATTAATCTTTGAATTAATTGATCATCCAATGTTCAAACAACGATTTGATTTACGCGAGTCCAACTCGTTTGAGGATAAGTACTCGAAGTACGAATTCTTGAATTATATCGAATTACTCTTTAAATCTAATTTAATTCGTATTCAATACTAATTCATTTATTTAATTCCAAATTAAATATCTACACTTTTTAATGCGCTTTAACGACTTAGATTCCAAATCTAATCTAAACGGGTCTCAAAGCCCAATTAACATCCAATGTTATTTAATTAAAGTCCAATGGGCTTTCAATTGATTTCATAAGGCATAGACTTTGGTCAATATGGGTCAAACCCAAATACTAAAGCCCAATTAAGGAATCACCCTTATTTGCCAAGAAACCAATTTCGGCCCATTAGGCCAAATTAAACTTTTAAAGCCCATTTGTTATATTTGGACTTAATGGAATGGTTTAGGCCCAATTTGGATCCAATCCATTTGGCCCAAACCAACTTGGCCCAACCAAGCCCATTTGCCCAAATACAATAATTATAAGCCCAATTCAAAATCAAGCCCAATTTATTAAATTCCAATTTTCAAAAATTCATAATTTAATAAATCAAAGTGTTTAGCTATGATTAATCTTTTAAATTAACATTTCCAAAATACTAATCTAATCCATTAATCATGCTTTTCATCATCAACACATGTCCAATATAATTGATTCAAAAAATCAACTCATTTCATTCTATCAAGCTCACGGCATTCTAGGGTTTATTTTGTCCGATTTCTTTTTCAATCCGATTGAATTACAAATCAACATTATCCCAAGTCTTTCATCTCATCCAATGATCAAAAGAACAAAATACCATGACTTTAAGGTTTCATCATGCATTCGGCCAAGCATTAGATTTGGGGAAAAATTAATCCAATTCATTTTTCATGAAATTGATCATGCATAACACTATGTTATCATCATTCAAGCATACTCAATCAATCAATTTTATCAAATCATGCTCAAATCATTTTTACCCAAATTTTTAGCATATGAACCCTAATATTTTTCATGCTCAAATTAGGCTCAATGATACCATTGTTGGTTTTTAATATAGTCCCAAGATCATATTTAAGCAATGAAAAGAATGAATACTCAAAGAAGAGTGGCAGAATCACACTTACATTGAACGGATTTTGAGATGTGTTGAAGACAAGATTTCCTCCCTTGTTGATGCTTTGAAGTTTCGGCCAATGAGGTTATTTGAAGAAGATGGTCAAGCTCCAAGCTTTGAGAGGATTCCAAGCTCTTAGATTAGTTTCCCTATCACCTAGTGATGATTCTTGAAGTGCTAGCTTAAGAAAAATTTGCTTCAAACTTTTCTATCCACCAAGGGAAGCTCACGGTTTTGTGAGCTAAGGGAGAGAGAGATTGTTTTCTTTTTGTTTTCTAAAACAACTTATGCCAAAAATATTTTCCAAAATTTGGTATATGCCTTTCAAAAAGTCAAAACCAAATTTGGAGCCAAAAATGGCATTAAAGGCTCTCAACAACCAACATCATGAATAGTGACTAGTTGTCACTCACCAAAAAGGTGAATAGACATCCATCATTAAAGTGACATCTGATGTGACGAGCGATGTGACGAGTGATGTGACTTGTGGCCGCACTTGATTCAAAATCGGAGTGGCCTCGCAAACACATCCCGGGCTCGGTTTCGTTAATTCAGAATTAATGAATTTTCCATTGCGACGTAATTAAATCAAATTTACTATTCATGTCGCTCGTGAATTAATTCTAAATTAATTCGTTTGCCCGAATTAAAATCCAATTTTAATTCCGCGTCGAAATCTAATTTCGTTTAATATATCGAATATATTATTTTATCGATTATTTCCGAATTAATCGTTCTTTATCTTCAAATAGTATTTTATCCCAGATAAAATATCTCCGTAATTAATCCAAGATTAATTATATTCGAATCATACGTCATCGGTGAATCATCGGGAAGCGACCCAAGAGATCCATTGATATTTTGGCAGTAAATCCGGTCTTCGGACAATCCGAACACGTACGTACCTCGTACTACATTTTTACCGATTTACGAGACATGGTTGGCTTCTAGCAAAGCACCGTGCCTACCCAATTCTCCAGAAATATTCTTAATGGAATATACGATCTTTGTCAGGCGTAGTATATGTAGTATTGTGTATAGCGATCCAGTATCAGATGTTACATGTAAGGCCTAAGGCTGGAATAATGTCTGCCCCATATGAAGCATATATCGGATTACAAGCAACTAGTCTCTTTAATCGGATAATCATGACCAAGTTATATTATCCCGATGGTTGCAACACAATAGAGAACCAGTTTTGTATCCCTGCGTGATCATCATCTCCATATGACTGAAGTGATACTTCCGTCTTGACATCACACCCAATACACTACGATTCTCAATAAACCCAGAAGAGGCGTACACAGAACCTGTTAAAGTCCTGGACGACCAAAACCAAAGCGTATTGATTGTCGCAAGTACTAGCGATGTAAGTTTCAGGTTAAGACCAAATACACCTACCCTGATGCAATTTCCCATAGACACATAGTCATACTACCAATGAGATTCCACGGGGTCTATCCAGAGCGAAGCTGTTTCCGTACTATCGGTAAACACAACCTCCTATCACAATTGCATAAGTATCCAATACTTAAATATATGAGAACTATGCCGTTACGCTTCCATAACACGCACAAGTGCAATACTAGTCTATTCCGCATTATCGATGTCCAGTTTCGATAATACTACGACTAGGGATATTTAATGATTAAACCTTTATTGATTGATACTGTCTCATATCTTATAATCTAGAACTAATCATAAGGACTTTTATCATTTATATATTCAAGTAATCAAATTACAAAATGATAAAATGCAATTTCATTGCTACATAATTAATTTGTACAAAAACACAATGTCTTTTACAAATAGTGACACTATGGGTCATAATTGTCTAACAAGTGGATATGTGTATCATGAAATTCGCATGTTATATGCACAATTCCGAAAAGAAAGACAACAGTTAAGTCTCGGGAATTTGACTCAAAAAGGCCCTATTTGCCAATTTATAAGAAAATTGGATGGGAAGATTGGCCCTGACGCATAGACGTCATTCAAGCCGTTACATTATTGTAAATATTATATCTCTCTGTCTTTTCCTAATAATTGTGATTTGTTTTGTTATTTTCTCCGACAGGATCCAGGCTACTTTTTGACCTTTCACGATTTACTATTTTGCTACTAATCATCATTTGGAAGATACTTATGCTATTATTACTCACCCTTTTCAGGTTCTATAAATTCAACTCATCATTGCACCTTTGAAGGCATCCAGATAAAAATGGAAGCTACTTCAAGAAGACGGGTTGAAAACATCTGTGTGTTTTGGGGTACCAATGTTGGTGTTAAACCAGAATACGTAACAGTGGCACAAGAATTGGGTCGAGTCATTGCTGCAAGGAATATGTACTTAGTATATGGCGGTGGAAATCTTAGACTAATGGGGATTGTTTTAAAGGCGGTACATGATGGAGGCAGTCAAGTCTTGGGAATCATCCCAAAACCCTTGGCGGAGGTGAATCTTATTGGATCATCAAATGACGAGGAACTAATCATGCCAGATATGTCTGAATGACTGGTAGAGATGATTAACCGTGCTGATGCTTTTATTGCTTTGCTAGAGGCTTGGGTAAGATGAAGGAAATTTTTATAGTACTATCTTGGGCAAACTTGAACATACACCAGAAACCGCTTAGACTGTACAATGTTGATGGATTTTATGATTTTCTTTGTGTGTTTCTTGATGATGCCAGGAGAAATGGGTTAGTGTCAAAGACTGTAAAATAACTCCTCTTTACTGCCAGAACTGCCCCAGATTTAATTGACCAAATCTTAGCCTTTGAACCTCAAATTGACCCCATTCTTTCCAAGATAAACTGGTCCGATAATGATCGTGGTAAGAGGCGTCGGATAAATCTGGATCTTAACCTTTAACTTTTCATTTAGATGTAGAATTTCAGCTAACCAGGTACGATTTTCTAAACTCTTTTTCTACTGTTTAAGACATTGGGGACAATGTCTCATTTAGGTTTGGGGGAGGAGAATAGTTAAATTGTATCCTGTTTTTATTGTTTTATTTTTAGTCAAAATTTTTCGAAATAACCAAAAAAATTGAAAAATTTTACAAAAACCAATTTTTTTTTTGTATTTTTATTTGATTAATCAGGTGAAATTGGTGTGAGATAGCTGTGTAAGGAATTTCCATTCCTGAGACATATCTCAATCTATTTCGGAACAAGTTAATTTTTATTTATTTCCTTTTAAATTATTTAATTTGTGAATTCTCCATAAAACTAACTAAAATGGATCTTCATATGCTCAGTTGACATATATTATCAATATGCATGGTAACATATGGACATAAGATGTAATTAAAAAGTTTGTAATATTCAGTGCTCTAGTTTAATTGGAGGAAGCACCTAAAAAAAGCGATGGGATATATATAAAAAAAACGTCTGAGATCCGAGTTATTAAGTCTGTAAGGGTGTTTTAACACATAGTGCCCTAAAACCAACTGGTTTGGGAGTCACTAGCCCAAAGCTCGCTACATGGATCAAAGATGTTGTAAAATATATATATACTAGTTTTTACCCGTGCCTACGGCACGGTGTTACAGTATTTGCTCGTGTCTACGGCACGGTGTTATAGAATTAAATGATTTTATTTTTTAATTAAATGATGCCCGTGCCTACGGCACGGTGTTACAGTATTTGACCGTGCCTATGACACGGTGTTACAGTATTTGCCCGTGCCTTTGGCACGGTGTTACAGAATTAAATGATTTTATTTTGTAATTAAATGATTTTATTTTAACTTTCTATTTTTTAATTTGAAATTTTGAAATTTTTTGACCATTTCCATCAATCAATTCACTCTCTTTCCTCCAATTACCAATGAAATGATCTGGGCCGTTAATTAAGCCACATAAAGAGAGCCGTTGGATACACTTTCTTTCCTCCAACACCATTCTCCTTTATTATATATATATATATATATATCTGAAGTCTGAGTAATTAAGTCTGTAGGGGTATCTTAACACCTAGTGCCCTAAAACCAACTGGTTTGAGAGTCACTGGCCCAAAGCTCGCTACATAGATGGAAGATATTGTATATAAAAAATAAATCAAAAAAAAAAAATTAGAAAAAAAAATTATTCAATTCCTTAAAAAAGGTGTGAATTCTGATAAAACTTTAGGACAAAAATATTACTCTCTTCTCAACTACACTCGTGACTATTGTGGGCAAAATGAGTTGATTAATATTTTATTGACTGTGTATATGGAGAATGGTAAAAATAATCGGAGAATTTACTTATTCGGTAATTTAAAAAGAAACAAAACAACTATTGACTTGGATTAGAAGTTTCATCTGTTTAGTCACTAACTTCTTTATTATATTTCTCTTGTCTTTTTGCTTTTGTGTGCATTAGTTTTACTATATTTTTACTTTTATAAGACGTTTATGGGTATCGTCGCTGTAAACCCTCACGAGACTACAACTTGTCCACAAGGGACACCTAGGGGTTTAAAAGCTTGTTGCATACGCTAAATGCAACCGTGATCCCTACGAAAGTGGCTTAGTTTAATTTTAATTATTTCTTGTATTTTATTTTGTTGTTTTGCTCGAGGACTAGCAAAATGTTAGGTTTGGGGGTGTGATGAGCGGAAAATATATCAATAATTACCACCCCTTTTACTTAATATTTTGTTTAGTTTCTCGGGTTTGATGAACGTTTTGATGTGTTTTAGTTTATTTTGCAGATAAAATAATATTGAGACTCAATGAAATCATTTAGGACGAAATGTGGGTCAAATAAGGGAAAATATTGGACTTGACATATTAATTTTGGAGATTGGAAACTTGAAAGGGCGTTTTAACGAAGTGCAGTTTTGGAAATTCCAATTTTACGCATCTGTCGTATTTTAGGCATAACGTTTTACTCCGATATCAGATTAAGCTAATTCAAGTTCCAGATTAAATAAGACTCAAAGATCTACAACTTTTAAAGACAAAATAATTTCGAATTATGAAGATTTCATGACCGAAATTGATGAAACATCCGGAAGTGTGTTATGTGTAATTATTAAAGTCATTTTCAAAGCAAAAAATAAATTAATAAATAAAAAATAAAAAGTATCAAATCACCACCAAACATGATAGCAATTAGTGGAGCAATTAATAATGGATTTGGTGGAGCAATTAGTGGAGCAATTAATAAAGGATTTGGTGGATGATTTGATGGAGGCAAAATTTTGCCTATAAATATCAAGCAATTTCATTTGTAAATTCATACTTTCTTCTAAGGAATTCCTTAAGAATACTAAGAAGATTGTATCTTGTTTGTTTATTTACAGCTTTCAGTAATTAATTTCAGCTTTCGCACTTTCTTTTCTTTACTTTTCAGTTTTTACTTTCTGCAATTTACTTTTACGCACATTACTTTTCTTTCTTTAATTTTCAGTTTTTACTTTTCAGTAATGAGGAGGTAACTCCCCCTTGTTGGGGTAAAAGGTAAAACTTTTATTACTAATATTTAGATTAATCTCACTTAATTTTAATATATAAACTAGTTAAAACCTGACTTAACGAGGATACCGCCATATTGGTCGGTTGGTAATTATTTAAATTGGTTTTAACCTGACTAAACTGGATACCGCCTGATTCGTCAGTTGGTAATTAATTATTAATTTGACTTAATCTGGATACCGCCTATATGGCTGGTTGGTAATTATCATGTAAAGTTAATATATTATATTAATGGAGATATCTAAAATAGAAGTATTAAAAGTGGATCCTTTTACCTCATCATTTTGTTTTATTTCAGCAGTTATATGGGGTTTTGATGAAGTCCAATATCACCGGTTTATAAGGGGTTAAATTATGGTTTGGGTAATATAAATGTTTATTTATTGAGCCTTAGTCTTAATGCATCTTGTTAACTGGCCATTAATAAGATTGATTCGGTAAACTTACAATGAACTTGGGAAATTGATTTTAGGTTTAAGACCTTAGACTTAATAGCCCACGATCTTCCTTGAGGATAGATAACCCTTTAATAGATTTCCTTACAGGATATGAATATACCTGTCGGGCGGGGGTAGCCATAATTGGAACTTAATCTTAATGAATTCAGATAACTTGGTTAACATAGGAATATGATTAATTGGGTTATACTGGGTATTTGTATTTGACCATCGGAAAATGCTTTTACATAATTTCATGTTCCAGGTTAATAAACCAATATATTACACAAATGTAAAATAACCACTTCATCTTTTAAAAAGATATTGGAAGGATTCACAACCCTGGATAGATTTAAGCATTTGAATTTTCTTCAATCTACTTTCAAGTAATTTTATTTACTTGTTTTAAGTTTTAAAGTCACCACCCAATCAAACAACCAATCCATTAGATACTTGTAAACATTTAACTTCATAAATTAATAACAAAATATTTTAAGTCCTCGTGGGATCAATACTTTTATACTACTTGAATGATACGTGCGCTTGCGTTATACGTGTGTGATTACGCGCCGGTCAATTTTTCGAGTTAACGTTGTATATATTAGAGGTTGAACATTCTTTGTTAGTTTGTAAGGCATAGATACCATTATTCAAAATATCATCTCCATAATTTATTTCATTGAAATAAATAGAACATTCATTACAACTTATTAGGCATGAAAAGCCTTTATTACATAAAGAAGAAATTGAAATGATGTACTTTACTAGAGAAGGCACATAAATACAATCTTCTAAGTCTAAAACTAAACCATTCGGCAAAACTAATGAATAAGTCCCCACGCACAATGCAGCCAGTTTTGCTCCATTACCCATGCGTAAGTCAACCTCCCCATGACGGAGTCTCCTACTATTTTTCAGGCCCCGCACATTGTTACACAAGTGAGTCCCACAACCGGTGTCAAACACCCAAGTAGAAGGTTCAGATTTTTGAGAATATAGTTCAATCATATACAACATACCTGAAGTATTGGGCTTCTTGGCCTATTGGGCTTCCCTAGCTTCCTTGGCTTTCAAGGATCTGCAGTCTTTCTTCCAATGACCATTCTTTCCACAAAAGAAACATTTCCCCTTTCCATTTTTCTTCTCCTCCTTACCATTGGGCTTTAGGTGATCTGGAGCCTTGGCTTTGCCCTTAATTTTCTTTGGGCCTCGTGGCTTCAGCTCTGTACCCGTAAGCATGACGGAGGTTTTAAGCTCGGATTTCAAGTCATTCTCTGCTTGCTTTATCAGATTATGTAATTCTGCTAAAGTAGCTTCTTTATTAGACAGATGAAACTGCATAATAAAGTTAAAGAAGTCTTTTGGTAAGGACTGAAGAATTAGATCGTGACCTATCTCATGATCCATGATGAACCCGAGGTTGGCTAATTTTTCAATATGGCCAATCATCTTAAGCACATGTCCACTAACAGATCCTTCCTTATACCTTGTTTGGAATAAGGCACATGACACTTGGAATCTCACGGTATGAACGGAAGTTGCATAAAACTCCTTCAATTGAAAGATGATGGTTTGAGCGTCCATATCTTCATGAGCTTTCTGAAGTTCGTCCGACATAGAGTCAAGTATTATGCAAACTGCTTGCTCATCATCATCAACGTGTTTCTTCCAAACATCAAATGTATTTTGGACAACATCTTCTGCGGGTTCTGGGGAAATGGTCTTTCAAGAACATAGAAATTTTTTTCTTATCGTAAGACAATTTTAAGGTTTCTAAACCAGTCATTGTAGTTGTCCTCTTTGAGCTTATGCTCATCAATGATGGAACGAAGTGATAATCTGTTTGCCATTTGAATGTTTGTGAAATATTTTAACCCACCTGTTAAGAGAGAATGTTAAAATTAGGAATATGTTTTTATTAATGTTTCATAATAACATGGGCTTTTAATATTATAAAGTTGCTCCCACTCAATTGTTTTAAAATTTTAAGCAAATCGCATCAACCACAATATGATGGATTTCTTGTGGGCAAGGATCCCATTATCATCATTTCATAACTCCAACTAGGGCCGATCGTTATAAAATACGATAATTAGGTAGGTTCCCAACCAATTTATGATATAAATCACAATTCATTGATCATTGGGTTGGGCAATCAAACATGCCATAGCTTATGCTAGTCCTTGTGGACACCCAATCTTTGCCACTAAGTTATAAGACCATGCCTAAGGGTCGATGCGTCTTATGACTCAGAAAAGTCAAACTATTGTCAATAGTATGTTTTAGGGACAAATTGGTATTGGTCAGTCTAGTAAAGCCTAGTCCTGCCAATACGGTTTAAGCCCTTTGGGTCTATACTTTACAATGGGAGGTAAATTTTAGACTTAAATAATTATTGAGGATTTTAGCAAGTTTAAGTGAATAACTATGAAATGGATTCCTCCATTGAAAATTCCCCAGAGGGAGGGTGGAGCGAACTCTCTTAAATGCCCTTACCTCTTAGGCTCTTATTGCCTTGGTGACATGAATAAACAATAGATCCTCCAAATTAGTCCAACACTTTAAATATGCTTTAAGGTAAGCCTTGAGTAAATGATTATTTAGATGTCTTCACAGCCTTTCCTTTCGGCTATAAAAAGGTAGTGAGTGAAGGAAGATACCAAATCATTATCTAACTCGAGTAATACCTTTGGTTTAATTAACTTTAGTTTGGAAAGTTTTATTAACGCTTTGGTCTCACCCCACTTGTATCTTTTATAATGTCTTTTATTATAAACAAGTGATTTATATTTATTAGCCTTAAAGTTAATAAATCTCTAAGTTCATCATGGAATAATTACTTAGCTAAGGGATAAGCAATACACTCTCTATTTCCTTAGAAAGTCTCTAGATGCTTGCACCCTAAAATAATCATGCCAATTCTAATCATTCATAGAATCATCAATAATATGAGTTTTAATATGTTGGAATTATTTTAGGCATTAAATAACTTTGATTAATATTTAATTATGATATTGCATTTTATTTTATTCAAATAAATTTACTATTCACGTTTTTTTACAGATGAGTGAATTTTAAATGCAATTTCATAATTCAAATCTAAACCAAATCATGCAAAACTTATACCTAAAAGTAAGTTCAGGGTGTTAGTTTTCCAACAAGATTTTACACACCTAATTTCGAGTTCAAATGAGAGAGAACTAATCAAAACAAAAACGGTACGCTGATACCACTGTAGGGTAGCAGCCACGAGTGTACAGCGGAAAAAAAATTATGATGCCGCTATCCCTTTGCCCAAGACCCATTTTTTTTGATTATTCTACAAGCCTAGGCATGTTACTATATATTCTAAGCATAAAAACTCATAAACCATGCAAAGAACATAAACCTAAACATGCTAACTATCATAAGAACTCTAATTAAAATAAAGAAAGAAAAAGACTTACTTGAACCGAAGACTCCATCATACAAGCTTTTCTCGAACTAAGCAAGCTCTTCCACGTTCCAAAGAGCCACCCAAGTGTGTGGCCTCCAAAGGTGCACACACCAAAGCCAAAACTCAACGACAAGACTACGCCTTGAGTGCACGGGTATTTTGCCTTTGGTGCTAGCCTAGGCAAATACCTTAAAACTTTTAACTTGAGATTCCTATAGTCAATTAGACTTAAGGATCCTCAAAATCAGTGGCTTACTCTTAAACTTTAGAGTTGCTCACTAAGATATGAAAGGTTTTTTGGTGTAAAAATTTGTAAAGAATTCTTTGGGTTTATATAGGTGCTCCAAAGACTACAAAATTAATTAAGAATCCGATGTGGGATAAATGCTAATTTAATCATAGCCATTGGATCTTAATTTAGTGGTTTAATGAGATTATAAAATCCTAATAAGAGTTTGGGCCAAATTGGAATTCAAAACAAATAACAAATAAATAAATAAAAAATAAAGCGCCATCTGCGCCCTTTTATTTATTTATTTATTTATTCCAAATCCCAAAGTGCCCCTATCGTCATTCACCAATCCCTAAGCCACTATGGAACCTCATAAATGATGTGTTCAATAATTAAACACATTGAACCATTTATGAATAATTCCTACAGCAATCATATATGCTGTTAAATTTGTACTCTGCACTGTTAACCATTGATTTCAAATTTATTGTGTGTGACCTTTTGGGTTCCCCTCAAGTTGGACATGAAATGAATCGTGATAATTTAATCGAACATAAATTATCCTCTGATCACATGGTCATTCGATTTCAATGACCAAGGTTGACATCTAGCAACATGCCAATGCCCCCAAATGAGAAGGAAAGATATATACCCATTATGTATGCGATTTACATATGATACAGTCCATCGCCTCACTGTATCCCCACCTTTTGATCTAGGGTACGGAAAGTGTCTACCCATATGGTCAAATGTATGATGCTGATAGTGTCATGAATCGTGCTAACCCAAGAATCTCACATGATTCCTCCGCTGCGGCCACAGTCTCAAGTACTGATCACACATATCAACCCGCGAATTGGAATACTACTCTTATAAGAAAATATTATCCAAGAGAGTGGCGATTCTCTGTTGTATATTTACAAACTTCATGTGTTTCAACAAATGACCCAATCATACCCTTATGATCGGATCTTTTGAACCGGAGAAGGTGAATGTCAAAGTTATTTGATCCACACATAAGATTGTAAAGACCTCAAGTCTAAGGACTAGTAATACAATCGATACATGAAAGTTCTCACAGACACATAGGATAAACACTCCATATGAAAACTTTCAGCGGTCAGTTCGATAGACACGAGCAACTCATGCATCCATGTGATACACTAAGCGGACATATCTCCACTAGTAGCCTATGAGATCGGCTACCCCACTTAAGGGTGGATCATATCATCATGCTAGTCTCTCCGCTTTGTGAATGACCAGATTATTCAAAAAACTATGACTAGGAACGTTTGAGAGTAATGATTCTCATAAGGCGTGGAAGCCATCATCTTATTACTCTAAGGGCTTTATTACAGTGTTTGATGATTCATATAATTTATGTAAGACACATATAATAAAGATTTCTATTTTATTAATTAAAATATTACAAATACATGTACATATATCCCATCCATAAGTTGGGTATAGGGCATATCCCTTACATCTATCGAGCACTATGTGTCACAGATGATTACTGACATCGAACAACTAGGTCAACTGGGCATAACCTTCGAGGCCGAGACTTCCATAGACTTGATCTTACAGTCTCTGCCCGAATGCCGGGGCGGGTTCGTCATGAACTATAACATGATGAACCAAGAGAAAACTCTTGGAGATTTATTGGAGATGCTGAAAGAAGCAGAGCTAGAGCTTCTGAAGGGCAAGAAGCGTGAGGCGCACCTTACTTCGACATCCCAGATGGCCAAGGCTTGGCCGAAGGCTTATGGGGTGTGAAGAAAAGGAAGAAAAATGGCAAGGCAAAATCATCAAAGTCTTCTGGGAAGACTAAGGACATATCCCAAGACGTCTGCCTACATTGTGGCAAACAGGGTCACTGGAAGCGTGACTTCCATGAGTACAAGGCAGAGTTGAAGGAAGTGAAGACGGGCAAGGCTCCGGCTTCAGGTATGTTTGTTATAAACATGTACACTACTGGTTTTAAAAAAAATGGATTTTTGATTCTAGATGTGGTACTCACATATGTACTGGTGTGCATGATCTACTGATTTGCAGGATACTAGCTTCATGTGAGATCGACCTACGAGTCAGAAATGGGACGAGAGTCGCTATTTTGGCCGTTGGGACCTATGTTTTGTATCCGCCCTTGGGGCATGTATTTACATTAGGTGATTGTTATTTTGTACCTAGTTTGACTAGGAACATCATCTCTGTATCTAGTATAACCCGATGCGGGTATACCTTTATATTCAGGAACACTGGGTGTTTTATATATAAAGATGACATTTTGAGATGTACAGTAGATGTTAATAATGGTCTTTATATTTTGAATATAAACGAATCTCAAACATATAACATGACAAACAAAAGCTCAAACTGAGTAAATCAGATGAGACTTATTTGTGGCATTGTCGTCTGGGACACATTAACAAGACTCGTATATCCACACTTTCGAAGAGTGGATACGTGGACGAATTTGGTCTTAATTTATATGATGTATGTGAATCTTGTTTTTTAGGCAAAGTACCTAAAACACCTTTTAGTGGTAAGGGTGTAAGTGCCACTGAGCTGTTAGCCCTCATTCATAATGACTTATTGGGCCCATGTCTAGCCAGGTTAGAGGTGGATATGAATACTTCATAACCTTTACGGATGTTGCATCGCATTATGGTTATGTGTAACTTATGAAACAAAAGTCGAAAACTTTTGAGAAATTCAAAGAGTTTCGACACGAAGTAGAAAAATAGACTGGCAAAAGTATTAAAACACTACGGTTGGACCGTGATGGAAAATACATGAGCAATAAGTTTCTCAATTACTTGAAAGAGTATGGTATTCTTTCACAGTGGACTCCTCTCGGAACACCTCAATGAAAGGTGTTTCCGAACGGAGAAACCGAACTTTGTTGGACACGGTAAGGTTTATGAGGAGTCGCACTACCAATTTCCTTCAGGGGATACGCATTGAATAATGCAATATTTATTTTGAATAAGGTTTCGACAAAGTCTGTTGCATAGACTCCATATGAAATATAGACAGGAAAGAAACTGGGTTTCTCATTCCTGAAGATTTGGGGATGCTGGGCATATGTTAAAGGTTTGGATTGTGCCAAACTAGAACCCAAATGGGATAAGTGCCTATTTGTAATTGGTTATCCTAGGGAAACCAAATGATGTTATTTCCATAACCTATAACAGAATAAAATATTTGTTGCTCTCCATGCGGTTTTCCATAGAGGAATTCCTAAATGCAGTGGTAAGTGGGAGGAAAGTAGAACTTGATGAAAATTGGAGTGATACTGTTCCTGGCACTTATCCCCTCACGGAACATGAATAGTTCATCAGGGATGAGACTGTTCCATAATCTTCTAATCACTTAACCTGAGACTTGCATCGCTAATACTTGCGACAATCAGTATACTTTGGTTTTGGTCGTCCGGAGCTTTAAAATGTTCTGTGTACCCCTCTTCTGGGTAAACCGAGAATCGTAATGTATTGGGTGTGATGTCAAGATGGAAGTATCACTTCAGTCATATGGAGATGATGATCACGCAGGGATACATAACTAGTACTCTTAAATGCTGCAGCTATCGGGATAGTATGACTAGGTCATGATTATCCGATTACAGAGACTAGTTGCTAGTGATCCGATATATGCTTCGTACGGGGCATACATAATTCCATCCCTAGGCTTAGCATGTGACATCAGATACTGGATCGTATTACGCAATACATAATATACTATGCCTGATACAGATTATATACATTCCATGTTGAATATATTTCTGGAGAATTGGGTAGGCATGGTGCTTTGCTAGAAGCCAACCATGTCTTGTAAATTGGTAAGGACGTGGTACCGGGTACGCACGTGTTCAGATAATCCGATGATCGTATTTACTGCCAACATATACAGGGATCTCTTGGATCGCTTCCCAAAGATTCACCGATGACATTTGACTCGAACATAATTAATCTGGGATTAATTATGAAAGAGAAAATTAATCTGAGATTAATTACGGCAAGAATTTTATCTGGGATTAAATTCGTCTAGAAGAGTGAACGTGATTAATTAGGAATTAATCGGCAAAGTAAATTTTATAGTTAAATTGAATTTTATTATTTAATTTATTTAATTGAGCTAAAATAATATATTAGATATATTAATTGAAATTGGATTTCAATGCGGAATTAAATTGGATTTTAATTCTAGCTAACGAATTAATTTGAAATTAATTCGTAAGCGAATTTCGTAATAATTTTGCGAGACATTATTATTTAGTTAAATTGGATTTAATTATTTAGCGACGGAAAATTTGTTTAGTCGGATTAAACGAACTAGGCCCAAAGTGTATTGTGTAAGCCAACTTGAATTTGGAATTCAAAATTAGGTGGGACCCACAACTTACATCACTTGTCACTATTCATGATGGGTGTAGTTGGCTAATTAATGTTAGACTTTAACTCACAACACACACAACCTCTTATAACAAGTTTAGAACTTGAAAAAGACTATTCCTCTTTCTCTCTCCCTTGGTGGCCGATTCTTCCTCTCTTCTCCATGGAATTTTTGTTGCAAAAATTATTCAAAGCTAGCACTTTAGAGAGTCAATTAAGGTGATAGGGAAACTCACCCTTGAGTTTGGAATTCAAAAGAAAGCTTGGAGATTCTTCTACAACAACGAAAAGTTTTGAATCTCATCCAATCAATGTAAGTTTTTTCCGCAAACCTTTTGAATTATTCACACAATAATCACGCTTAGAGATCCCGTGGCATGTCTAAGACACTAACAATGGTATCAAGAGCCATCCTAAGCTTGATTTGAAATCTAGGGTTTATGGACTTTGATTTGGGGATTTTACTTGGAGTATATATTTTCCTAAATTGATTGTTTGGTTATGCTTAGATTATGTTAACTTAGAGTTATGCATGATTGGATTTGTGAAAAATTGGTTGGATCAAAAATCCCAATTTCCTTTAGCTTGGCCGAATATGAACCCTAATGTGCTCATGGTGATTTTTTGATTTTTGACAATTGGATATGTTAAATGCATGAAATGAATATTGATTATTTATTTAATTAGATTGAAATCAAAATTGGGTATTATTTCTTGCAATTGTCGTGACATATAGCATGTTGGAATGAGTTGATTTTGCTTCAATTTGTGTTGGACATGAATTGGATGATTAAAGCATGATTAATTAGTTTAATTTATGTTTTGGAAATATTGGATTAATTAATTAATTGTGGTAATTGCACTTTAATTAGATTAATATGTAATTTGGAATAATATGTTAATTTAATTTGTTATATTTGGGCTTAATGGGCTTGGTTGGGCCAAGTATGGTTTTGGACAATTAGGTTGGATCCAATTGGGCCTAAAACCATTTCCATAAAGTCCAAATATGACTAATTGGGCCTTTAAAAATTTAATTGGGCCTAATGGGCTTAAATTGATTTGTGGCATATGGTGATTCCTATTTGGGCCTTGGCATTTTGGGTTTGATCCATATTGGCCAAAGACCATGCCTAAAGAATTAATTGAAAGCCCATTGGACTTTAATTAAATAGTATTGGATGCTAATTGGGCCTTTGAGAGCCATTTAGATTGGATTTGGAATCCAAGTCCAAAAGGCACTAAAATAAGTGTAATTATTTAATTTGGAATTAAATATGAATTAGTATTGGATATAATTTAAAATTGGATTTAAAATTATAGTTCGATATAATTCAAGAATACTTACTTTGAGTATTTATTCTTAAACGAGTTGGACTCGCGCAAATCAAATCGTTGTTTGAACATTGAATGGTCATTAATTCAAAGATTAATTAATTGGATTAGATTGATTGAATAACATGCTTTGTGTGAATACTTGGATGTATTTGTATGAATAATGTATATCAGATGGATATTAGATGGGTGGGGCAATAACGGAAATTGTTGTAAATATGGTAATTATTTATTAAATTGGATCTGCGTGTCCAGCCTTTCACCTCCTTATCTCTTTGTATTTCTCTTCTCACCAATTCCCCTCAATGCAAATGAGGTTTCTTTAAGGTATTATGTAATTGGGTAGAAGTATGTAAAGTGCTAGTAGGAGAGAGGAAATAGAGTGATTTGTTCTAGGAATAAATTATTATATATCCATCCGTATATAATTATTAAATTTTATTCGCGCTTTATTATGTTTTTAGAATGCATGTTTAAGGGTGTATGATGAGACCTAATCAAAGATAATAAATTGGTTGCCAATTTACGTGAAAACCCTCACTTTAATATTAAGCGTTTTCCTTCCATTGAATGGTTCTCTCTCAAGATCAAAGATCGGCATTGGTTTGCTGGCCAAAGTCAAGATCATTGTCCATCGCGGATGTGTTTGAACCACGAAAGCTTTGTTATATATCGCATGTCTTGGGCAGTTGTGACTTGTTGGCCAAAGTCAAGGTCACTTCTGTACATCGACGTGGATTACGAAGCTTTCCCACTGTCAATGGGTCGCGCTTAACTGGAATCATTAAGCTTGTTGAGCCAAAGCCAAGGCTTAGTTGATTCAGAGGAAAAGGTTAGGATGATATATTGGATATATGTTTTGGACTTGGAGGTCCACCTACCGGATCTAGGAATTGGATGGGATCCAATTGATCTTAGAGATCTACCTAGTTAAGTTTCATACAGCTTGTTGGCCAAAGTCAAGGTTGTGTGTTATTTAACGGGATCCTAGCCCACTAGGAAACTGGGTTTCCCGAGTACTCAATAGAGGGTTAGAGGCTTGCCGAAAAATAGTGGGAGGCCAGTATTAAATTTACAATTTCATTTAATACTTGTTTACAGGTGCTTTTTTTTTTTATTTATCGTTGTTATAAATATATATTAGTTGGACTAATATCTTTTATTGCTTTCATTGAACAGTTGGACTATTTTCACACTACTCCACTTGTAGTTGGTCATATAGTTAGACTATAGTAACCATTACATTTTGAGTGTACCCGAAATCATTGATTGGATAGTTGGACTATTGCAATCAAGATGGCTGAAAAGATTAGCGTTAGGGACATAATCATGGGCGATAATGTCTTTAACGGCTCCAATTTTCCAGATTGGGAGATGAATCTCAGGATAGTCCTGGGAGCCGAGAAGTTACTCTATGTCATAGAGAAACCTCTTGGGCCTGAGCCTGGAGTTGAGCAAATAGTAAAGCATGAGCTTTGGAAGACTCAACGTGATGATAACTTTAGTACTCAATCCGTCATGCTTGCCGTAATAACTCCTCAGTTTCGTCGTCAGAACAAATGATTGGATCCTTATAGTATGATATTGAAATTGAAGGATCTTCACAAGTCTAATCTTAGATCTCAGAAGCATGTATTGCGAAATAAGCTCTTTCGCTCGCGTATGTCAGAGAGTACATCTATCGAGCACTATGTGTCGCAGATGATTACTGACATCGAACAGCTAGGTCAGCTGGGTATAACCTTCGAGGCCGAGACTTCCATAGATTTGATTTTACAGTCTCTGCCCGAATGCTGGGGCGGGTAGGTCATGAACATTAACATGATGAACCAAGAGAAAACTCTTGGAGAGTTATTGGCGATGCTGAAAGATGCAGAGCCAGAGCTTCTGAAGGGCAAGAAGCGCGAGGCGCACCTTACTTCGACATCCTAGATGGCCAAGGCTTGGCCGAAGGCTTTTGGGGGTGTGAAGAAAATGAAGAAAAATGGCAAGGCTAAATCATTAAAGTCTTATGGGAAGACTAAAGACATATCTCAAGACATCTGCCTACATTGTGGCAAAAGGGGTCACTAAAAGCGTGACTGCCGTGGGTACAAGGCGGAGTTGAAGGAAGTGAAGACGGGCAAGGCTCCGGCTTCAGGTATGTTTGTTATAAACATGTCCACTACTGGTTTTAAAAAAATTGGATTTTTGATTCTGGATGTGGTACTCACATATGTACCGGTGTGCATGATCTACTAATTAGCAGGATACTAGCTTCATGCGAGATCGACCTACGAGTCAGAAACGGGATGAGAGTCGCTGTTTTGGCCGTTGGGACCTATGTTTTGTATATGTCCTTGGGGCATGTAATTACATTATGTGATTGGTATTTTGTACCTAGTTTGACTAGGAACATCATCTCTGTATCTAGTATAACCCGATGCGGGTATTGTTGGACAATTATGACCCATAGCGTAACTATTTGTACAGATCATGGTGTTGTTGTACAAATTAACTATGTGATAAAGGAGATTGCTCTCTTATCATTTGTGATTAGATCACCAAGATGTATAAATGATAGGAGGTCCATATGATTAGTTCCTGGATTGAGAATGATATGAGACAGTATCAGTCCACGAAGGATAAATCATTAAATATCCCTAGTCAGAGTTTTATCGAGATTGGACATCGATAAATACGTAAAAGATTAGTATTACACTTGTGCGCGTTGTGAGGGCACAAACGACATAGTTCTCATATATTTGGGTATAAGATACTCATGCAAGTGTAATAGGAGGTTGTGTTTTACCGATGGTATGGGAAATAGCTTCGCTCTGGATAGAACCCCTCGGAATTCCATTGGTAGTATGACTATGTGTCTATGGAGGTCCGAAATCAGGGTAGGTGTATTTGTTCTTAACCTGAGACTTGCACCGCTAATACTTACGACAATCAATATACTTTGGTTTTGGTCGTCCAGGGCTTTAACCTGTTTCTGTGTACGCCTCTTCTGGGTATATCGAGATTCGTAGTGTGTTGGGTGTGATGTCAAGACGGAAGTATCACTCCAGTCATATGGAGATGATGGTCACGTAGGATACGTGACTTGTTCTCTTAAATGCTGCAGCTATCGGGATATTATGAGTAGGTCATGTATATCCGATTATAGAGACTAGTTACCAGACATCCTACATGTGCTTCGTACGGGGCAGACACAATTCAGGCCCCAGGCCTAGCACGTGATCATCCGATACTGGATCGACGCGGAATTGAAATTAGATTTTAATTCGGGTGAACAAATTAATTTAGAATTAATTCGTTAACGACATGAATAGTAATTATGCTAGGCATGATTATTTAATTAAATTAGATTTAATTACGTCGCAACGGAAAATTCGTTAATTTGGAATTAGCGAACCCGAGCCCGGGATTGTTTGCGAGCGCATTCATATTTCGAATTTGAGTGCGGCACGCAAGTCAAATCAAGCGTCAAATCGCTAGTCGCATCAATCGTCAAATCGTTAGTCACTTTGAGTGATGTGACAACTTGTCACTTGATTTGATTGATTGAGTGATGTGACTTGATGTTGGTGGTTGAAGGCATTTATTGCTTGACTTTTGGAAGGCCAAATTCATGGTAAATGAATTTGAAATTAACAAATGTGTATTAGATACACTTTTGGCAACCAACACTCACAACTCTCTCTTCTCTTTCTTCTCTCTATCTCACGCCCATGGAGGGGCATTTTTTCTTCTGGTTTTGGCATCCCACTGCCGAGAGTCAATAAGGAAAAGGGAAGCAACGTGTGATGATTTTGCTGCAAAATCATCAAGAGCTAGCACTCCGAGAGACATGCGAAGGTGATAGGGAAGTCCACCCATGAGCTTGGAATCATTTGACAAAGCTTGGAGCTTGTTCAAGGAGCACCAAAGCCGAAAACAGTGAGCTGAAAAACAGTCACTGCCGTGACCATGACAGAGGGATAAAATCAGATTTTTGTTGTCCAATGCGTCGTTCAACCGATCGATGTGAGTATTCAGAAACTCCCTCGTTGTATTCGTACTTATTTTCATTGCTTGAAATGATCTTGGGAAGCTTAGAGAATTCCAACAATGGTATCAGAGCAAGGTTCAGCATGAAAATATATTAGGGTTAAAATTGGGTAAAATGTTTTTGAGCATGATTTAATGAAATTGGATGAATTAGTATGCTTAAATGTGTTTTAATTGAAGATTGATTGGATCAATTTGATCAAATTTTGTTTGGAACATATTTGCCCAAAATATGAGGCTTGGCCGAATGGATAAAAAGCTCTAATGTCTTGGATTTTTGATTTTTTGATCATTGGATGTGTTGGAAATCAATTGGGAATATTGATTTAATGTTGAATTGAATTTAATTGGATTGAATTTGAATTGGACATAAACTTCCCTCCTTGGCCGAGACATATAAAACATGTATTGGGTTTGATTTTTTGTTAAATTTTGTTGGACATGATTTAATGATGATGAGCATGATTAATTAGGCTAATTTGATGTTTTGGAAATATTGATTTGGGTAATTAATAATGCTATACACTTTGGTAATTAAATTGGGAATTTGGAATTTGTAATTTAATTATATTGGGCCTAATTTTGGAAATTGGACTTTTAAAGTTGTTATTGGGCTTATTGGGCTTGGTTGTACTAAGTAGGGTTTAGGCAAAATTGGTTGGATCCAATTAGGCCCAAAACCGCTTCCATAAAGCCCAAATGTGACTAATGGACCTTTAAAGTTTAATTGGGCCTAATGGGCCTAAATTGATTTCTTGGCTTATGGGGTTACTCCTTGATTGGACTTTGGTTATTGGGTTTGACCCGAGTTGACCAAAAGTCCACGCCTTAAAGAAATTAATTAAAAGCCCATTGGACTTTAATTAAATTAACGTTGGACGTTAATCGGGCTTTGAGACCCGTAACGATTAAATTTGAAATTTAAGTCGTAAAAGGCTTATTAATAAAGTGTAATATTTAATTTGGAATTAAATAGCGAATTAGTATTAAATACATATTAAATTGGATTTAATTTTGTAGTTTAATTTAATTCTAGAATTCGTACTTTGAGTACTTATTCGCAAAACGAGTTTGACTCGCGCAAAATCAAATCGTTGTTTGAACATTGGATGGTCACTAATTATCAGATTAATTAATTTGATTAGATTGATTGATAACATGCTTGTGTGAATACATGGTTGCGATGCATGAATAATGTATATCAGATGGATATTAGATGGGTGGGGCAATTTTAGAAATTGTTGTAATAAATTTGGAATTTATTAATTGGACCTGCGTGTCCAGCCTTATTACCTCCTTATTCTTTGTATTATCTTCTCACCTATTCACCTCAATGTAAATGAGGTTTCTTTAGAAGTGTAGTGTAACGGGTAGAAGTAATACATGTGCTATCGGGAGAGAGAAAAGGGGAGATTTGATCTAGGATCAATGTGTAAAGTATCCATCCGCATATCATTATTACTTTATTTATACACGCTTTATTATGTGTTTAGAATGCATGTTTAAGGGTGTATGATGATGAGACCTTAACAAAGATAATAAATTGGTTGCCAATTTGCACGCGAAAAACCCTCACAAAATATTAAGCGTTTTTCCTTCCATTGAGTGATTCTTACTCAAGATCTAAGACTGGCATTGGCTTGTTGGCCAAAGTCAAGGCCTTTGTCCGTCGAGGATGTGTTTGAATCACGAGAGCTTTGTTCCATATCAGTGTCTTGTCCAAGTTGTGGTTTGTTGGCCAAAGTCAAGACCACTTCTTGTCCATCGACATTGATTACGAAGCTTTCCATGATCAATGGGTTGCGCTTAACTGGGATCACTAAGTTTGTTGTGCCAAAGCCAAGGCTTAGTTGATTCAGAGGAAAACGGTTAGGCAATATATTGGATATATTGGCATATATATTGTAAATATGTTTCGGACTTGGATGTCCCCCTACTGGATCTAGGAATTGGATTGGATCCAATTGATCTTAGAGATCTACCTAGTTAATTATCATACAATTTGTTGGCCAAAGTCAAGATTGTGTGATATTTAACGGGACCCTAGCCCGCTAGGAAACACGGTTCCCCGACAGAGGGTTAGAGGCTCGCCGAAAAATAGTGGGAGGCAAGAATTGAATTTGCAATATTCGTTTAATTACTTGCCATACGCGCTCAATTCAAATATCATTCGTCAAATAAATTAAATGTTAGTTGGACTAATATTTAAATCATTGTTTTAATTAACAGTTGGACTGTATTCAAACTATTCATTTATATTTGATTATATAATTGGATTATAATAATCAATATATTTGATTTAATTAATTATAATTGATTAAATAGTTGGACTATAGTAATCGTTATAATAAATAGTACCGGAAATCATCGATTAAATAGTTGGACTATTAAAATCAAAATATAATTGAAAGATTGGTATTTAAAACATAATCCTAGGGAAAATGTATTTAAATGGTTTAATTTTTGAATTTGGGAATAAATTTCAGGATGGTCCTGGAAGCTAATAAGTTACTTTATTTGATAAAATAACATATTAGGCCTAAGCCCGAAATTAAGCAAATAGTAGAGCATGATCTTTGGAAGATTCATGTAATGATAACTTTAGTGCTTAATCCATTAAGCTTGTCGCAGTAGACTCCTTAATTTCTGAATCAGAAATAAGGATTAGATCCTTAAAGTATGATAAAGAAATTGAAGGATCTTCAAAGATCTTCAAAGATCTTAGAAGTACTAAAATTGCAATACTAAACTCTTGGAGAGTTAATGACTATTCTCAAGGAGACAAAGTCAAACTTTGCAATTAGGCAAGTAGCGCAAGGCGCACTTTACTTCGACATTCCAGAATGCCAAGGCTAGGCCAAACGCTTTTGAATGTGGAAAAGGGCAAAGGCAAAATCATTATAATCTTCTAGGAAGATAAAAGGACATATCCCAAAATGTCTGCCTAAATTGTGGCAAACGGGATCACAGAAGCGTGACTGCCGTTAGGACAAGGCAGACATGAAGGAATTGAAGACGGGCAAGGCTTTGACTTCAAATATGTTTGTCATAAATATATTCACTACAAGTATTGAAATTGAATTTTAAATACTTAGTGTAATACATAAAATATATGTATTGATGTTCAGAATCTGTTTTGAACAAGATACTGACTTCAATAGAGATTTATCTGCTAATCGGAAATGGGACGAAAGTCGCTGTTTTAACCGCAGAAACCTAATTTTAGGAACTACCCTCGGGTGTGTACCTAAATTTGGAAACTGTTATAATGTAACTAGTTTGACTAGAGACATTATCTCTATATCAGTGTTTAATCTGTTGCGGATTGACCTTTATATTATAGAACACTAAAGTGTTTTATTATATAAAGATGATATTGAGATAAACACATTAGATGTGAATAACATCATTTATATTTTGAATATAAATAAAATCTCAAACATATTAAATGACAAACAAATAGCTCAAACTGATTTGATCAGAAGAAAATAATTTGTGGCATTGTTGTCTGGGACACAATTAAACAAGACTCGTATATCCACACTTTTGAAGAGTGGGTACTAGGACTGATTTAATTCCATTCAAATAAAGTCTACGAATCTAGTTTATTGGGTAATGTGCCTAAAACACCTTTACTTGGTAAAAGTGCAAATGTCAACGATCTCTGAGCCCTAGTTCATAGTGAAGCAAGTGGGCCCATGTCTAGCTAGGCTAGAGGTGGATATGAATATTTCATGACCTTTATGAATGTGGCATCGTGTTATGGTTATGTGTTTCTTTTGAAACACAAATCGGAAACTTTTACAAGTTTCGACACGAAATAGACAAACAGATAGGCTAAAGTATTAAACTGTCACGGTAAGACCGTAATGGAAAATACTTAAGCAATAAGTCTCTAAAATACTTGAAAGAGTATAGTATTCTTTCAAAGAGGACTCCTCCCGGAACACGTCATTTTGACGGTGTGTCCGAACAGAGTAACCGAATTTTGTTGGACATGATAAGGTTAATCATGAGTCGCTCTGAGCTCTTCAACGGATAAGTATAAACAGTACAGAACTTATTTTGAATAAGGTTCCATAAAAATCTGTTTGACAGATTTCATATTAGATATGAACAGGAAAGAAACCGGGTTTCTCATTCCTGCACATTTGGGTATGCTAGGCATATGTTTGGATGATACCAAACTAAAACCAAAATTGGATAAGTGCCAATTGTAGGTTATCCTAGGGATACCAAAGTATTGTACTTATACAAATCACAAGAGAACAATTTAATTGTTGCTCGCCATGCGGTTTTCCTAAGAGGAATATCGATATGCAGTGGTAAGTGGGAGTATAGTATAACTCGATGAAAATCGGAGTGATACTGTTCCAGACACCAATCCTTAATGGAACACAAATAGTTCATCAAGGATGAAACTATACCATTAATCTTCGAATACACAAGAACCGCGTAAGTCGGAGAGAGTCAAAAAACAACCTGAGGTATGGGTTTCTGATCTCACCTCATAAAGATGTCAATCTTATTGAGGAATACCAACTGACTACGTATGAGGAAGTGATACAAGGTATCGACTCCCTATTATGACAAAGTGTCATGAGTCCGAAATGGATTCCATGTATATCAACTTAGTTTGGATACTAGTTGTTGTACCAGAAGGCATTGTGCATATTGGTATTATAAGTCTTCAAGGAAGACATACATGGATGGCAACATACCAACGTTATAAGCTAGGATTTTAGCGGAAATGTATCGTTATCAACATTGTGTTGACTACGATTCAACCTTTTACCTGTTGCCACGGTAAATCCATTTGGATAATGCTTGCTAATGCTGCATGTTTCATTTATGAAATATGTCAGCTGAACGGGAAAATCGCTTTCCTGAAAAGGAAACCTTTTGGAGGATGTTTACAACATCCTGTCAGTTTTGTCGTACCAAAACTAGCAAACAAGGTTTGCAGGTTATTCGATCAATGTTTGGATTGAAGCAAGCATTAGGTTCTTGGAATTATCATTTTGATGTAATCATAATGGTTTATGGTTTAATTCAAAACGTAAATGATTCTTGTGTATATAAGAGGGTTAGTGGGAGCGCACTGACAATGGCTGTCCTATAAATAATGTCAATATATGTCATTTCTTGGAAATGATATTCCCATAAATACAATCGGTGAAAGCTTGGCTTTCGAGAAAACTCTCCGAGAATTCGTACATTGAAAAATATACGTGACCTGGTGTCGCATACGCTTTGAGCATATGGAGTCACAAACAGGCCAATCCAAGTGATAGTCACTAGATTGAAGTTAAGAACATATTTAGTATCTTAAAGAACTAAGGATGCTGTCTTAATCTATGGAGAAGGAGAACTTGAAGTGACTAGGATCACTGTAGCAAGTTTCCCAACCGATAAAACGACTATAAGTCGTAAAACGGTACTATAGAGTTTGAATAACGGTACAGTGAGCTGGAAATCTTCCAAGCAAGATACTGTTACCGAATAAACTACAAATTCGGGTTATTGCTGCAGCTGAGGCAGCAATGGAAGCCTTCTGGGTCGATAACAAATCTAATTAGATTAGATATAGTTCTGTTAGCAGCTGAGCTAGGCGTCAACGCAGGCTAAAGAATTAATGGTCTCATCAATGATCCAGATAGATACTTCGATATTCATCTGATTCATTCGGATCATACATCGTGGCGATGTGATGATCGTATAAATCGCATCAGACGATAATTATGCAAATCTGCTGACGAAAGCCTTTTCTCAGCAGTTTGAGCCAACCGTACATAGTTCGGGTGTCAGACACTCGAGTGACTGGCTATAGGCCAAGTAGGAGATTGTTGGACAATTATGACCCATAGCGTCACTATTTGTACATATCATGGTGTTGTTGTACAAATTAACTATGTGACAAATGAGATTGCTCTCTTATCATTTGTGATTAGATCACCAAGATGTATAAATGATAGGAGGTCCATATGATTAGTTCCTGGATTGAGAATGATATGAGACAGTATCAGTCCACGAAGGATAAATCATTAAATATCCCTAGTCAGATTATTATCGAGATTGGACATCGATAAATACGTAAAAGACTAGTATTACACTTGTGCGCGTTGTGAGGGCACAAACATCATAGTTATCAAATATTTGGGTATAGGATACTCATGCAAGTGTAATAGGAGGTTATGTTTTACCGATGGTACGGGAAACAGCTTCGCTCTGGATAGACCCCCTCAGAATTCCATTGGTAGTATGACTATGTGCCTATGGAAGTTCGAAATCAGGGTAGGTGTATTTGGCCTTAACCTGAGACTTGCACCGCTAATACTTACGACAATCAATATACTTTGGTTTTGGTCGTCCAGGGCTTTAACCGGTTTCTGTGTACGCCTCTTCTAGGTATATCGAGAATCGTAGTGTGTTGGGTGTGATGTCAAGACGGAAGTATCACTCCAGTCATATGGAGATGATGGTCACGTAGGATACGGGACTTGTTCTCTTAAATGCTGCAACTATCAGGATATTATGACTAGGTCATGTATATCCGATTATAGAGACTAGTTACCAGACATCCGAAATGTGCTTCGTACGAGGCAGACACAATTCCAGCCCCAGGCCTAGCACGTGATCATCTGATATTGGATCGACATACGCAATACTACGTATACTACGCCTGATATAGATCCTTATATTCCTGTAAGGATATTTCTGGAGAATTGGGTAGGCATGGCGCTTTGCTAGAAGCCAACCTTGTCTTGTAAATTGGTAAAACGTAGTACTAGGTACTTACGTGTTAGGATAGTCCAACGACCGAATTTACTGCCAACATATCCGGGTATCTCATGGGTCGCTTCCCGAAGATTCACCGATGACGTATGACTCGCACTTTTATTAATCTGGGATTAATTAGATGAGAGAGAAAATTAATCTGGGATTAATTACGGAGATATTTTATCTAGGATAAAATATCAATAAAAGAGAGATAACAATTAATTTGGAATTAATCGATAAATTAATATATTCGATATATTAAATGAAATTGGATTTCGACGCGGAATTGAAATTAGATTTTAATTCGGGTGAACAAATTAATTTAGAATTAATTCGTTAGCGTTGTGAATAGTAATTATGCTAGGCATGATTATTTAATTAAATTAGATTTAATTACGTCGCAACGGAAAATTCGTTAATTTAGAATTAGCGAACCCGAGCCGGGATGGATGGTTTGCTAGCGCATTCGCATTTCGAATTTGAGTGCGGCACGCAAGTCAAATCAAGCGTCAAATCGATAGTCACATCAAGCGTCAAATCATTAGTCACTTTGAGTGATGTGACAACTTGTCACTTGATTTGATTGATTGAGTGATGTAACTTGATGTTGGTGGTTGAAGGCATTTATTGCTTGACTTTTGGAAAGCCAAATTCATGGTAAATGAATTTGAAATTAACAAATGTGTATTAGATACACTTTTGGCAACCAACACTCACAACTCTCTCTTCTCTTTCTTCTCTCTATCACACGCCCATTGAGGGGCATTTTTCTTCTGGTTTTGGCAGCCTACTGCCGAGAGTCAAGGAGGAAAAGGGAAGCAAAATGTGATGATTTTGCGGCAAAATCATCAAGAGCTAGCACTCCGAGAGACATGCGAAGGTGATAGGGAAGTCCACCCATGAGCTTGGAATTATTTGACGAAGCTTGGAGCTTGTTCAAGGAGCACCAAAGCCGAAAACAGTGAGCTAAAAAACAGTCACTGCCGTGACCATGACATAGGTAGAAAATCAGATTTTTGTTGTCCAATGCGTCGCTCAACCGATCGATGTGAGTATTCCGCAACTCCCTCGTTGTTTTCGCACTTATTTTCATTGCTTGAAATGATCTTGGGAAGCTTAGAGAATTCCAACAGGTATACCTTTGTATTCAGGAACACTGGGTGTTTTGTATATAAAGATGACATTTTGAGATGTACACTAGATGTTAATAATGGTCTTTATATTTTGAATATAAACGAATCTCAAACATATAACATGACAAATAAAAGCTCAAACTGAGTAAATCAGATGAGACTTATTTGTGGCATTGTCGTCTGGGACACATTAACAAGACTCATATATCCACACTTTTGAAGAGTGGATACGTGGACGGATTTGATCGTAATTCATATGATGTATGTGAATCTTGTTTATTAGGCAAATTACCTAAAACACCTTTTAGTGGTAAGGTTGTAATGACGTATGTGGGCCCATCTCTAGCCAAGCTAGAGGTGGATATGAATACTTCGTAACCTTTACGGAAGTTGCATCGCGTTATGGTTATGTGTATCTTATGAAACACAATTCAGAAACTTTTGAGAAATTCAAAGAGTTTCGACACGAAGTAGAAAAATAGACCGGAAAAAGTATTAAAATATTACGGTTGGACCGTGATGGAAAATACTTGAGCAATAAGTTTATCGATTACTTGAAAGAGTATGGTATTCTTTCACAGTGGACTCCTCCTGGAACACCTCAATGAAAGGTGTGTCGGAACGGAGAAACCGAACTTTGTTGGACATGGTAAGGTTTATGATGAGTCGTACTGAGCTACCAATTTCCTTCAGGGGATACGCATTGAACAGTGTAATACTTATTTTGAATAAGGTTCCGACAAAGTCTGTTGGATAGACTCCATATGAAATATGGACTGGAAAGAAACTGGGTTTCTCATTCCTGAAGATTTGGGGATGCTGGGCATACGTTAAACGTTTGGATGGTGCCAAACTAGAACCCAAATTGGATAAGTGCCTATTTGTAATTGGTTATCCTAGGGAAACCAAAGGATGTTATTTCCACAACCCATAAGAGAACAAAATATTTGTTGCTCTCCATGCGGTTTTCCTTAGAGGAATTCCTAAATGCAGTGGTAAGTGAGAGGAAAGTAGAACTCGATGAAAATCGAAGTGATACTATTCCTGGCACTGATCCCCTCACGGAACATGAACAGTTCATCAGGGATGAGACTGTTCCATAATCTTCTAATACACAAGAACCGCGTAGGTCGGAGAGAGTCAGAAAACAACCTTAGAGGTATGGGTATCTGATCTCACCTCATGTAGATATTAATCTTATTGAGGATAATGAGCCGGCTACGTATGAGGTAGCGATTCAAGGTATCGACTTTGCTCTATCACAAGGTGCCATGAAGTCGAAATGGATTCCATGTATACAACCAAGTTTGGACAATGGTTGATGTACTAGAAGGCATTGTGCCTATTGGTAGCAAATGAGTCTTCATGATGAAGACATACATGGATGGCAACAAACAAACGTACAAAGCTAGGCTTATAGTGAAAGGGTATCGTCATCAACATGGTGTCGATTACGACGAAACCTTTTACCCGTTGCCATGATTAAATCCATTCGGATAATGCTTGCTAAAGCTGCATATTTCGATTATGAAATATGGCAGATGGACATCAAGACCGTTTTCCTTAACGAAAACCTTTTGGAGGACGTTTACATACAACAGCTTGACGATTTTATCGTGCCAAAATATGCAAATAAGGTTTGCAAGTTAAATCGATCCATTTATGGATTGAAGCAAGCATTGCGTTCTTGGAACCAACATTTTGATAAGATCATAATGATATATGGTTTCATTCAAAACGATGATGATTCTTGTGTATAAAAGAAGGTTAGTGGGAACGCACTGACATTGATTGTCCTATACGTTGATGATGTATTGCTTCTTAGCAATGACATTCCTATACTAAAATCGGTGAAAGCTTGGCTTTCATTAAAATTCTCCATGAAATCCTTGGGAGAGGCAACCTTTATTCTAGGAATAAGGATCTACTGGGATAGATCTAAAAGTTGTTGGCACTATCCGAGAACTCGTACATTCACAGTGTTGGAGAGATTCAACATGGATCAGTCCTATAAGGGACTGCTTCCAGCATAAAATGGTGTCTCTCTATCTAATGACATGTGTCCTAAAACTTAAGATGAGAGAGATGCAATGAATCGGATCCCGTTTGCTTAAGCAGTCGGATTGATCATGTATGCCATAACATGTACGCGACCTTGTGTCTCATACGCTTTGAGCATATGTAGTCACAATCAGGTCGATCCAGGTGATGGTCACTGGATTGATGTTAAGAGCATCCTTTAGTATCTTAGACGAACTAAGGATGCTTTCTTAATTTATGGAGATGGAGAACTTGAGGTGAATGAGATCACCGATGCAAGTTTCCAAACCGATAAAGACAACTATAAGTCACAATAAGAGTACATATTTTGTTTGAACAACGGAACAGCGAGCTGGAAATCTTCCAAGCAAGATACTGTTACCGATTCAACAACAAAAGCGGAATATATTGCTGCGGCTGAGGCAGCAAAAGAAGCATTTTGGATCTATAAAATTCCTAATTGGATTAGGAGTAGTTCTGTTAGCAGCTGAGGTAGGATACAACACAAGCTAAGAAATTATGGTCTCATCAATGATCCAAGTATGTACTTCGATGATTTCACCTGATTCGAGAGATCACACATCGTGGCGATGTGAAGATTGAAAAATCGTATTACACTTATGCGCGTTATGGAAGCTTAATGGCATAGTTCTCATATATTTAAGTATTGGATACTTTTGCAAGTGTGACTGGAGGTTCTGTTAGCCGTTGGACTGGGAACAGCTTCGCTCTGGATAGAACCCTCGAAGTCTCATTGGTAGTATGACTATGTGTCTATGGGAATCGGAATCAGGGTAGGTGTATGTGGTCTTAACCTGAGACTTGCATCGCTAATACTTGTGACAATCAATATACTTTAGTTTTGGTCGTTCGGAGCTTTAACATGTTCTGTGTATGCCTCTTCTAGGTATATCGAGAATCGTAGTGAATTGGGTGTGATGTCAAGATGGAAGTATCACTTCAGTCATATGGAGATAATGATCACGCATGGATACAGAACTAGTACTCTTAAATGCTGCAGCTATCGGGATAGTATGACTAGGTCATGATTATCCGATTACAGAGACTAGTTGCTAGTGATCCGATATATGTTTCGTACGGGGCAGACACAATTCCAGCCATATGCCTAGCATGTGACATGAGATACTGGATCGTATTACGCAATACATAGTATACTACGCCTGATACAGATTATATATATTCCATGTTGAATATATTTCTGGAGAATTGGGTAGACATGGTGCTTTGCTAGAAGCCAACCATGTCTTGTAAATCGATAAGGACGTGGTACCGGGTACGCACGTGTTCGGATAGTCCGATGACCGTATTTACTGCCAACATATCCAGGGATCTCTTGGGTTGCTTCCCAACGATTCACCGATGACATTTGAGTCGAATATAATTAATTTGAGATTAATTATGAAAGAGAAAATTAATTTGGGATTAATTACGGCAAGAATTTTATCTGGGATTAAATTCGTCTAGAAGAGAGAACGCGATTAATTTTGAATTAATCGGCAAAGTAAGCTTAATAGTTAAATTGGATTTTACTATTTAATTTATTTAATTGGGCTAAAATAATATATTAGATATATTAATTGAAATTGGATTTCAATGCAGAATTAAATTGGATTTTAATTCTAGCGAACGAATTAATTTGAAATTAATTCATAAGCGACTTTCGTAATAATTTTGTGAGGCATTATTATTTAATTAAATTGGATTTAATTATTTAGTAACAAGTTTAGAACTTGAAAAAGACTATTCATCTTTCTCTTTCCCTTGGTGGTCGATTCTTCCTCTCTTCTCCATGGAATTTTTGTTGCAAAAATTATTCAAAGCTAGCACTTTAGAGAGTCAATTAAGGTGATAGGGAAACTCACCCTTGAGTTTGGAATTCAAAAGAAAGCTTGGAACCTCTTCTACAACAACGAAAAGTTTTGAATCTCATCCAATCAATGTAAGTTTTTTCCGTAAAATTTTTGAATTATTCATACAATAATCACGCTTAGAGATCCCATGGCATGTCTAGGAGACTAACAATGCAGTCAATACAGAACATGTTTTGGCAACCTTCAGACCGGCAACAACATGAGACAATAGTCTCTGTGTTGACCGCTAGAATGAAGGAAGACACATCCGTCTGAGACCATATGTTAAGGATGATGTCTCATCTTGATTTGGCTGAAACTAATGGTGCACATATCAATGTGCAAAGCTAGATGACAATGATCATGGAAACCCTTCCGAAGAGTTTCCTACAGTTTAAAAGCAACTGTTCTATGAATAAGTTGACTTTTACGTTGACTGAACTGCTAAATGAGCTCACCAATTACGAGTTCGTTATGAATGGTCCTCGTAGGTCCAATGTCGAGGTAAATGTTTCTGAATCTTCTAAATCTGTAAAGAAGAAGAAGAAGAAAGGCAATTGGAAGGCTAAAGCAAAACCAATGAAAAAGAATAACAATAAAAGCTCTAAAGGAACCAATGCCAAAGGAAAATATTTCCATTGTGAACAACAAGGGCATTGGAAAAGGAATTGTCTGAAATACCTTGCTGAGCTTAAAGAGAAGAAAAATACAGGTAAATATGATTTAATTGTCATTGAGTCTCTTTTAGTGGAGGATGATAATCCATATGGATTGTTGATTCTGGTGCCACTAACTATGTTTGATGTTCTTTGCAGCTACTTGACTCATGGAGGGATCTTGCTGAAGGTAACTTTACCATTAGAGTTGGGACAGTGGATGATGTTTCAGCAAAAGCAGTGGTAGTTTCAAATTTGAATTTTAATAAGAGTTATTTATGTTTGAATGGTATGCTATATATTCCTGGTTTTCGCAGGAATTTTATTTCTGTAACAAAACTTATGGAATGTGTTTTTTCTATTTCATTTAATAATTAATAAGTTATTATTAGTAGAAATGGATTAAATATATGCACAGGAAACTCCAAAAATAATCTATATGTATTAAGGTCATTAATGCATGAATCACTTTTTAATACTAAAATGTTTAAGATTGAAAGATCTAAAACTAAATGGCAAAAGATTTCTCATGATGATATCTATTTATGGCACCTTAGACTTGGTCATATTAACCTTGACCGAATAGATAGATGAATTAAGAACGGAGTTTTAAATCAGTTAAGACTCAATACTTTACTTGTCTGCGAATCCTGTCTAGAAGGCAAAATGACTAAGAGGGCTTTTACTGGAAAAGAGATAAGAGCCAAAGAAACACTTGAGCTAATACATTCAGACATTTACAGACCGATGAATGTAAAAGCCCGAGGTGGTTATGAATACTTCGTCACTTTCATTGACGATTATTCCATATATGAGTATGTTTACCTAATGCATCACAAGTCAGATACATTTGAAAAGTTCAAAGAGTATTGTGCTGAGGTTGAGAACCAGTTAGGTAAAAGCATCAAAATTCTATGATTAGATCGTAGAAGAGAATACCTTGATAGAGATTTCGAGGAATTCTTAGTTGAGCATGGAATTGTTTCACAGCTCACAACACCTGGAACACCACAACAAAATGGTATTGTAGAAATGAGAAATCGGACCCTACTAGACATAATGAGATCAATGTTTAGTTATAGCACTCTACCTAGTTCATTCTGGGGGTATGCATTGCAAACTGCAATGTATATCATGAATTTAGTTCCTTCTAAGTCTATTTCTAAGACTCCCTTAGAGTTATGGAATGGTCGTAAAGCTAGTTTGTGACATTTTCGCATATGGGGGTTTCCGACACATGTGCTAAAAAACAAGACTACTAAGTTGGAACCAAGTTCACAGGTGTGTGTATTTGTAGGCTATCATAGGGAAACTATGGGTGGATTCTTTTATAGTCCAGAAGATAATAAGGTATTTGTGTCGACAAATGCTATATTTCTTGATGAGGACTATATGAGAGAGTTCAAACCTCGAAGTAAAGATATTATCGGACATGAAAATCTGGCTAGCTAACCAATTCCAAATGAAAGATTTGGGAGAGGCAAGTTATGTACTTGGGATCCAGATCATTTGGGCCAAGAAAGGTAATTTACCTTTCAGGCATGGATTCCATTTGTCTAAGGTAATTTACCTCAAGCAGTTGAGGAGATGAGACATATACCATATGCTTCAGTAGTTGGAAGTCTTATATATGCTATGTTATACATGAGACCAGACATTTTTTTTGTAGTGGGAGTAGTCAGTAGGTTTCAATCCAACCCAGGATTAGATCATTGGGTAGTGGTGAAACATATTCTCAAGTATCTTCGGAGAACGAGAAATTATATGCTTGTATATACAAGTCAGAATATGATTCTGAGAGGATATACAGACTCTGATTTTTCAGACAGATGTCGATTCTAGGAAATCAACATCTAGATCAGTGTTCACCATAGGTGGTGGGGCTATAGTATGGAGGAGCATAAAGTAATCTTGTATTGCTGAAAATACCATGGAGGCTGAATATGTAGCAGTTTGTGAAGCATCTAAGGAAGCAGTCTGGCTCCGTAAGTTCTTGGCAGATCTGGAAGTTGTTCCAGATATGGATAAATTGCTCACACTTTATTATGATAATAGTGGTGCAGTGGCGAACTCCAAAGAACCAAGAATCCACAAGAGGGGTAAGCATATTGAGAGGAAATATCATCTCATCATGGAGATAGTGCAGAGAGGAGATGTCGATGTCATGAAGATTCCATCCGCAGACAACCTGGCTGATCCATTTACAAAGACCTTATCAGCTAAAGTGATTCAAGGTCACCTAAAGGGTTTATAATTACATGACATGTCCCATTAGCTCTAGTCCAAGTGGGATATTGTTGGAATTTATGTCCTAAAGCTTCATGTATTGTAAAACGGAATTGATTATTATAATAATAATAAATGCAATATTCATTTTATCAAAGTTGTTTGATTTATTTCGCATTTTGTCCAATTGTCTTATTTACCTTGATTACTATTGTACCTTCAGACTTAGTGTATGTTTGATGCACAAGAGGGTTTATGTCTGAAGTTAGTAATCTAAATAGTCTGTAGAGAGCAAACAAATAGGGTACTTTGTTTGTGGTTTATCTATAGCTGCGGTCCATTCTATACTTGTATGACGACCTTGATCCGGGATCGTTCATGTAGTGACATGGGAATGGAGGCACCTTGTATGATGAGATCATATAGGACTGGACTTAAATAAATACGAATTTCTTTTAATATCCGTTAACTGAAGAAATTCATTTTATCTAATAGATGGTCATATATGGATTCGATCTTAATCCTGAGTGTACTACGAACTCCTGCAAGACAGGCTATGTCCTTTGATTTACTATGGTGAGGTTGGTGCTGCATTTCCGGCCAATAACTACGTATTTTGGGGATATGATTTGGTGTGTAGCTGAGAACGTTTTACATAGATATGGAATTCACTCCTTTTTACGAGAAGTAGAAGAATATCTTTTTTAAGAGTTGATTCGGGTCTTGAACAATTTGAGCGCTCAACTTTTCTATCACGAATAGAAAGTTTTATATTCATAATTGTTATGGATTAATTGTTCATTATAGAATCAATGGTGCTTAAGAGACAAAATATTTAGAGGGGTTTAACGGAATTTTGACCCGGCTCTATTTATGAGATATTCGTGAAGGGCTATATACATATGTAATGACTATATCGATGGACACCGAAGTTGTTCAATTTATTTTTTCCATCTACGGTAACAGGAGTTCAAATTTGAGTTTTTAGTGGAATAACGCAGAGTTAATAATTCGTAATATTTGATTAAAGAGTTTAATTAATATTTCAGAATTATTGGAGCTCGGAACCGTAGGTCCAATTGGTCTCTGTACTAGCTCGATTAACTGTAGCAAACCTAATATAATTAGATTGTCTAATAATATGCTCACATTATATTTATATATTATTAATGAGATTAATAATATTTATTGTCACAAATGAAAACTATGTTAAATTAGTTTAACTTAATGTTTTCTAGAATTATTTGATTATGAGATAATCAAGTTTGTAATAATTATGAGATAATTACTACAATATAATTGAAGGTAATTTAATCATTATTGAGATAGTGATTATTATTTACCTTGGAGACAAAGCCATATGGCTTGCCATGCTCTCCAATATATTATGTCTATTAGGTGGCTTGGATAGACCTAATATTTTTGTCATTAGCTAATCCATTTTTATCCTTTTGTATGGCCTCTACATTTGTAACACCCCGCCAGAGGTAGAATGCTACCGGCAGGAGACATGATTAACCCATCTCCATAAGCCTCTAAATTTACGAAAATCCGGCATGATGTATCCTAAAACCGGACAACCTGGATCTCAGTCCAGCACCAAGGCGATTCAAAAATAAATATCATTTATCAAAATAGACCTCAGGTCCACAGCAACACATAAAAAACATTACCTAAGGGTTCCGTGCCCATATCATCTATCAACACTCAAAGGCTTTGCCCACAATATCATAAACAATTAAAACTTTAACTTATTAAATACAATTCACGTGCTCAGCACGAAAACAACAGAACATCAATCACAACTCCTAGGCCTCTAAACCCCTTCCAGGACACTTACGAGGGTGACAACCGCTTAGATGATCCACGTCTCGAGCATGACTTCCAAAGCTGTAGTGGTTGACCAATCTAAGAGCTAACTTACAAAACTAGCAACTTGTTTGGTGTGAGTTATAAAAACTCAGTAAGTAACCATCCACAACTGAAACATAAAAGTCAAACATGTTATAACATTCACTATCTAATGTATATTGTTAGAAAATTATGACCCATAACGTCACTATTTGTAAAAGACATTGTGGTTTTTGTACAAATTAACTATGTAGCAATGGAAATTGCATTTTATCATTTTGTAATTTGATTACTTAAATATATAAATGATAAAAGTCCATATGATTAGTTCCGGATTATAAGATATGAGACAGTATCAATCCATAACGGTTTAATCATTAAATATCTCTAGTCATAGTATTATCGAGACTGGACATCGATAATGCGGAATAGACTAGTATTGCACTTGTGCGTGTTATGCAAGCGTAACAGCATAGTTCCCATATATTTAAGTATTGGATACTTATGCAAGTGTGATAGGAGGTTGTGTTTACCGATGCTATGGAAACAACTTCACTCAGGATAGACCCCTCGGAATCCCATTGGTAGTATGACTATGTGTCTATGGGAATCCGAATCAGGGTCGGTGTATTTGGTCTTAACTTGAGACTTGCATCGCTAGTACTTGCGACAATCAATATGCTTTGGTTTTGGTCGTCCAGGACTTTAACAGGTTCTGTGTACGCCTCTTCTGGGTTTATTGAGAATTGTAGTGTATTGGGTGTGATGTCAAGACGGAAGTATCACTTCAGTCATATGGAGATGATGATCACGCATGGATACAGAACTGGTACTCTAATTGGTTGCAACCATCGGGATAATATGACAAGGTCATGATTATCCGATTAAAGAGACTAGTTGCTTGTGATCCGATATATGCTTCCTACGGGGCATACAATATTCCAGCCCCAGGCCTTGCATGTGACATCCGATACTGGATCGCAATACGCTATACTACGTATACTAAGCCTGACATAGATTATATATTCCTTTAAGAATATTTCTGGAGAATTGAGTAGGCATGATGCTTTGCTAGAAGCCAACCATGTCTCGTAAATCGGTAAAAACGTAGTACAAGGTACATACATGTTCGGATAGTCCGACAACCGGATTTACTGCCAACATATCCAGGGATCTCATGGGTCGCTTCCCGAAGATTCACCGATGACGTATGATTCGAACATAATTAATCTAGGATTAATTACGGAGAGATTTTATCTAGGATAAAATACTATTTGAAGAGAGAGAATGATTAATTTGGAATTAATCGATAAAATAATATATTCGATATACTAAACGAAATTAGATTTCGACGCGAAATTAAAATTGGATTTTAATTCGGGCGAACGAGTTAATTTAGAATTAAATCGCTAGCGACGTGGATAGTAATTTTGCTATGCATAATTATTTAATTAAATTTGATTTAATTACGTCGCAACAGAAAATTCGTTAATTTGAAATTAGCGAACCCGAGCCCGAAATATGTTCGCGGGCCAACTCGGATTTTGAATTAAAGTGGGGCCCACAAGTCACATCATTAGTCACTTTAAGTGATGGAATTCTTATCAACTTTTTTGTGATTGACTTCTAGTCACTTTTGAATTATGGGAGTAGTTGGAAGCATTGAATGATATTTTCCCTCCAAATTTGTTTTAGCTTTTTAGAAAAGCATATACCAAATATTGGAGTTGATTAGATGAGTAATTTTGTTTTAGAAACAAAACACAAGTCTTTCACCTCTCTCACCCTCTCACGGTTTTGAACCAAAATTACTCTCTCCAATTTTTCTTCTTTGGCCGAAACAAGGAGGAAGAAGTAGAAGATTTTGTTGCAAAATTTTCTAGTTGCTAGCACATTCAAGGAATCATTCAACGTTATAGGGAAACCAATCCTTGAGCTTGGAATCAACAACAAAGCTTGGAGCTTGGATTTCAATTCAAAGAAAGGACTTTGGCCGAAACTTCAAGGAGCAAAATTTTTGTATTTGACGCATCCAACATCCGTTCATTGTAAGTATGATTCCGCCATTCTTACTTTCGTATTCACATTTATTTCATTGCTTTATATGATCTTGGGAATGCCATAGAGACCAACAATGGTATCATGAGCCTTATTGAGCATGAAATTGAACTTAGGGTTTATATTCTTGATTTGGGTATTTTTGATTTGAGCATGTTTTAATCAAATTGTTTGTTTGAGTATGCTTGTATGTTGATAACTTAGAGTTATGCATGATCAATTTTAGGAAAAATTAATTGGATTAATTTTGCCCAAAATCTTAGGCTTGGCCGAATAGATATATGCCCTAAAGTCATGGTATTTTTTGTTCTTTTGATCATTGGATGAGTTTAAAGACTTGGGAAATATTGATTTAGGATTCAATCGGATTGAAATCGGAATCGGATATAAAATCCCTACTAATGCCGTGAGCTTTAAGCATGGAAATGAGTTGATTTTGTTAAAATTATGTTGGACATGTATTGATGATGGATAAGCAATGATTAATTGATTAGATTAGTATTTTGGAAATGTTAATTTAAATACTTAATCATGGTTAAGCACTTTAATTAATTAAATCATGATATTTGGAATATTAAAATTTAATTAGTTGGGCTTAATTTAGAATTGGGCTTATAATGTTGTATTTGGGCCTAATGGGCTTGGTTGGGCCAAATTGGTTTAGGTCAATTGGATTGGATCCAAATTGGGCCTAACCCATTCCATTAAGTCCAAATATAACAAATGGGTCTTTTATGTTTAATTGGGCCTAATGGGCCTAAATTGGTTTCTTGGCAAATAGAGTGATTCCTTTAATTGGGCTTTGGTATTTGGGTTTGACCCATATTGAACAAAGTCCATGCTTTAAGAAATTAATTGAAAGCCCATTGGACTTTAATTAAATGACATTGGATGTTAATTGGGCTTTGAGACCCATTTAGATTAGATTTGGAATCTAAGTCGTAAATGCGCATTTAAAAGTGTAATTATTTAATTTGGAATTAAATATAGAATTAGTATTGAATACAGATTAAATTAGATTTAAATTGTAGTTCAATATAATTCAAGAATTTGTACTTCGAGTACTTATTCTTAAACGAGTTGGACTCGCGAAAATCAAATCATTGTTTGAACATTGGATGATCACTTTATTCAAAGATTAATTAATTGAATTAGATTTATTGAATAACATGTTTTGTGTGAATACATGGATGTGTTGAATGAATAATGTATATCAGATGGATATTAGAAGGGAAATGGCAATTTTGGAAATTATTGTAAATTTAGAATTTATTAAATTGGACCTGCGTGTCCAGGCTTATCTCTCTCGATTCTTTGTAATTATCTTCTCACCTAATTCCCCTCAATGTTAATCAGGTTTCTTTAATTGTATATGTAATTGGGTAGAAGTAAGAATAGTGCTAGCCGGGGAGAGGAAAGAGAGTGATTTGTTCTAGGAACAATCTGTGAGATATCCATCCGCATATCATTATTAATTTATTTACCTCACCTTATTATGCTTTTAGAATGCATGCTTAAGGGTGTATGATGAGACCTAATCAAAGATAATAAATTGGTTGCCAATTTACGCGAAAAACCCTCAATAAATATTAAGCGTTTTCCTTCCATTGAGTGATTCATTCTCAAGATCCAAGATTGGCACTGGTTTGTTGGCCAAAGTCAAGACCTTTGTCCATCGCGGATGTGTTTGAATCATGAAGGCTTTGTTCCATATCGTATGTCTTGTCCAAGTTGTGATTTGTTGGCCAAAGTCAAGATCACTTCTTGTCCATCGACATCGATTACGAAGCTTTCCAAAGTCAATGGGTTCCGCTTAACTGGAATCATTAAGCTTGTTGTGCCAAAGCCAAGGCTTAGTTGATTCAGAGGAAAAAGGTTAGGAAAATATATTGGGTATATTGGCATATATATTGTATATATGTTTCGGACTTGGAGGTCCACCTACCGGATTTAGGAATTGGATGAGATCCAATTGATCTTAGAGATCTATCTAGTTAAATATCATACAGCTTGTTGGCCAAAGTCAAGGTTGTGTGTTATTTAATGGGATCCTGGCCCACTAGGAAACTAGGTTTCCCGAGTACTAAACAGAGGGTTAGAGGCTTGCCGAAAAATAGTGGGAGGCTAGTATTGAATTTGCAATTTCGTTCAAATACTTAGCTTTACGCGCTTTCAAATTATTTCGTCAATTATATTTATTAGTTGGACTAATATTTTATTATTTTTCTTGTAACAGTTAGACTGTACCCATACATCGTTAATTGAATAGTTGGACTATTGCGATTAAGATGATAGGAAAGTTAAGCATTAAGGATATTGTCATGGGCGATAATGTCTTTAACGGTACAAACTTTCAAGATTGGGACATGAATCTCAGGATTTTCCTGGGATCCGAGAAGTTGCTCTACACTATAGAGACCTCATGGGCCTAAGCCCCGACCTGATCAGTTGCTTGAGCTAGAGCTTTGGAAGACCCATAGCGATGACAACTCGACTGCTCAGTCGGTAATGCTTGCTGCTATGACTTCGTAATTCCGTCGTCAAAATAAGGGATTGGATCCCTATGAGATGATGTCGAAGTTACATGATCTTCACCGATCTAATCTTAGATCGCAAAGATATGAGTTGTAGAAGAAGCTCTTCCGTGCTCGCATGTCAGAGGGTACGTCTGTTGATCACCATGTGTCACAGATGGGCATTGTCTTCGAGGTTGAGACTTTAGTAGATTTGATCTTACAGTCTCTCCCCGACACTTGGAGTGGGTTCATCATGAGCTACAATATGTTAAACCAAGACCAAACTCTTGGAGAGTTTATGTCCACACTGCACGAAGTAGAAAAAGAGCTCCTAAAGGGCAAGAAGCGCGAGGCGCACTTCGCTTCAACATCTCAGACTCCGAGGGCTTGGCCCAAGGTGACTGGAGGTGTAAAGAAGAAGAAGAAGAAGAAAGGCAAGACCAAATCGTCAAAACCTTCTGGGAAGTGTAGGGAAAAATCCCAAGATGTATGTCTGCAGTGCGGCAAGCGGGGTCACTGGAAGCGTGACTGCCGCAAGTACAAGGCACACATGAAGGAAATCAAAGTGGGTAAGGCACCGGCTTCAGCTATGTTTGTTATAGAAATAAACATGTCTGCTACTAGTTTTAAAAATTGGATTTTTGATTCTGGTTGTGGTACTCATATATGTACTGATGTGCAGGATCTTCAGATTAGCAGGAGACTGGCCTCATGAGAGATTGACCTCCACGTTGGAAATGGGACACGAGTCGCCATTTTGGCCGTTGGCACTTTTATTTTGGAACTGTCCTCGGGGAATGTACTTAAACTATCAGACTGTTATTATGTACCTAGTTTGACTAGGAATATTATTTCTGCATCTATGTTAGCCCAATGTGGGTATACTTTTGTATTTAGAAACACTGGGTGTTTTATGTATAAAAATAATATGGAAATTTGCACTGCTGATGTAAATAATGGTCTTTATATTTTGAATATGAATCAATCTCAAACATATAATGTAACAAACAAAAGGCTTAAAGTAAGTAACAAAGATGAAACTTATATGTGGCATTGTCGTCTGGGACACATTAACAAGACTCGCATATCCACACTTTCGAAGAGTGGGTACTTGGACAGATTTGATCCAAATTCATATGACGTCTGCGAATCTTGTTTATTAGATAAAATGCCTAAATCACCTTTTAGCGGTAAAGGTGCGCGTGCCACCGAACTGTTAGCCTTCGTTCATAGTGACGTATGTGAGCTCATGTCTAGCCAGGCTAGAGGTGGATATGAATACTTCGTAACCTTTACAGATGATGCATCGTGTTATGGTTATGTGTATCTTATGAGACACAAGTCAGAAACCTTTGAGAAATTCAAAGAGTTTCGACACGAAGTAGAAAAACAGACCGGCAAAAATATTAAGACATTACGGTCAGACCGTGTTGGCGAATACTTAAGAAATGAGTTTCTTGATTACTTGAAAGAATATGGTATTCTTTCACAGTGGACCCCTCACGGAACACCGTAATTAAATGGTGTGTCTGAATGGAGAAACCGAACTTTGTTAGTCATGGTAAGGTCTATGATAAGTCGCACAGAGCTACCTATTTCCTTCTGGGGATATGCATCGTCAAAGTCTGTTCAACAGACTCCGTATGAGATATGGACAGGAAAGAAACCGGGTTTCTCATTCCTGAAGATTTGGGGTTGCCTGGCATACGTCAAACATTTGGAAGGTACCAAACTTGAACCCAAATCAGATAAATGCCTATTTGTAGGATATCCTAGGGAAACCAAAGGATATTACTTCTATCAGCCATAAGAGAACAAAGTATTTGTTGCTCTACATGCGGTTTTCCTTGAGAAGGAATTCCTAAATGCAGTGATAAGTGGGAGGAAAGTAGAACTCGATGAAAATCGGAGTGATACTGTTCCTGGCACAGAATCCTTAATGGAACATGAACAGTCCAACAGGGATGAGACTGCACCACAATCTTCGAATACATAAGAACCGCGTAGGTCGGAGAGAGTCAAAAAACAACCTGAGAGGTATGGGTTTCTGATCTCACCTCATGTGGATATTAATCTTATTGAGGAAGACGAGCCGACTACGTATAAGGAAGTGATACAAGGTATCGACTCCGGTTTATGGCAAGATGCCATGAATTTTGAAATGGATTCCATGTACACCAACCAAGTTTGGACACTGGTTGAAGCATCAGAAGGCGTAAAGCCTATTGGTTACAAATGAGTCTTCAAGAGGAAGACCGACATGGATGGAAACATACAAACGTACAAAGCTAGGCTTGTAGCGAAAGGGTATCGTCAACGACATGGTGTCAATTACGATGAAATTTTTTCACCCGTTGCCATGATTAAATCCATTCGGATAATGCTTGCTATTGCTGCATATTTCGATTACGAGATATGGCAGATGGACGTCAAAACCGCTTTCCTTAACAGAAACCTTTTGGAGGATGTTTATATGCAACAGCCTGACGATTTTATAGTACCAAGACTTGCAAACAAGGTTTGTAAGTTAAATCGATCCATTTATGGATTGAAGCAAGCATCGCGTTATTGGAACCAACATTTTGATGAGATCATAAAAGAATATGATTTCGTTCAAAATGAAGATGATCCTTGTGTATATAAGAAGGTTAGTGGGAGTGCACTGACATTCATTGTCCTTTTTTTTGATGATGTATTGCTTATTGGCAATGACATTCCCATGTTAATGTCGGTGAAAGCTTGGATTTCATTAAAATTCTCCATGAAGGATCTGGGAGAGGCAGCCTTTATTCTAGGAATAAAGATCTACCGGGATAGATCTAGAAAGCTGCTTGGACTATCCCAGAGCACGTATATTGACAAAGTGTTGAAGAGATTGAACATGGATCAGTCCAAGAGGGGACTGTTGCCAGTGTCACATGGTGTCACTCTATATAAGGACATATGTCCTAAAACTCAAGATGAGATAGACAACATGAGTCGGATACCGTTCGCCTCGGCAATCGAATCGATCATGTATGCCATGATATGTACGCGACCTGATGTCTCGTATGCTTTGAGCATGTGTAGTCGCTATCAGGGCGATCCAGGTGACGGTCACTGGATGGCGGTTAAGAATATCCTTAAGTATCTTAGACGAACTAAGGATGCTTTCTTAATCTATGGAGAAGGAGAACTTGAGGTAATTGAGTATACCGATGCAAGTTTCCAAACCGATAAAGATGACTGTAAGTCACAATCGGGGTACATATTTTGTTTGAATAACAGAGCAGTAAGTTGGAAATCTTCCAAGCAAGAGACTGTTGCTGATTCAACAACAGAAGCGGAGTATATTGCTGCAGCTGGATCCGTAAATTCCTAATCGGATTAGGAGTAATTCCGTTAGCAGCTGAGCCCGTTCCATTGTATTGTGACAATAATTGGGCTATAGCGCAGGCTAAGGAATCGCGGTCTTATCAATGATCCAAGCATGTTCTTCGATGTTTCCATCTGATTCGTGAGATCATACATCGTGGCGATGTGAAGATCGAGAAGGTCGCATCAGAGGTGGGGTGTGCATTAATCGGTTTTAACCGATTAACCGAACCGTTCCGACCCATTTTTTTATTACGGTTAGGTTAATTTGGTTAAATCGGTTATTACGGTTAAAATTTTTAACTTTTTTGGTTATTCAGTTCGGTTACGGTTATGAGATTCGTATAACCGAACCGACCGATTAACCAAAATTAAACCATATATATATATATATATATATATATATATATATATATATATATTAGCGCGTGGGAATCCTTTAATTTTTTAGAATTTAGATAGTCTGCATGTAAACTCTCAATTGGTTGTAGTTATATTGATTTGATAATACTACCCGAAAATAAAATTGATAAAATTCAAATGACAAGCTGCATTAACAGCTTGGTTTTGACTCTTTTTAATTTCTCTCAAGAATTTAAAGGTAAAAATACATAAAATTTCAAATGTGTAGATTTTGCATCGTGGTGGATTCGTGACCCTTAAAATTTCTAACATGGCAGATTTGGAAGGAAATCTGAGGCTGTGACAATCATCGAGGGTTTAAAAACTATTTCTCCCGTATGTAATTAAATATAGATATATTTAATCAAATGTTAGTTAGAATCAATATTTTTAGAATCAGATATGTGATCGAATTAGTGATCCAAAAAATTTAATACGTCAGTGGTTCGACTGGTTGAAACGTTCCGAAAAAAATCGGTAGAACCGACCTACATCATATATAATTTTACTAATTACAAATTATAAAAAATATTAAATTATAATATATTGGATTGGTTAATAACCGAATTAACCATAACCGACTGAAATATAATGGTTAATTGGTTAATGGTTATGTGTCATAAATTGGTTAAATCGGTCACACTTTTATTTAACCGAAAATTTCGGTTACGGTTAAAAAATCAAGGATTAACCGACCGAACCAACCGATGCACACCCCTAATCAGAGGACAACATTACAGATCCGCTGACGAAAGCTATTCCTCAGTAAAATTTTAAGCGACATGTACATAGTTCAGGTATTAGATGCTTGAGTGACTGGCTATAGGCCAAGTAGGAGATTGTTAGACAATTATGACCCATAGCGTCACTATTTGTAAAAGACATTTTGGTTTTTGTACAAATTAACTATGTAGCAATGAAAATTGCATTTTATCATTTTTTAATTTGATTACTTAAATATATAAATGATAAAAGTCCTTATGATTAGTTCCGAATTATAAGATATGAGACAGTATCAATCCATAACGGTTTAATCATTAAATATCCCTAGTCGTAGTATTATCGAGACTGGACATCGATAATGCGGAATAGACTAGTATTGCACTTGTGCGTGTTATGGAAGCTTAACATCATAGTTCTCATATATTTAAGTATTGGATACTTATGCAAGTGTGATAGGAGGTTGTGTTTACCGATGGTACGGAAACAGCTTCGCTCTGGATAGACCCCTCGGAATCCCATTGGTAGTATGACTATGTGTCTATAGGAATCCGAATCAGGGTAGGTGTATTTGGTCTTAACCTGAGACTTGCATCGCTAGTACTTGCGACAATCAATACGCTTTGGTTTTGGTCGTCAAGGACTTTAACAGGTTCTGTGTACGCCTCTTCTGGGTTTATTGAGAATCGTAGTGTATTGGGTGTGATGTCAAGACGGAAGTATCACTTCAGTCATATGGAGATGATGATCACGCAGGGATACAGAACTGATACTCTAATTGGTTGCAACCATTGGGATAATATGACAAGGTCAGGATTATCCGATTAAAGAGACTAGTTGCTTGTGATCTGATATATGCTTCGTACGGGGCAGACACTATTCCAGCCTCAGGCCTTGCATGTGACATCTGATACTGGATCGCAATACGCTATACTACGTATACTACGCCTGACATAGATTATATATTCCTTTAAGAATATTTCTGGAGAATTGGGTAGGCACGGTGCTTTGCTAGAAGCCAACCATGTCTCGTAAATCGGTAAAAACGTAGTACAAGGTACGTACGTGTTCGGATTGTCCGACAATCGGATTTACTGCCAACATATCCAGGGATCTCATGGGTCACTTCCCGAAGATTCACCGATGACGTATGATTCGAACATAATTAATCTAGGATTAATTACGGAGAGATTTTATCTAGGATAAAATACTATTTGAAGAGAGAGAACGATTAATTCGGAATTAATCGATAAAATAATATATTCGATATATTAAACGAAATTAGATTTCGACGCGAAATTAAAATTGGATTTTAATTCGGGCGAACGAGTTAATTTAGAATTAATTCGCTAGCGACGTGAATAGTAATTTTGCTAGGCATAATTATTTAATTAAATATTATTTAATTATGTCGTAACGGAAAATTCATTAATTCGGAATTAGCGAACCCGAGCCCGGAATGTGTTTGTGGGCCCACTCGGATTTTGAATTAAAGTGGGGCCCACAAGTCACATCATTAGTCACTTTAAGTGATGGAAGTCTTGTCAACTTTTTTGTGATTGACTTCTAGTCACTTTTGAGTGATGGGAGTAGTTGGAAGCATTGAATGTTATTTTCCCTCCAAATTTGTTTTAGCTTTTTAGAAAAGCATATACCAAATATTGGAGTTGATTATATGAGTAATTTTGTTTTAGAAACAAAACACAAGTCTTTCACCTCTCTCACTCTCTCACGGTTTTGAACCAAAATTACTCTCTCCAATTTTTCTTCTTTGGCCGAAACAAGGAGGAAGAAGTAGAAGATTTTGTTGCAAAATTTTCTAGTTTCTAGCACATTCAAGGAAACATCAAGGTGATAGGGAAACCAATCCTTGAGCTTGGAATCAACAACAAAGCTTGGATCTTGGATTTCAATTCAAAGAAAGGACCTTGGCCGAAACTTCAAGGAGCAAAATTTTTGTATTTGACGCATCCAACATCCATTCATTGTAAGTATGATTCCGCCATTCTTACTTTCACATTCAAATTTATTTCATTTCTTTATATGATCTTGGGAATGCCTTAGAGACCAATGTAGGACACAGAAATCAGCGACGCTGTTCCGGGCTCGCGGCCCTGTTGGGAGTATGGAGTAGCTCACGGGGGACTTCACCGGAGAAATAAAAATGGAGTCGCCACCCGGTGTGAACCGAGAAAATGATTTAAGGCCGCACTCACCCCTCGCAAAGGAAGACCTCAAACCTTTGGGTTCATATTGGTCCTTACTTATGCCCCTTGTAACGAAATGATTTGTGCAATAATTTAATCAGATATATGCAACATATATTTCCAAGAGTATTCAAATTCTAAGTTCACATGCATGAAAATAAAGCTCATATCTAAGTTTGCATACATAGAAGTAAGTGAAATAAAGGCAAGCACACAATCTCATTAACACATTAAGTAGATAAATACGGGAATATAAATAAATGATAAAAGTAAAAGTGTCAATAATGAAATGATATGATTAATTATGTAATGCAAAAGAAATTACCAAAGAAGCGAACATGCATGAAATGTGATGAAAATAAATTTGTTCACTGTATGTGCGTTCGTGTAGCGTTTGAGAACGCGTTCAAACGGTGAACAGAATGTTCGCGTTCGTATAGCGTTCGAGAACATGTTCGAACGAGATAAGACCTGATGCATGATAAAACAAAAAGCATGCGCGTTCGATTAGCGTTCGTAAACGCGTTCGAACGGACTGAGACAGAATACGTATGTTCGTGCAGCGTTTGGAAACGCGTTTGAACGTGATTACCAAAATGGCATCTGAAACGACACAAACACATGCATGGATGAACAAATACACAATTTAGGACCTCGTGTGCCCGATGGAACACATTTCACATTCAATCGGGTGCACTTCGTTCGGTGCGGAAAAACATCGTGGTAAAGGTAGCCTTTAGGCATTTCCCTCGAATAGAGGACCTTTAATCCACCCTAGCTTGCCCATGCATATTAAATTATCAATAAATGAATAAAAAATAAATAATATGGGACCTTGTATGCCCGATTGAACACATTTCACGTTCAATCGAGTGTACCTCATCCTGCGCGGTAAAACATCGTGGTAAAGGTGGCCTTTAGGCATTTCCCTCTAATAGAGGACCTTTAATCCACCCTAGTTAGCCCATGCGCACTAGAATGCAATGCATGCGTAAATAAAGCAATGATATGCAAAGGGTAAATGACATAATAAAAGGCGCGGCAAAACATCGTGGTAAAGGTAGCCTTCAGACATTTCCCTCGAATAGAGTACCTTTAATCCACCCTAGTTAGCCCATGCGCATTTTATTACAATGCATACAAATGAATGAGACAATAATATGGAACTCTGTATATCCGATTAAACATATCTCACATTCAATCAAACATACTTCATTCGGCGCGGCAAAACGTCGTGGCAAAGGTAGCCCTTTGGCTTTTCATCCCTCAAAACGGATGACCTTTAATCCACCCTAGTTAGCCCATGCGCATTACATTACCATGCATAAATAAGTAACATGCAGAAAGTAATAACATACTAACCACTAAATCATGCTTAAAACGCAAGGTTGGATGAAACGAAACATGTGAATCTCTCAAGTGGTACGTGGCATTGTATCCCGAGTGCAAATCGCAATACTGTCCATTCAGATTCGGCTATAGAATTAATGTCCGGGTTTCCATCCGATATACCACAAGAGAGAACATATATTCCGTTCATCCGGAAATCACATCATGCACCAATCCACAATACTCATATGAAATAAAGTACTAAAATAAATGAAAATAAAGGATAATAAATAAAGAAGGTGCCCTCAGGTCTAACCTATTTAGTCGTCTCTCAAAAGTGCGGTATGCGGTTTTCGGAAGGGTTGATGCTCCGCAACTCTTTCGGTTCACTGGTTCAATGTTTTCCTTCGCTGTTTCGCTATTTGGGCTGCTGTTTTCACTCTGTTTTGCTGCTGTTTTGGCTGTATTTTCTGTTCACTATTTTACGGTAAATAAGGGATTGTTTTTTTGCATTTTTAAGGGGGATTTGGGGGTCACTGTTTTGGGCAGTTTGGGGGGGCTGTTTTCAAGGCAGTCTGTGTATGTTCGTGGCAGTGTGTGAGGGTCCTAATCAGTGTGTGGAGTGCGTGGTTTATATGTATGAATCAGTGTGGGGTCAAAGGGGCAAAGAGGAATGTGGCGTGAGTGGGCAGTGCGTGGTCTGCAAAGTGCGTTGAGTGTGTGCTGTTTCGTGAGGGGCATGTGTGTGTCTTGGTAAGTGACGTGTGTGTGCGTTGTGGGGGTGTTTTGGTTCACGTGGGCTGCTGGCTGTTGAAGTGTTTGTGAGGGGCTGTTTCACGTGAATCTGAGGGCTGCATGGTGCATGGGGTTGGTTTGTTTATGATTTTTGTTTGTTTGTTGTCGGTTGCATGGAGAATGAGAGGGCTAGTGAGGGGCGTTTATTTGGCGTGAATGAGTGTGCGTGAATTGAATTTATGGTCAATAGGTAGTTTATATGTGAGTGCCGAAGATGGGTGATGATGGATGATGGCCGAGAGAGAGGTTATTGGCTGCCGAGAGAGAATGTGGTAGAGAAGGGTTACGACGTGGCTGTGAAGGTTATGGGTTTTGGTTTTGTTAATGAGTGTGGAGAGGGCTATATGGTTTCTTGATGCGTGAGGTAATGTGAGTGGAGGGTGCATGTGTGAGGGGTGTTATTTGATATGTGCATGGGGCTGTTGAAGTGTGATTTTAGTGCTTAGTTTCTTATGGTTTCGTGGGTTGATGAGAGGGTAGAGAGGGAGATCATAGGCAAGGGTTGAGTTTGTGCCTCTTTTTGTAGGCAAAAGTTCGGGTTTTCCTTGGGTTTTGAAAAGAAAACAAATCAATTAAATATTTGTGTATTTTAATTAATTTTAAAAGGGAAATAAATTATGTAATTTTGGTGGGGAATATCTTTAAATTTGGTGAGTGAATTATTTAGTTGAATTTAGATCTTGGTAATTAGGAAGGTGACTTATTTAATTTTGGAATGAAATTTGATTTAATTTAATTTAATTTCAATTTAATTGATTTTAATTTAATTTGTGACATGTTTTTTCTTTAAATATTTTTAATTATTTTTGGATTTAGGCTTGGGCGAAATGGGCCTTGGATGGGTGCGGGGGTTTTGGGCCGAGGCTTGGTGTATGGTTTGGTGATGTGTGGGCTTGGTGTGCAACTTGCGGGGGTCTGGGCTAAGGATGTGTTTTAAAACAGAGGTCCAACAAGCGAACTCGAAGCTAAACAAGCGAACTAAATCCAACAAAAATGTCAATTCTTGATTCTTCCCTTCCGACATTCGTTTCCCGCGACTTCCGTAACTTACGAGGTAGTGCCTCTAAATGAGACTCATCATCGGGACTTATATGCAAAAATGCAGTGCCTACAGTCGCCCCCATTTTGATAGGACTTGTGCAGTGTGTGACAATAACAATCCTACCAAAGTTATGCAATGCATTTTTACTTACCTGGCTCGCCAGTTGCCACCTGACTTGCCTGCTGCTTCGAGCTGAGTTGATGATGCAGTGGACCTCGACCCTGGGACGTATCACAAAAATGGAACTGATGATGCAGGAGGCTATCAACCCTGGGATGCATCCCAATAATTGCAACCGACAACGGGGGCCTCGACCCTGGGACGCATCCCAATACCGCTGACAATGTGGGTCACGACCCTGGGACGTATCCCAAAACTGGAACTGATGATGCATGGGGCTATCAACCCTGGGACGCATCCCAATAACTGCAACCGACAATGGGGGCCTCGACCCTGGGACGCATCCCAATACCGCTGACAATGTCTGTCACGACCCTGAGACGTATCCCAAAACTAGAACTGATGATGTAGGGGGCCATCAACCCTGGGACGCATCCCAATAACTGCAACCGACAACGGGGGCCTCGACCCTGTGACGCATCCCAATATCGCTGACAATATGGGTCACGACCCTGAGACGCATCCCAAAACTGATGATGATGTGGGCCTCGACCCTGGGACTCATCCCAAAACTGATACCGATGCTGATGTGAGCCTCGACCTTGGGACTCATCCCCAAGACTGATGATGTGGGTCACGACCCTGGGACGCATCCCCAAAACTACTGATGATGTGGGTCACGACCCTAGGACTTATCCCCAAAACTGATGCTGATGTGGGCCTCGCCCCCGGGGCTCATCGCCAAAACTGATGCTGATATGGGTCACGACCTTGGGACGCATCCCCAAAACTACTGATGATATGGGTCATGACCCTGGGACGCATCCCCAAAACTGCTGATGATGTGGGTCACGACCCTTGGACTCATCCCCAAAACTGATGCTGATGTGGGCCTCGCCCCCGAGACTCATCCCCAAAACTGATGCTGATGTGGGCCTCGACCCTGGGACTCATCCCAAAACTGCTACTGATGTGTGCCTCGCCCCCAAACTGATACTGATGGGGGCTCGCCCCCAAACCGATACTGATATGGGCCTCGCCCCCAAACTGATGCGGATGTGGGCCTCGCCCCTAAACTGATGCTGATGTGGGCCTCGCCCCCAAGCTGATACTGATGTGGACCTCGACCTTGAGACTCATCCCCAAAATTACTGATGATATATGTGGGCCTCGACCCTAGGACGCATCCCAAAAATACTACTGATGTGTGGGCCTCGACCCTGGGACACATCCCAAAACTGCTACTGATGTGGGTCACGACCCTGGGACTCATCCCCAAAACTGATACTAGCGATGTGATGGTTCATTCCAACATACCGTACTGCCTCTCACGAGATAATCCTGATAGCTAAACATATTTTCGTCCTCAACGGATGCTTCTCGTCGAAACCAGAGAACCTTCAAAGTACTTAATACACTTAGATCCGCTCGTCTGAATGAGTGATCAGAACTAGACTCCTAGTGTGTGTGTGCCAAGGCTCTTTCGCAGCTTAATCCTTACGTAAGCCAACTCGATGATTTTGTCTCGGAGAATCGGATCAGTGGGTCTAACCAACCTAGATGTCTTGATCACACTCTGTGATTACTTCCTCGTACTCAATATGATATGGTTTGTTTTTCTCTTGTCTCTTTCTCTTCATTTTGAACTTTTTTTTTCTTTTTTCTTTCTTTATTTTTTTTTTCTTTCTTTCTCTTTTTTCGACACACCTACCCTTTAAGGTAGCATTTCTCCTCATGGTGGTCCTAATACTCACTCATGGGTAGTTTCACACTTATCGATTATAGGCGGTCTATTTTTTCTTTTCTTTTCAGAGACTTTTTCTTTGTTTCCAACCATATCATATATCATAGCATAAGTAAACCAGGATGGACATCTAGACAAACGGTCATTCACTGATCCATCATCTCTTCAACTAGTCATCTTGCCGACTACTCAGGCTTCCACCACTAAGATCCCGTGATCAAGTGCTCCCGAGTCTAGTTGAGATCAACTATTCAGAATACCGGATGAGAGCACATCTCACACTTATCGTTTCTAAGGTTTCTCCCTACAACAAACAATATCATCACCGGACGTATGCCTAACCATCAAGGACTTCTCTCTCTATATTTTTTTTTCACTCACTCCACATAATTCTTCCTTTCAACCGCTGATAATGTGGGCTTCGCCCCCTGGGATCCATTCCTGAAACTTATACTGATATGGGCCTCAACCCTAGGATTCCTTCCTGAGGCTAATACTGATACGAGCCTCAACCCGGTGATTCATTCCTAAAACTGATACTGATTTTGATTCATTCCTGAGACTGATGTGGGCCTCAACCCCATGATTCATTCCCTAAACTGATGACACTGTACTGTTGCTGCTTCTGGTTGGCTTGCATTTGCCGCTTTCTCTTTTTCTCCATTGAAACCTGTGAATACGAAGAAAACAAAACACAAAAAGAATGCAAGTGAGTTACGTGTATGCATGCATGCATGGATGAATTTCCTATCCCGTTGGGTTAGGTCTTTCCGCCAATTCCCTTGGTGACTGCTCGGTTTTCTCTTCCTCAGGCAAAGTACTGCTTCAACCTGTCCACGTTGATTGGCTCGGTGAACTCGTTTCCTTCTAAGTCTGACAGTCTCATTGCCTCATTTCCCATTACTTTTTGCACTATGTAGGGTCCTTCCCAGTTGGGTCTGAACTTTCCTCTTGGGTCTTTCGTCGACGGCCTTGACTGCTTAAGTACCAAATCACCCTTTCTGATCTTAGTAGGACGTACCTTTTTATTGAATGCTTATGCTAGTCTCTTATGATATATCTGCATGTGATGTAAAGACTTCATTCTCTTCTCATCGAGCAATGCCAACTGTTCAAATCTTTGCGAAGCCCATCCTTGTTCAGGTAACTCTGTTTCTGCTAATACCCTCATGGACTGTATCTCAACTCCCACGGGTAGTACTGCTTCCATTTCATAGACCAAAGAGTAAGGAGTAGCTTCTGTTGCTGTTCTCACTGATGTTCTGTACCCCCACAGGGCGTACGGTAGTTTGTTAGCCCAATCTTTGCAGTTTTCTATCATCTTGGCTAATATCTTCTTTATTATCTTATTGGCTGCCTCGACTGCCCCATTTGCCTGCAGTCTGAAGGTGACGACTTGTGATGTCATATCCCATATCTCTGTAGCATTGCTTTTGTTTCCCCTTGAAACTAAACTCCGTTATCTGTCCCTACACGATGCGGCATCCCATATCGACATATGATGTTCCGAGCTATGAACTTCGCCATCTGTTTTGCTGTGACGTTACGAAATGACTCGGCTTTCACCCATTTTGAGAAGTAGTCCACTGCCACCACTATGAAACGATGTCCATTCGATGCATTCGGTCGAATCTCTCCGATCATGTCAATCCCCCATGCTGAAAAAATCCATAGCTTTGATAGCCCGTGTTACTCTGTGTGAGGCAGATGGTTTATATTACCATGTGCTTGACAATCATGACAATGTTTTACCAGCTTTGCACAGTCTGTCTCCATGGTCAACCAGTAGAAACCTTGTCTTACAATCTTGCGAGACAAATTCAACCCATTCATATGCGGTCCACATACCCCGGCATGTATTTCTTTCATTACTTTCTGAGCCTCTTCTTTTCTTAATCATTTCAACTGAATACCATTTGCTTGTCTCTCTATCATTGCCGTAAGGTTTTCTGTTTCTCAGTTTCCTTTTCCCGATATCTATGTTTGTTAAACACCTTTTGACAAGTCTTTCTTTCCTAACCCAATGAATATATGTGACGGCTTTTAAGATACATGGGTTAACATGATGCATGTATGCATGAGATGCGTGTGATGTCTGGAATATATAAGTCGGCCCATTATCATTTTAAAACATTCAATCATACTATTGCGAGGTGCAAACTTGTCCCAGTTGAAAAGGCCCAACATGTTTACACTTTTGCGATAACATGGCTAAACAACTTCAAATGATAAAAGGCCTAAACACAAAATGGCCCATTGGCATTTCAGAAGCTTTTGGCCCAATTGTCATAAAGCACGGACTTGTCCCTGTTTAAATGGCCCAACAAGCCCATACCTCATGACAAAAAGTCCAACTGAATCCAAATGCTGGTGGTCCCAAACATAAACATAAAGGAATGGTTTCTATTGGTCCTACAACTACAGTTCATATGTGGTTTATAGGGTTATAGACAAAGGCTCTCGTCGACGAAGGATTGCCCACAACTAGGTCTCCTCACTCAAGGGTCTGAGCAACCAAGTGAGCGTACCTTTTTTATATGCTAAGGTACGTGCCAACGAGTTATGGTACGTGACTGACTGTCAAATGGATTTCCCGTTGTAGATTCCCCAGAGGGAGGGCAGAGTGAACTCTCTTAAAAACCCAAGCCTCTTAGGCTCTTATCGCTTGGTGACGGGAATAAACAACGAGTCCTCTAAATTAGTCCATCACAATAAGCTACGGGTAATGATTATCTAGGTGCCTCCGCAGCTTTTCCTTATAGAAAGGTAGTGAATGAAGGAAGACACCAAACCGTCACCTAGCCTTAACAATGCCTTTGATTAAACCCCTTCAACCCACGGTAGACACGATTAACTCAAGCACAAATCACAAACATTACAAGACATTATTTCAGGGCCGATTCTCTATCCCCAGTGGAGTCGCCAGACTGTAGGACACAAAAATCGGCGACGCTGTTCCGGGTTCGCGGCCCGGTTGGGAGTACGGAGTAGCTCACGGGGTACTACACCGTAGAAATAAAAATGGAGTCACCACCCGGTGTGAACCGGGAAAATGATTTAAGGCCGCACTCACCCCTCGCAAGGGAAGACCTCAAACCGTTGGGTTCAGAATGGTCCCTTACTTATGCCACTTGTAATGATATGATTTGTGCAATAATTTAATCGGATCTACGCAAGATATATTTCCAAGAGTATTCTATTTCTAAGTTCACATGCATGAAAATAAAGCTCATATCTAAGTTTGCATACATAGAAGTAAGTGAAATAAAGGCAAGCACACAATCTCATGAACACATTAAGTAGATAAATGCGGGAATATAAATAAATGATAACAGTAAAAGTGTCAATAATGAAATGATATGATTAATTATGTAATGCAAAAGAAATTACCAAAGAAGCGAACATGCATGAAATGTGATGAAAATAAATCTGTTCACTGTATGTGCATTCGTGTAGCGTTTGAGAACGCGTTCGAACAGTGAACAGAATGTTCGCGTTCGTATAACATTCAAGAACACGTTCGAACGGGATAAGACCTGATGCATGATAAAACAAAATGCATGTGCGTTCGAGTAGCGTTCGTAAACGCGTTCGAACGGACTGAGATAGAATGTATACGTTCATGTAGCGTTCGGAAATACGTTCGAACGTGATTACCAAAATGGCATCTGAAACGACACAAACACATGCATGGATAAACAAATACACAATGTGTGACCTCATGTGCCCGATGGAACACATTTCACATTCAATCGGGTGCACTTCGTTCGGCGCGGCAAAACATCGTGGTAAAGGTAGCTTTTAGGCATTTCCCTCAAATAGAGGACCTTTAATCCACCCCAGCTAGCCCATGCGCATTAAATTATCAATACTTGAATAAAAAATAAATAATATGGGACCTTGTATGCCTGATTGAACACATTTCACGTTCAATCGAGTGTACATTGTCCGGCGCGGCAAAACATCATGGTAAAGGTAGCCTTTAGGTATTTCCCTCTAATAGAGGACCTTTAATCCACCCTAGTTAGCCCATGCGCACTAGAATGCAATGAATGCGTAAATAAAGCAATGATATGCAAATGGTAAATGACATAATAAAAGGCGCAGCAAAACATCGTGGTAAAGTTAGCCTTCAGGCATTTCCCTCGAATAGAGGACCTTTAATCCACCCTAGTTAGCCCATGCGCATTATATTACAATGCATACAAATGAATGAGACAATAATGTGGAACTCCGTATATCCGATTAAACATATCTCACATTCAATCAAACATACTTCGTCCGGCGCGGCAAAACGTCGTGGCAAAGGTAGCCCTTTGGCTTTTCATCCCTCAAAACGGAGGACCTTTAATCCACCCTAGTTAGCCCATGCGCATTACATTACCATGCATAAATAAGTAACATGCAGAAAGTAATAACATACTAACCACTAAATCATGCTTAAAAATAAATAACATACTAACGACTAAATCATGCTTAAAACGCAAGGTTGGATGAAACGAAACATGTGAATCTCTCAAGTGGTACGTGGAATTGTATCCTGAGTGCAAACCGCAATACCGTCCATTCGGATTCGGCTACGGAATTTACGCTCGGGTTTCCATCCGATATACCACAAGAGAGAACACATATTCCGTTCATCCGGAAATCACATCATGCACCAATCCACAATACTCATATGAAATAAAGTACTAAAATAAATGAAAATAAAGGATAATAAATAAAGAAGGTGCCCTCAGGTCTAACCTCTTTAGTCGTCTCTCGAAAGTGTGGTATACGGTTGTCGGAAGGGTTGATGCTCCGCAACTCTTCCGGTTCACTGGTTCAACGTTTTCCTTCACTGTTTCGCTGTTTGGGCTGCTGTTTTCACTCTTTTTTACCGTTGTTTTGGCTGTATTTTTTATTCACTGTTTTAAGGTAAATAAGGGACTGTTTTTTTGCATTTTTAAGGCAGATTTGGGGGGTCACTGTTTTGGGCTGTTTGTCGGCAGTTTAGGGTGCTATTTTCAAGGCAGTCTGTGTATGTTTGTGGCAGTGTGTGAGGGTCATAATCAGTGTGTGGAGTGCGTGGTTTATATCTATGAATCGGTGTGGAGTTAAAGGGGCAAAGGGGAATGTGGCGTGAGTGGGCAGTGCGTGGTCTGCCAGGTGTGTTGAGTGTGTGCTGTTTCGTGAGGGGCGTGTGTGTGTCTTGGTAAGTGACGTGTGTGTGCGTTGTGGTGGTGTTTTGGTTTACGTGGGCTGCTGGCTGTTTAAGTGTTTGTGAGGGCTAGTGAGGGGCATTTATTTGGCGTGAATGAGTATGCGTGAATTGAATTTGTGGTCAATAGGCAGTTTATTTGTGAGTACCGAAGATGAGCGATGATGGATGATGGCCGAGAGAGAGGTTATTGGCTACCGAGAGAGAATGTGGTAGAGAGGGGTTACGGCGTGGCTGTGAATGATTACGGGTTTTGGTTTTGTTAATGAGTGTGGAGAGGGCTGTAGGGTTTCTTGATGCGTGAGGCAAATGTGAGTGGATGGTGCAGGTGTGAGGGGTGTTATTTGATATGTGCGTGGGGCTGTTGAAGTGTGATTTTAATGCTTAGTTTCTTGTGGTTTCGTGGGTTGATGAGAGGGTAGAGAGGGAGATCATAGGAAAGGGTTGAGTTTGTGCCTCTTTTTATAGGCAAAGGTTAGGGTTTTCCTTGGGTTTTGAAAAGGAAACAAATCAATTAAATATGTGTGTATTTTAATTAATTGTAAAAGGGAAATAAATTATGTAATTTTGGTGGGGAATATCTTTAAATTTGGTGAGTGAATTATTTAATTGAATTTAGATCTTGGTAATTAGGAAGGTGAATTATTTAATTTTGGAATGAAATTTGATTTAATTTAATTTAATTTCAATTTAATTTGTGACATGTTTTTTCTTTAAATATTTTTAATTATTTTTGGATTTGGGCTTGAGCGAAATGGGCCTTGGATGGGTGCGGGGGTTTTGGGCCGAGGCTTGGTGTGTGGTTTGGTGATGTGTGGGCTTGGTGTGCGACTTGCGGGGGTTTGGGCTAATGATGTGTTTTAAAACAGAGGTCCAACAAGCGAACCCGAAGCTAAACAAGCGAACTAAATCCAATAAAAATGCCAATTCTTGATTCTTCCATTCCGACGTCCGTTTCCCGCGACTTCCGCAACTTAAGAGGTAGTGCCTCTAAATGAGACTCATCATCAGGACTTATATGCAAAAATGCAGTGCCTACAACCAACATATATATCTATGAACCATCAAATCATTATGAGATTAGAACCAATATTTATCCTGATTTTACCAATTTCCTAACAATCCCTTAAATTTTCATCGGTCCGTAACTAACCATCCATACGAACTCAATACCGAAATGCCTACTGATTGTTACACATATGCAGAATTCTTCCAATTATCAACTAATCTGTATTCTCTTTCAGTCACATATCAAAACCATTTCATAACTATATTGTTAGTGTCCTAGACATGCCCAATGATCCTAAACATTGATTCCTGTGTGAATAATCAAGATAAGTTGCGGAAAAGACTTACATTGATCGGTTGAAGTTCAAAACTTTTCCATGGATGTAGAAGCTTCAAGCCCTCCTTTTGAGTTCCAAACACTTGGGTGAGTTTCCCTATCACCTTTCCTTGACTCCTTTAAGTGCTAGCTTGAACAAAATTGAAACAAAATTTTCCTCCAAGGAAGAATAAGTTTCGGCCATGTAGAGAGAAAAAGAGAGACGATGTTGTTTTATGTTGACTTGTTTCAAAAACAAAAGGCAAGTGTTACAAAACTTGCTCAACACACTTTAGTTGTGTTAAAAGTTGCATTAAATGCAACCAACTACTTCAATCACACTTGTGACAAGTTGATGTAAGTTAGTGGGTCCCACCACTTTGAATTCAAAATTCAATTTGGCTTACACAACACACTATGAGCTCGGGTTCGTTTAATTTGATTAAACGAATTTTCCGTTGCGACGTAATTAAATCCAATTTAATTAAATAATAATGCCTAGTAAAATTATTACGAAAGTCGCTTACGAATTAATTCCAAATTAATTCGTTTGCCCGAATTAAAATTCAATTTTAATTCCGCGTTGAAATCCAATTTCAATTAATATATCCAATATATTATTTAATCGATTAATTCCAAATTAATTGCGCTCTCTCTTCTTTACGAATTTCATCTCAGATTAATTTTCTCTCTCATAATTAATCCCAGATTAATTTTGTTCAAGTCAAATGTCATCGGTGAATCTTTGGTAAGCGACCCAAGTGATCCATGGATATGTTGACAGTAAATACGGTCATCGGACTATCCGAACACGTGCGTACCCAATACCACGTTCTTACCGATTTACAAGACATGGTTGGCTTCTAGCAAAGCACGGTGCCTACCCGATTCTCCAGAAATATTCAACGAGGAATATATAATATGTATCAGGCATAGTATACAATATATTACGTAATACGATCCAGTATCGAATGTCACATGATAGGCCTGGGGCTGGAATTGTGTCTACCTCGTATGAAGCATATATCGGATCACTAGCAATTAGTCTCTGTAAACGGATAATCATGACCTAGTCATAATATCCCGATAGCTGCAGCATTTAAGAGTACTAGTTATGTATCACTGCATAATCATCATCTTCATATGACTGAAGTGATACTCTCATCTTGACATCACATCCAATACACTACGATTCTCAGTATACCCAGAAGAGGCGTACACAGAACCTGTTAAAGTTCCAGACGACCAAAACCAAAGTATACTGATTGTCTCTAGTATTAGCGATGCAAGTCTCAGGTTAAGACCATATACACCTACCCTAATTCAGATTCCCATAGACACATAGTCATATTACCAATGGGATTCCGAGGGGTCTATCCAAAGCGAAGCTGTTCCCGGTCCACCGGCTAACAGAACCTCATATCACACTTGCATAAGTATCCAATACTTAAATATATGAGAACTATGCCGTTAAGCTTCCATAACGAGCACAAGTGTAATTATAGCCTGTTCCGCATTATCAAAGTCTAGTCTCGATAATACTACGACTAGGGATATTTAATGATTAAACCTTTCATGGATTAATACTGTCCCATATCTTATTAATCTGGTACTAATCATATGGACTTTTATCATTTATATATCCAAGTAATCCAATTACAAAATGATAAAAAAAGCAATTTCCTTTGTCAAATACTTAATTTGTACAAAAACACCATGTCTTTTACAAATAGTGATGCTATGGGTCATAATTGTCCAACAATCTCGCACTTGGCCTATAGCCAATCACTCAAGTGTCCAACATCTGAACTATGTACGGGTCGCTCATGCTTATACTGAGATATTGCTTTCGCCAGCAGATATGCAAGGTTATCATCTGAAACGATCTTTTCGATCTTGACATTGCCACGATGTGTGATCTCACGAATAAGATGAAACCGTCGAAGTACATACTTTGATCATTGATGAGACCGTAATTCCTTAGCATGTACTATAGCCCAGCTCACCTGCTAACAGAACTACCCTAATCTAATTAGGAATTTTATAGATCCAAAATGCTTCTTTTGCTGCCTCAGCCGCATCAATGTATTCCGCTTTTATTGTTTAATCGACAACAATATCTTGCTTAGAAGATTTCCAGCTTACTGTTCCGTTGTTCAAACAAAATATGTACCATTATTGTGACTTATGGTCATCTTTATCGGTTTGGAAACTTACAACGGTGATCCCAGTCACCTCAAGTTCTCCATCTTCATAAATTAAGAAAGCATCCTTAGTTCGTCTAAGATACTTAAGGATGTTCTTAACATCAATCCAGTGACCATCACCGGGATTGGCCTGATTGTGACTACATATGCTCAAAGCATATGAGACACCATGTCGCGTACATGTTATGGCATACATGATAGATCCGACTGCTTAAGCGAACAGGATATGATTCATTGAATCTCTCTCATCTTGAGTTTTAGGACACATGTCCTTAGATAGAGAGACGTCATGTGACACCGGAAGCAGTCCCTTCTAGGACTGATTCATGTTGAATCTCTTCAAAAATGTCAATGTACAAGTTCTCGGAGAGTGCCAACAACCTTTAGATCTATCCCAGTAGATCCTTATTCCTAGAATAAAGGTTGCCTCTCCCAAGTTTCTCATGGAGAATTTTAATGAAAGCCAAGCTTTCACCGATTTTAATATGGGTGCTAAGAAGCAATACATCATCAACATATAGGATAATGAATGTCAGTGCGCTCCCACTAACCTTCTTATATACACAAGAATCATCTTCGTTTTGAATGAAACCATATTCCATTATGATCTCATCAAAACGTTGGTTCCAAGAACGCAATGCTTGCTTCAATCCATAAATGGATAGATTTAACTTGCAACCTTGTTTGCATGTTTTGGCATGACAAAACCGTCAGGGTGTTGTATATAAACATCCTCCCAAAGGTTTCCGTTAAGGAAAGTGATTTTGACGTCCATCTGCCATATTTCGTAATCGAAATATGCAGCAATAGCAAGCATTATCCGAATAGATTTAATCATGGAAACAGGTAAAAGGTTTCATCGTAATCGACATCATGTTGATGACGATACCCTTTCATTACAAGCCTAGCTTTGTACGTTTGTATGTTACCATCAATGTCTGTCTTCACCATGAAGACCCATTTGCTACCAATAGGCACAATGTCTTCTGGTACATCAACCAGTGTCCAAACTTGGTTGGTAAACATGGAATCAATTTTGGACTTTATGGCCTCTTGCCATAAAGCGGAGTCGATACCTTGTATCGCTTCCTTATACGTAGCCAGTTTGTATTCCTCAATAAGATTAATATCTATATGAGGTGAGATCAGAAACCCATACCTCTTAGGTTGTTTTCTGACTCTCTCCGACCTACGCGGTTCATGTGTATTAGAAGATTGTGGAACAGTCTCATCCCTGATGAACTATTCGTGTTCCGTGAGGGGATCGGTGCCAGGAATAGTAGCACTCCGATTTTCATCGAGTTTTACTTTCCTTCCACTTATCACTGCATTTGTGTCTTCCTTTTCGAGGAAAACTGCATGAAGAGCAACAAATATTTTGTTCTCTTATGGGTTGTGGAAATAATATCCATTGGTTTCCCTATGATAACCAATTATAAATAGGCACTTATCCGATTTGGGTTCTAGTTTGGTATCATCCAAACGTTTAACATATGCCCAACATTCCCAAATCTTCAGAAATGAGAAACCCGGTTTCTTTCCTGTCCATATTTCATATGGAGTCTTTCCAACAGACTTTGTCAGAACCTGATTCAAAATAAGTATTGCACTGTTCAATGCGTATCCCGTGAAGGAAATTGATAGCTCATTGCGACTCATCATTAACCTTACCATGTCTAACAAAGTTCGATTTCTCTGTTCGGACACACCATTCAATTGAGGTGTTCTGGGAGGAGTCCACTGTGAAAGAATACTATACTCTTTCAAGAAATCGAGAAACTCATTGCTCAAGTATTTTCCACCACGGTCCAACCGTGATGTTTTAATACTTTTTCGGTTTGTTTTTCTACTTCGTGTCAAAACTCTTTGAATTTATCAAAAGTTTCCGACTTATGTTTCATAAGATACACATAACTATAACGCGATGTAATATCCGTAAGGTTACAAAGTATTCATAACCACCTCTAGCCTAGCTAGACATGGGCCCGTATACGTCACTATGATCGATGGCTAACAGCTCGGTGGCACGTACACATTTACCGCTAAAAGGCGTTTTAGGCACTTTGCCTAATAAACAAGATTCGCAGACGTCATATGAATTAGGATCAAATACGTCCAAGTATCCACTCTTCGAAAGTGTGGATATATGAGTTTTGTTAATGTGTCCCAGACAACAATGCCACATATGAGTTTCATATGTTTTACTCAATTTCAGCCTTTTGTCTGTCATGTTTTTATGTTTGAGATTCATTTATATTCAAAATATAAAGACTATTATTAACATCTGCTGTATATATCAAAATGTCATATTTATATACAAAACACCCAGTATTCCTGAATACAAAGGTATACCTGCATCGGGTTAAACAAAATACAGAGTTGATGTTTCTAGTCAAACTAGGTACAAAATAACAGTCACCTAATATAATTACATGCCCCAATGGTAGATACAAAACATAGGTCCCAATGGCCAAAACAGCGACTCTCGTCTTATTTCCGACTCGTAGGTCGATCTCATCTGAAGCCAGTATCCTGCTAATCAGCAGATCCTGCACATCAGTACATATGTGAGTACCACATCCAGAATCAAAAATCCAATTTTTAAAACTAGTAGTGGACATGTTTATAACAAACATACATGAAGCCGGAGCCTTGCCCGTCTTCTCTTCCTTCAACTCTGCCTTGTGCTCACGGCAGTCACGCTTCCAGTGACCCTGTTTGCTACAATGTAGGAAGACGTCTTTGGATATGTCCTTAGTCTTCCCAGAAGACTTTGATGATTTGGCCCTGCCCCTTTTCTTCCTTTTCTTCACACCCCCATAAGCCTTCAGCCAAGCCTTGGCCTTCTAGGATGTCGAAGTAAGGTGCGCCTCGCGCTTCTTGCCCTTCAGAAGCTCTGGCTCTGCTTCTTTTAGCATTGCCATCAACTCTCCAAGAGTCTTTTCTTGGTTTATCATATTATAGTTCATGACGAACCCGCCCCAGCAGTTGGGCAGAGACTGTAAGATCAAATCTATAGAAGTCTCAGCCTCAAAGGTTATGCCCAACTGACCTAGCTATTCGATGTCAGCAATCATCAATGACACATAGTGCTCGACAGATGTACCCTCTGACATACGCGAGCGAAATAGCTTCTTTTGCAATTAGTACTTCTGTGATCTAAGGTTAGATCTGTGAAGATCCTCGAATTTCAACATCATACTATAAGGATCCAATCATTTGTTCTGACGATGAAACTGAGGAGTCATTGCGGCAAGCATGATAGATTGAGCACTAAAGTTATCATCACGATGAGTCTTCCAAAGCTCATGCTCTACTATTTGCTCAACTTCGGGCTCATGCCTAAGAGGTTTCTCTATGACATAGAGTAACTTCTCGGCTCCCAGGACTATCCTGAGATTCATCTCCCAATATGGAAAATTGGAGTCGTTAAAGACATTATCGTCCATGATTATGTCCCTAACGCTAATCTTTCCAACCATCTTGATTGCAATAGTCCAATTATCCAGTCAACGATTTGGGGTACACTCAAAATGTAATGGTTACTATAGTCCAACTATATAACCAACTACAAGTGGAGTAGTGACTTGTACAGTCTAACTGTTCAAAGAAAGCAATAATCAATATTAGTCCAACTAATATATTTATAACAACGATAAATAAAATAAAAGAGCGCTCATAAGCAAGTATTAAATGAAATTGTAAATTTAATACTGGCCTCCCACTATTTTTCAGCGAGCCTCTAACCCTATGTGGAGTACTCGGGAAACCCAATTTCCTAGTAGGATCCTGTTAAATAACACACAACCTTGACTTTGACTAACAATCTGTATGAAACTTAACTAGGTAGATCTCTAAGATCAATTGGATCTCATCCAATTCCTAGATCTGGTAGGTGGACCTCCAAGTCCAAAACATATATCCAATATATCATCCTAACATTTTTCCTCTGAATCAACTAAGCCTTGGCTTTGGCTCAACAAGCTTAATGATTCCAGTTAAGCGCGACCCATTGACAGTGGGAAAGCTTCGTAATCCACGTCGATGTACATAAATGACCTTGATTTTGGCCAAAAAATCACAACTGCCCAAGACATGTGATATGTAACAAAGCTTTCGTGGTTCAAACACATATGCGATGGATAATGATCTTGACTTTGGCCAACAAACCAATGCCAATCTTGGATCTTGAGAAAGAACCAATTAATTGAAGGAAAACGCTTAATATTTAATGAGGGTTTTTCGCGTAAATTTGCAACCAATTTATTATCTTTGATTAGGTCTCATCATACACCCTTAAACATGCATTCTAAAAGCATAATAAGGCGCGAATAAAATTAATAATGATATGCGGATGGATATATAACAATTTGTTCCTAGAACAAATCTCTCATTTTCCTCTCTCCCGCTAGCACTTTACATACTTCTACCCAATTACATAATACATTAAAGAAACCTCATTTACATTGAGGGGAATTGGTGAGAAGAGAAATACAAAGAGTAAAGAGATGATAGACTGGACACGCAGGTCCAATTTAATAAATTCCAAATTTATTACAACAATTTCCAAAATTACCCCACCCGACTAATATCCATCCGATATACATTATTCATATAAAATACATCCAAGTATTCACACAAAGCATGTTGTCCAATCAATCTAATCCAATTAATTAATCTTTGATTAATGACCATCCAATGTTCATACAACGATTTGATTTGCGCGAGTTCAACTCGTTTAAGAATAAATACTCAAAGTAAGTATTCTTTAATTAAATCGAACTACAATTTTAAATCCAATCTAAATTGTATCCAATACAAATTCGTGTTTAATTCCAAATTAAACAATTACACTTTTAATAGTGCCTTTTAGACTTGGATTCCAAATCTAATCCAATTGGGTCTCAAATGCCCAATTAGCATCCAATGTCAATTCAATTAAAGTCCAATGGGCTTTCAATTAATTCTTTAGGCATGGGCTTTGGCTATTATGGATCCAACCCAAGATGCCAAGGCCCAAGTTAGGAATCACCCTATGTCACAAAATCAATGTAGGCCCATTAGGCACAATTAAATTTTAAAGGCCCAATAGTCATATTTGGATTTTATGGAAATGGTTTTAGGCCCAATTGGATCCAACCCAATTGTCCAAAACCAAACTTGGCCCAACCAAGCCCATTAGCCCAAATATAACAAATTAGCCCAATCCAATTTTAAAAACTAATTTATATTAACATAATATTCCAAATATCACATTAATTTCAATTAAAGTGTAATTTACATAATTAATCAATTAATCTAATGTTTCCAAAACACTAATTAATCCAATTAATCATGCTCAATTATCCAATTCATGTCCAACACAAATTGAAGCAAAATCAACTCATCCAACATGCTTAACTCACGACAACAAAATGAAATTAACATCCAATTTTGATTTCAATCTAATTAAATCAACAATTAACATTCAATTTCATGCCAATTAACATATCCAATTGTCAAATTTCAAAAATCACCATGAGTTCTTCCTAGGGTTATATTCGGCCATATGAGGGAATTTGGGGAAAATTAATCTAATCAATTTTTCACAAATCCAAAGATGCACAAATCCAATTCATAATCATCCAAACACAACCAAACAATCAATTTGGAAAAATCATGCTCCAAAAAAAAATACCCAAATAAAGTCCATAAACCCTAGAAATTAAAATCAAGTTTAGGTGGCTCTGATACCATTGTTAGTTTCCTAAACATGCCCACAGATCCTAAACATTAATTAGTGTGTGAATAATCAAGATAAGTTGCGGAAAAGTCTTACATTGATCGGTTGAAGTTCAAAACTTTTCCATGGATGTAGAAGCTCCAAGCCCTCATTTTGAGTTCCGAACTCTTGGGTGAGTTTCCCTATCACCTTTCTTTGACTCATTTAAGTGCTAGCTTGAACAAAATTGAAATAAAATTTTCCTCCAAAGAAGAATAAGTTTCGGTCATGTAGAGAGAAAAAGAGAGATGATGTTGTTTTGTGTTGACTTGTTTCAAAAACAAAAGGCAAGTGTTACAAAACTTGCTCAACACACTTTAGTTGTGTTAAAAGTTGCATTAAATGCAACCAACTACTTCCATCACACTTGTGACAAGTTGATGTAAGTTAGTGGGTCCCACCACTTTGAATTCAAAATTCAAGTTGGCTTACACAACACACTATGGGCTCGGGTTCGTTTAATCCGATTAAACAAATTTTCCATTGCGACGTAATTAAATCCAATTTAATTAAATAATAATGTATAGCAAAATTATTACGAAAGTCGGTTACGAATTAATTCCAAATTAATTCGTTTGCCCGAATTAAAATCCAATTTTAATTTCGTGTTGAAATCCAATTTCAATTAATATATCCAATATATTATTTATTCAATTAATTCCAAATTAATCACACTCTCTCTTCTTTATGAATATAATCCCAGATAAATTCTTCCCGTAATTAATCCCAGATTAATTTTCTCTCATAATTCATCCAAGATTAATTCTGTTCGAGTCAAATGTCATCGGTGAATCTTTGGGAAGCGACCCAAGAGATCCTTGGATATGTTGGCAGTAAATACGGTCATCGGACTATCCAAACACGTGCGTACCCCGTACCACGTTCTTACCGATTTACAAGACATGGTTGGCTTCTAGCAAAGCACCGTGCCTACCCAATTCTCCAGAAATATTCAACGAGGAATATATAATATGTATCAGGCGTAGTATACAATGTATTGCGTAATACGATCCAGTATCAGATGTCACATGCTAGGCCTGGGGTGAAATTATGTCTGCCCTGTATGAAGCATATATCGGATCACTAGTAACTAGTCTCTGTAATCGGATAATCATGACCTAGTCATACTATCACGATAGCTGCAGAATTTAAGAGTATTAGTTCTGTATCCCTGCGTGATCATCATCTTCATATGACTGAAGTGATACTCCCATCTTGACATCACATCCAATACACTATGATTCTCAATATACCCAGAAGAGGCGTACACAGAACCTGTTAAAGCTCCGGACGACCAAAACCAAAGTATAGTGATTGTCGCTAGTATTAGCGATGCAAGTATCAGGTTAAGACCATATACACCTACCCTGATTCGGTTTCCCATAGACACATAGTCATATTACCAATGAGATTCCGAGGGGTCTATCCAGAGTGAAGCTGTTCCCGGTCCAACGGCTAACAGAACCTCCTATCACACTTGCATAAGTATCCAATACTTAAATATATGAGAACTATGTCGTTAAGCTTCCATAACGCGCACAAGTGTAATACTAGCCTATTCCGCATTATCGATGTCCAGTCTCGATAATACTACGATAAGAGATATTTAATGATTAAACCTTTCGTGGATTAATACTGTCTCATATCTTATTAATCCGGTACTAATCATATGGACTTTTATCATTTATATATCCAAGTAATCCAATTACAAAATGATTAAAGAGCAATTTCCTTTGTCACATAGTTAATTTGTACAAAAACACCATGTCTTTTACAAATAGTGATGCTATAGGTCATAATTGTCCAATATATATATGCATTTATGATTCTAATAACGTCTCATGTACCAACTCTTAAATCTATCACTTAATAATGTTATACATCAAATTTTAAAATCTTTATTTACCTTTGCCTATATCTACAAATACTTTCTATACTAGAGCTTACATATATACAAGTCAAAACATAACAATTGCATATACTCAAATATCTAACAAATATACATACTTGGGACACTCTCAACATTAGCACCATCATATACCTATATTCATACATACCCTCTCGAATTACTCAAGTACATAATAATAAATCATAATCAAATATATGTGCTGATTAATACACCTCAAATCATCAATCAGTACCCTTACATATTCCTATACTGAATACACATTCTTGTGCAAGCAATCACATACATCATCAGGTTCCGAAAGGAACAAGCAACCAAAATCAATCAATCATTTTTCTCTTTTGAATCGCAAGTTCATACAAAGAATCAGATACGACATCAAATGGAGAATAAAAATCATACACTGCTTTATCATATGCTTAGTCATGCATATATGTATATATATCACACATATGAATTTATGCATTATTTCAATTTCAAATACTATAATCTTTAATAGTCATCATCTCTTTTACTTATCAATCAAACATAATCCGTTTTCAGAATTCTTACCTGAAAACATTGATATAGTATCTTACAAAATATATATTTCTATTCATATACGTAGTCTATCAATCACGTACTTCTATTACTCAGTAAAGGCTTAATTTATACCAACTAAATCTCTATACAGCTAAATCGTTTGCATTAGTCAATAACAAACCTATCTCAATAACGCACTCCCGCACGTGCTAATACAAATTCGAAAATCGTAACGTATTTTCTTTGCCAATCTTATACACTTAAATCATACTTATCTTATCATTTCATACGTATATAATTAAATGAACATATACTTATATATATACATATTCATTCACATATACAAATACATAACATTACGAGTTCATACACTTACATACATCCATACATATACATAGATATTAAACTCATCACATATCTCTTTTAATATCATATCAATAGCAAAATATGTACTTGTAGTGGTTGATTAACTATTCATAACCCAGAACTCAATTCTCAAAACCATCTCCTACTATTCTCATTTTATCTTAAACACTTCCAACCATTTATAAGTCTGATTTGAATAACAGCATAGTAAAAGAAATCAACTTTTAAAGAAAATGTCCACTCACTATTATTGAAATTCCGCTAGCATTTCTTTACTTTGCTGGTGAAACTTATGGTTCATGTTATGATCTTCTTCTCTTGGTTTCCTTTATTCCACTAACCTCCAAGATAGTTTTTCTTCTTCCTTGTTTGGTGAAAGAGTGCTTAACACCTTCTTCTTCTTTCTTTTCCCTTCCTCTTCTTCTTTCTTCTTTCTTCTTCACCCTCACGTTTTCTACTCATTTTTGTTTTCAAATTGTGAATTTGTGAATAGTGCTTCCTTTTTATAGTTGGCCATAAAAAAATAATAGAAGAGTGTAGAAATTTATAGAATTTACTAGAATGCCCTCGGAAACTATTCATCCGAATTTTTGATCTGTATTTTTGACTCGCTTCTGCTTCGAATTTGGAAAACTGTTTACGCAAAAATTATAGATCTTGGTCTCAGCTTTCCGATGATATAAAATTCATAAAAATCATAGTTCGTATTAGAAAGTTATGGCCCAAATACCATAGGATGTCCGGAATGGAACATTGTAGAATTTCGCATCGAAGTTTCGAAGAATTTACCGTTTATCCCCAAAGTCATTCCATGAATGTATAAATATATATACTCGGACATAATTTATATTACGTAACACTCGCTCCGTGATGTAACAGTTCTACAGTGCAACAGTAGTAGAAACTATCGGTCGTTACAATACTCATCTACTTCTCGCAAGAAGACGTAGATTCCATATTTATGTAAAATGTCCTTAGCCACACACCAAGCCATGTCCTCAAATTATGTAGTTATTGGTCGGGATTGTTACACCAACCTCACCTTTGTAAATCAAATGACATAGCCTACCATGCATGAGTTTATAATATACTTAAGATCAACTCATATATGATCATCTATTAGACTTATATGAATTTATTTATTTAATGGATACTAAAAGAAACTCATTTATGTCTTGGTCCAATCGTATATGATCACATCATATAAGGTGCCTTCATTCTCATGTCACCACATGAACGATCCCGGATCAAGGTCGTTATACCTTTATTAGATTGAACCGCATGTATAGATAAACCGCAAACAAAATACATATTTGCTCCCATGAACTATTTTAGATTATTAATTTCAGACTTAAAAATGCTATTGTATACGACACTCATATATTAAGTCTAAAAATACATAAATAATAAAGGATATACAAGATGATTTATAATATGCAAATTAAATCAAATAATTTGATAAACAAATAATGAATCGTTTATTATTTCAAAATAAGTATATCTACATATTACATGAAGTTTTAGGACATATATTCCAACAAAATCTTCTTCAAGCTCTCCTTTGTAGTTAGGACTTGTTTAATTCCAATAAAAGTTTAGATTCAATAGCTAACAATTTTTTCCTCCATAACTAGAATTTTATTATAGTAAAGATTATATTTCCGGTAGTTCTTAATTACTTGTCTTTTGATAAAATTCTCCTAGAGTCTAATTGTCTATCCCTTTTAGGCTTTAGAGAGCCCAAATTTTTTACAGTCATTTGATTAGAAGTCTAGCGCTTAATTCAATTACATTTAGGATTCGCTCCTATGACACGTCGAGCAATACACACCATTTTAAAAAGCAGCAACAGTATGTTTGGGAGCATTTAAAACAATATACAAAATACTTTATCAATATAAAATTATTTAAAATCTCTATTTTTTTATTATTAAATTATTTAAAAATTCTTGATAATATATTTAAAAACGCTACTTACAATTAATCATCCTATTATGTTTGTAATTTGAAGTCTATTGGTGTTTTGATATATGTACATCCAATTATTTTGATTCGGATGATGATATCAGTATTGGAAAATTGATCAATATCCCTCACGATTTCAATAAATTAGTTATTTCGCTCTTAATATTTGAAAAATCATTAAAACTCCAATAGCGTTAAAAAAATTGTCAGCTGCTAACGTTTAACTTTAAACCATTTTTAAAACTTTTGTTTTTGTTTTTTATTTTTTGAAAACGTTGAAAATCCCGCAATCAAATCATCTGTTCTGGACTTAAACGTAACAGATAAAATCTATTAGGATAGAAAAAAATAATTAAGTAATAAGACATCTATGTTAGGGGAATCACATAAAAAATTTATCAAAGACATGATAAATTAAAAAGAGATTATAAATATAGTAATGCTATATGTATAATAATCATTTTTCTCCTCTTATCCAAGGGCAGACGGATTTTTAAAATGAAACCTTCATCGATAAAGGATAAAATAAATAAATAAATCATATTATACATAAAAAAAAAAAAAGATTTCTCTAAATTTAGAACTATTAATTTTGAGTTAAATTTGAAGCTCGAGCCAAGCCTCTGTGTCGACTCTCCCCACGTCCATATATACTCTTACCATGACTTTGTTATGAGTTAGAATATTGAAGTTGATTGCTTACTTAATTTGTAGGGACAATATAAATTGTTGAATTATTGAATGGATAATCAGGAATTATTTGTTTTCAAATTGTATTATGATTAAGAATCACTTTAGGTTGGATTGTGAAGAGTCATAATCTTATACTCACCAAGTCCCGTGTGGCCTCCCTACGCGTGTCTTAATGTTTTTATGCTTTTTATTGACTATTTTTTCAAGGAAAAGCAACCTTTATTTATTATCATCAACATTGCCCTGGCCTTATCATGAATAGGGATCTAATTTATTTATTTATTTAAAATTATTTCTCCAATTATTAAAGGTCATTCATGTTCAAGATAAGGCAAGGAACGATATTCAATTATCTTTATCAAAAAACAATAAATATGATTCGTATCATTATAATTATTATTTAAAGGGAAATTATCATTTTTTAGACAAATCAAAAGTTTTTTTTTTCGATTTTAGGCAATTCAACCCCTTTGAACAGAATCTCCTCTTCTTTATCTATAATTTAAGAATTTTTTCCCAAAAAAAGGGCAGCGGTTTTTTTTTTTTTTTTTTTGGTTCTAACTTCTAACGGGTTTTTACAAGCAACCCCATTATAAGTGTCATAAAAATCCATTACAAATGTATGGATATCATAAAAACCGTCGCACAAGTTGCAAAAATCAGTCTCAAATTATGCACTTTTTTTCCTTAAATTTGGGAGATATAATAATGGCATTTTTATCCAAAATCTTAATTTTGCCTATTTCTTGGGGAAAAAAAAATTTGGGTGCCCAAAATTGATTAAAAAACCCTTTTAGTTTGCCCAAAATTGATAATTTCCCATATTTAAACATAATAATAATAATAACCGACATCTTTGAATTGTATTTAGTGTTTATTTAGAAAGTTTTATTCGAATTAATTACAAATCACAATTTGATGTGCTTCCTCTTCTAAGTAAAGCTTGGGTTAGAAGTTTTTGAATTAATGCATGATTTAAATGACCCTAGAGGGAGAGTGACTTTATGATTATTATGTCCTAACAGAAAATAAATTTAGACTACATCATTCTAACTATTTGATTTAACTCCTTGATAGGCTTCGCATAACATGAATTAATAAGTGTAATATCAAAATCAAATAACTATATGATACAGTACATTATCATAAAGTCAGATTCCATTAGATTGTCCTTTAATTATTAAAAATTGTAAGGAAGAAAAAGTTTGTTTTCACACTCAATCATAACAGGAAAATTTGTAATGTCATTATCAAGTTATTCATATAATTACAATTCAATAATATATTATCACAGGTGTTAAAATAGTAAAAAAAATAACTAAATGAATGATAATTATATTTAATACAATTCCACATGATTAGTTGGTGCACGTCATTCATACAATAATGGTACAAAAAATTACTCTGTAATAATTTAATAATACATTCACACGTGCTAAAATATTAAAAAAACTACTATATAAATAATAGTTATAATTAGTATAACTACACATATCATATGCTTATTAGTTGATATTACTATATTACTCATATCCTAATTATATGTATAAAAAAAAAAAATTAAAATAAAATACAATGTTGAAAGACAAAAACCTTCAAGCATTCACAAGAACATAAAATGGTTGTTAGAGTGAATCAAAAGCAATATTCTTCCTTCAAGTACAAGTACATGTCTTTCATTCAAGTCTTGTCCCCCTTGAGAAAGAGATGTGTGACACAAATCACATGATATTATTCAAACCTAGTTATTATTCCTTGCAATTTTTCCAATCATACAATGTACTAAAATGGGGGCAATCTACTATACTGTACACATGATACATTATAATTTTTTCATGTTTAACGTTTTCAACTCCAATGTCCCTATATATCAAAACAAAGGGATATTGTTTTTTGAAATTATTGGAAATCCCACTGTCAAATCATTTTTTTTCGAGCTTAAGCGAAGCTTGTAAAACCTCCGGCTGTCCCAAACTCTTACAAAAAACACATTCTCTGAATTCGAACCCAAGATTTGAAGATAAAATTTTCAACCCTATACCACAAAACAACGTCCTTAATGACCAAAACAAGGGACACACTATGATGCTTCTATTGTAACTGTCATACATCACTCTCTGTCTATTATTTTCTGTCCCTAATATGCCATGAAGCCGTGATTAAGTGATCTGTTTTGTACAATTGCCACTTCATCATCAGCAATAGATAAAAGTAATCAATCATCATGCCATCATTATTAGCATCCATAACTAAAAGTTAATTATCATACACTGAAGATTTTTGCCTCCCACATTTTCAATTATCCAGAAAATGATTCTTAGTGTAGAATGCGCAACCAGAAAATACAATTCTAATTGCATTGGTTGTTTTGCTGTCCATTTTTTTCAATATTGTTGTTACTTGATTATCATCATCTATTATTAGTAATTTGGTATATATCTACTTTATTTTCAATCATAGGAGCTACTCTTGACAATTAAGTTTCAATTACTTTGTGTGAAAGATATACAAATATTTGACAAATTTATTTTAACAAGATGGCATACTTGCATGGAACAAACATACAGTTTGGATTGTTTATGATGATTACACATAACTCAGGTAAGATTAACTCCAATATAATTAGAAAATAAAGAAACTGTTAAATCAAGTTTGTTTGTCACTAGCTCCTATTAAAATTCTGAAATTGACTTTTGACATTACATATAACTTGATTTATTATCATATATTGCTTCCCTTAAGCCATGATCTTAAGACTTTAATTAGCTTCGGAAACACTTCACTTCTTTTTTGTAAACATGTGAAAGGAGAATAATGATTTCGGAGTTTAATGAAAAATGATTTTGGATAGAATATAATCGTAGGAAATTCTCTAAATATTGCATGTATTTATAGGGACTGAAATGATATAATCCTTTCATTAGAAAAAACACAATCATTTGGATTGAAAGGATACAATCTTTTAATGAGAAATAATAAACCCTTTGATTTGAAAGGGTTCATTTGAGGGTTATAATCCTTAAAGGATTACATACATTGACATAGAGGTTTCTTTAAATAGGCATCTCCCCATGTCTATAAAAGGGGGCCCATGGGTTCTTATTTCATTCACTCATTCAATTCCATTCATTCTTCTTTCATTTTCTTAATTAGCGAGTCTAAGATTTTTCAAAGAAGATAGTGTAATATCCCGAGTTTTTCGGAACAGTACGAGATGATTTTCGAATTAAAGTTAAGGATTTGGAACAGGACGGTAATTAAAAATCGGCGTTTATGTGTTGGAAAATAACTCGAAATATTTTAAAGTGAAGTTTCGTCGCGTTGGAAAACTGTAACAACCGGTGGTCTCCACTACAATTGATTGTAGTACTGTTACATCGCGGGACGAGTGGTACATAATATAAAACTATGTCTGGGCGTATATACATTCATAAGACGACTTTATGGATAGAAAGTAAATTCTTTGAAACTTCGATGCAGGATTTTATGATGTCCGACTCCGGATAGCCCATGGTATTTGGGCCATAACTTTGGCATACGAACTCTGATTTCTATGCATTTTATATCATCGGAAAGCTGAGATCGAGACCTACAACTTTCACATTGATCATATTTCCAAAATCGGACCGAACGAGAGTCAAAAATGCATAATAAAATTCGGATGAACAGTAAATTCTGGACTTAACTAGAAGAATCTCAAACCTTCTCCACTTTTCCACATTTTTCCCCACCTTTCCAAATATCTAATAACCCCAACTATATAAAGAAGAAACTATTCACAAATCACAAAAAAATGAAAGAAAGAAAGATAAAAGAACACGTTGGAGAAAGAAAGAAGAGAAGAAGAAGAAGAATAAGAGAAGAAGAAAAAGAAGAGAAAGAATAAGAAAGAGAGAAGAGGAAAGAAAAGATGAATTAAACAAAGAATGAGAGAGCCTGTCAACCATTGGAGGTTTGAGAAATGAAGAATTTCAAGAGAAATAGGGTAAGGAAACCTTAACCCAAGTTTTGAATTTTTGGTCTTTTGATGATTTAGTTAAGTTATAATATTTGATATTTACATGAGTTTAGTCATGAGAAAGTAATGGTTGTAAGAAACCCCCAATTTGCTAGATTTTGGAAAACAAAAATGAGTATAGATAATATGATTGGATATGATTTGGCAATGAGAATAATATTGATGGTATTTTGGAGTGAGGTTGAGGTTAATTGCTTGTGTGGAGGTATGGGTTAAGTATCAAGTAAATGGATGTAGGAAAGCATAGATTTAAGACCAATATTCAGTCTTACGTCGCGACACAGATAGCTCCGCGATCTGGGAAAATTACCTAGGAACACCTCGGGTGCAAGTCGCGTCGCGACGCGCCCAGCAAAAATTTAGGCATCTATCTGGACAATCCGCGTCGCGACACGCGGTCAATTAATGGACCAAATCAGTTCTAGCCATTCTAGTTTCACCTGAACGCGTTAGGGGCTACCCTATAAGTCTCGTATCAACTCGTATGTGTTGGACAATTATGACCCATAGCGTCACTATTTGTACAGATCATGGTGTTGTTGTAAAAATTAAATATGTGACAAAAGAAGATTGCTCTCTTATCATTTGTGATTAGATCACCAAGATGTATAAATGATAGGAGGTCCTTATGATTTGTTCCTGGATTGAGAATGATATGAGACAGTATCAGTCCACGAAGGATAAATCATTTAATATCCCTAGTCAGAGTATTATCGAGATTGGACATCGATAATGCGTAAAAGACTAGTATTACACTTGTGCGCGTTGTGAGGGCATAATGACATAGTTCTCATATATTTGGTGTAGGGGTATTTAGGGGCAGAATCCGGTAACGCAGCGGAAGCGGTGAAAAATCAAATTTTCGATTTCAAAACTTTTTCTCGGATTAATTAAATAAACATATTTATTTAATATTCCAATAATCAAATTATGAAAATAAATTCAATAAATCATATTTAAGTGAATTTACCGAATTGCCCTTACACTTGGTATTTTGTCCATTTTAGTCCGAAATTGATCTAATCAATTTTGAATGATTCTAAATCATTTCTAAGATGAACTTAGCATGTTTAAAACATAAAAACACCAAGGGCAACATAAATCCCCAAAATTCCAAGTTTGGCCGAATGCCATTAGGTTCCAATTTGTGCACTTTGTCATTTCATGCATCAAAACACATCAAGAAGTAATCCAATGAACATGAAACTTTATATGCATCATATACACATCCAAATACACAACATATATGAAAAGCCCCAAATTTGGAATTGGTCATGAACCCTAATTTTTCAATTTCATCAAATTAGACAAATTAGACCAAATTGGTTTAAATCCAATACTTCAATCATGTTTCTTCCATCCAATCAAAGTCTCAACACAATGAAACAACTCAATATCAAATCTAGGTCATCTAAGAGTGGGTCAACAACTCTAGATTAGCAACAAGGTTTCTAAAACCATAAAAGAATACTTATAACTACACTAGTCACAAGCTTTCTCTATTATACATGCTCAACACTTTCACCAAAATTTTATCCATCAAAAACACAAAGAATAAAGAATAGAAAAAATCAAGAACATCACAAGATGTTGCCCACAACAAGAGGAACAAATTACTCTCTAATAGAAGGTTGGAAATACTTATTATTTTCCAAGCTTTTCTTGATTTTTCTTTCTTTTCTCTCTAGCATTCTTTGCCTTCCTTTAATGGAGTTTTTGGTTAAAGTGTATTAGGTTAGATACCAAATGAAATGAAAAACAATATATACTTGCATCACAAAGGCCTTGGCCGAATTTGGCAAAGGCATATACAAGAAATATTAATTTCAATTTCATTTGAATTTCATTAAATCAACTTGATAAAATATCTAAATAACACTTTATAGATATTTATATTAAGTCAAAAAATGCAACTAAGAAAAATATAACTCTTATATTTTATAAGTGTTGGCCGAATTTATCAAGAAGTAAAGGAAAAAGATATTTTCATTTTTCAAACAATTTGAACAAATATCTTAAGAAGTCAAAATCAATTTGACAACCATTTCCTTTAATGTATAAGTCAAAAATTGCAACTTATAATCACTTCCTAACTTTATCATTTGGTGATATATTTATATTTTAATTATATTAATCATTTAACAATTAAATAATTAAATAACTAATTAAATAAAAATATATGTATTATATTTGCTCTAAATATTTCAAATACATATATTAATGATATATGTCAAATACCTTTATTTGACTATTTATTAATGTGTATTTAATAATATCATATATTAAATACAAATACACATTAATTAGGAAATGACGGTTCGGCTCGTTCGCATGTATTTTTCGTTTAACGATTAAACGATTTATAAATAATCATCATTATTCATAAATGTTGCTCTAGTGCTCTACGAGTATGTTTCATTATTGAGACTCTCTAGATTCAGGTATATCTGTCACGAAATCCAATTTCATGTGCATAATCTATCCACCCGTAGATTATGACGATTACGGATAAACTAACTGAATCATACAGGTCGAGGTCATTGCATACGTATAATCCCTCCGTCACAGGTATCCAGATAATCCCAGAGATATAGATGTGAACGTCAAATCTCTATAGGTATTATCTCGTCGACGTATCTATTAGCAATCTTTAAATAATACTCGGAACTTACTTCCGATGTATACTGTGGCCACAGATTTAACAGACTGCTAAATATATATGGACTACCTATGATCTGTACACAGAACTGACGGATCCTATCTTGACACACACAAGATATCCTGAGGATCGATCCACACCCAACGAACAGGCGGAGGTCTGATCTAAATAGATCGGTGACGTGACTGCCATCTAAGTGTAGAGGATGTCTCATACATCCACAGTGGTGTCTCAAGTCGAAGGACAACTATGCTACTCAACCCGAGAAGATTCTTATTGACGTTGGTGTACCATCCATTAAGAATCTTCGGTGAGCCGTTCAGTGTTTATCCACTATAAACACCTACACGTCTATACGAGTCTCCATAGACTCATGGTTCATTGGGATAAACCATCGGACCAAGTCTTGATATACGACATGTACTGGTCTCAACGGATTTGACTAACCGACCCGTGTTAGCAAATCTTGACCAGGAACTATGTTTGATAATATTCATATAGCAGTGACACTTCCCAATGTCAATTACAAACTAACTTTGTAACTGTGTACTGCATTATATATTATCGGGCCTTTGTCTAATATATACATATCACTAAACCACATTTAGTTTCAATCTAATCGTAATCAGATCGAATACGTATATAAGAACAAGAGGTGCAACCATAAAGTAAGTGATATTATGGGAAAATGGGATGTTCGTATTCATGAATCATACATAAATACGGTCCGGATTGGCGCTCTGAGCACCAACCCCAACAATTTCTCCCACTTGCTCTAGTGCCAATCCACGGTATCATATACACGTCTCAATGTGCATCGTATGCACATGGCCCTCAAAAGCTCACCCAGTACTTAAGAGGTAGGCAACCTGAAACAAGTCCGCTATGACATATTGAGTTTGTCAAACAAACTCCATCGCTTCCCATAGTCAGCATCATTCATATTTTGTAGAATCTAAATTATACATTAATATGACTCTGATGCTACATCAGTATTGTGCTATAGCTACTGAGTTGTCCAAGTATTTAGGGATCAAATCCAAAATACTATGTGGACAACCGCAAGCACAATAACAATTCAAAACTTCTATTTTATAAGGTCACTATGCAACTTCATAAGTCAATACTTCATAAGTTGCATTTAATTCCACTATAAAAGTAGAATCCTTCGTGACACTCCCACTGCATCTTTTCTGACTCTTTATGACGTAGACTGTCTAACGTCATAATTAGTCTCATAACTAATATGACCCTAATGGTTGCAGACTATATTCTCCATGAATTATAAACTCGTTCTTAATATCTCAAAGATCACAAAGAACGTGTTTCAAGATCCATCCTATGGTCTATAGGATATCAAAATAACTCGTAACATTTTATGATTAAATCGACATCGTTGATCGCACATAATAAAGTATTCATTATGTCATCATCAAATGATACATAATATTGATTAGACATTCTAATCAATATTTCTTTCGAAAAAGGTATCATCCTTTACAAAAGATGAATATTATGTATAAGACATACAATAACTATCGAACAGTTATACTAACTGTCATACAGATAGCCTTGTTATGTCCTTTATTAGATCATATCTAATGCACGACTAATAGGAGTATCTCACAAGTCTTTTAGTTTTATATCTTATATAAAACTTTATATCAAATATAACAAAGACCACTCCCACTGTTATCACGGAGTAAAGAAGACTTAGGTAAATCTTTTACCTTACAAACATCTCATTATTACTATAATAATGACAATGTCGTTAAGATATATAACAATAGAAAGTAATCTGTACGCTCCCACTAACCCTTTTATCACATATGTATTCTATATACTTTGACAAGACCAGACAATCTGACGATATCAAAAATAGAGAACACATATTTCTGGAAGACTTATCTGAGTCTACAATAGGCTCTTTAAGCTAGCACACTAAACTGCGATCTCAGCAGAACACAAACTCTAGGGCCATTTCAGAATGAACTCTTCAAATAAGGAAATCACAACTGATCTCTTATCTGAATAAGTGACGATATCAAAAATAGAGAACACATATTTCTGGAAGACTTATCTGAGTCTACAATAGGCTCTATAAGCTAGCACACTAAACTGCGATCTCAGCAGAACACAAACTCTAGGGCCATTTCAGAATGAACTCTTCAAATAAGGAAATCACAACTGATCTCTTATCTGAATAAGTCATCCAAAAACGCCACTTTGCATTCTTTAGCTAAAATATACAGTTTATTATCAACATTAACCAATATATCTTTAATTTTTCATTTAATTGGACTAGAGATAGGTTTTCTCAGAATCTACAATAAATTGCTGAGTATAACTTTTCTCACTGTCATACTGTAAAGGTCAAACCTTTAATAAGCTCACAATGCTTTCGCTGCGCAAACAATTAGCACATTTTATGAACTAATTCATAATGAAAGCTTAATCAAGTTCAAAACTTGATCGTAGTAAGCTACGAACAATCTTAGATCTATGGTTTAATGGTGAACTTCCAGAATCGATATCAAATATCGCTTCCATTATAAGTCATAGGATAATTTTTCTTCAATAAGAAAACAACAGAACCATTAAGTATCAAATACTCGTGAATGATTCTGTTATCCAATTAGACTTATATAGAAGATGTATAAGGGTTGTTTCATCTTATTAATTACGTAGTTCCATTTATAATTTATCATTCTCACATTTGACTTCAATAATTCAAGTCTTTTTCTACAATAATTAACATCAGATGTTACACACCAAATAATAAAATGATTTTATTACTTAAAATCGTAGGAAAGATATTCTATTAAATAGAATAGAATATTCTATTAAACAGAATAAACGATAAACTTTTACTTATACCTCTGAGGTGTAAGTAATTTTCATTATATAACTATTATATAAAAGAAATATTGAAATCTCAAACTTTTCAAGATTCAAATTTTCTACCTATACATATCATATATGCAACTGTAGAAAATAATGGAACATTAATTAAAGAGATGAATTAGTGTTACTGGAGCATAACCCCAAGAGTATTGAAACTAATTCGGTAACACTCAATATCAAACGAATCAAATCATATAAGATTCGATTGCTCTCACTACTCAATTCCATCAAGATGGAATCGTGGAAGAATAATATTGAATATGAATCATATTCACTGAATAACCTTAGAACTAATTGCTTTAAATTCAAATGTTTGATCGTATCAAAGATCTTTGAACAGTTCAAAGACATGTAATGAATTTTAAGGATCAAGTTTTCAAAATACTTCAGATTGAATATATTTGAACAAGTCAAAAATGTTCAATCTTCGTTTCATCAGAACAGATTGAAAGTTCTTGATACTTTCAAGACTTTCAATATGTGTTCCTTCAGAAACACGTAACTAAGTTATGACAATTCATCAACTAAGTTACGAAATAAAGAAAACTACCTTAAGCAAATATTATTTATTAAACTACATACATCCAATGTATCAGTTAAATAAATCTGGTGGTCCAATGACAATCATTGGTTAAACGAGATCTTAATCACTTTCCTGAATACAATATTCATTAAATGGATAAGGATATGTGGTGTGATCTAGTATCAAACCATCCTTTACCATACGGAATAAGCATCCAATGCTTAAGTGATTAAATTCATAAAACACCGTTCTAAATTATTTACTTTACCGAATAATTTTTCTTAATGTTTATCTCTACGTCAATGACACTACTAGTTATTATAAAACATGTAACAATTGTTTATAAAGAACAAGTGACTATCCAATAGTCGCGAGTTCCGATTTCAAATATCAAAATAATCGTTAACCAATATTTCAAATAACTAGACGAGAGATCTGGTATCCAATACCTATAGTTGTACTATTTGTGAAAATCAATATTTTCTATACATAACTATACGCATCTCCTTTCTTCAGCTTTACTATTTGCATTCAACTATTCACAACAATTGTAAATTATTGATTAGCAAATTGTGTCGGACACATTACCTCTAAAGGTAGTTAAAGCTTAGAAACGTCAATACTAGATAAACAAATACCTAATGGGGCTTTCTTAATGCCAGTCAAGAATCTCGAGACATGAACTAATTCAAGTCAATTCTTACTGCATAAGAAACTATTCTCTCTAAAGTATTATATCCTAAAAGGGATATCTATCTAGATTATCTGTTGTGACTTAGAAACTAAGTCATTAACCATCTTGATTTTTGAAGAAAATCAGAACAACAGTTCCCGATGGTCTAGACTAATCTAATAATATCCTTGTCTAATAGTATCTAGAACCTATTCTAGAATAACTGCAACCAAGAGTCTAGTTAGATAACATATTAAAATATGTGTGCAGTAAATAAAAGTTTAATTCTATATAAACAATAGAATAAGGAAACAAACAAGCGGCAATTTCCAAAATAACATACACTGCCTAAGTTATGGAATATTTTAAACTTAGCAGTGCCTCCCACTATTTTTACGTAATGCCGTAATCCCCAACGGAAAGACGAGAATTCAATAATTAAATCGAATTCCATAATGGGAAGAGGACCCCATGAATATATTTCGACTCACAGCAGAGGCACGGTCTCGCCTACGTATATTCACAGGTAGACAACTAATTGTCAATCACTCACTAGTGACTCCGAGGTTCCGGTCCTGGCCGTTTCTCGTTGTCGCTGCGAAGGCAGGCCCACAAGGAGACGTACCAAGGTTAAACTCGTCAATGATAAACTTAAGTTACTTGCGTAACCCTGACAGCCAGGGAACGTTCAGGATTCCGCTTTCGCTTGAATTTATCTAGTATCTAATATACATTCGGCATAAATAAATTTCTATCAGCTACATCCTCACAGCAGAGGCATGGTCTCGGATGTAGTCAACGAAAAGATATTTATAAACCCTATTGACAAGACGGACCAAGAAACAAGTATTCCAAATACTAGTTACTTTAAAACCTTATTAAGTGGGGATATTCCATTAAGTGTCATACACCCTAAATCTAATCAAATTAGATTATAACATGCATGTATAAAGTCAAGAAAACATGATTAAACATTGAATAAAACAAGCTAATCATTTATGGAGGCCTAGAATCAGACTCGCTCTGATACCATTTTGTAGGGGTATTTAGGGGCAGAATCCGGTAACGCAGTGGAAGCGGTGGAAAATCAAATTTTCGATTTCAAAACTTTTTCTCAGATTAATTAAATAAACATATTTATTTAATATTCCAATAATCAAATTATGAAAATAAATTCAATAAATCATATTTAAGTGAATTTATCGAATTCCCCTTACACTTGGTATTTTGTCCATTTTAGTCCGAAATTGATCTAATCAATTTTGAATGATTCTAAATCATTTCTAAGATGAACTTAGCATGTTCAAAACATCAAAACACCAAGGGCAACATAAATCCCCAAAATTCCAAGTTTGGCCGAATGCACCCATTAGGTTCCAATTTGTGCACTTTGTCATTTCATGCATCAAAACACATCAAGATGTAATCCAATGAACATGAAACTTTATATAAATCATATACACATCCAAATACACAACATATATGAAAAGCCCCAAATTTGGAATTGGTCATGATCCCTAATTTTTCAATTTCATCAAATTGGACAAATTAGACCAAATTAGTTTAAATCCAATACTTCAATCATGTTTCTTCCATCAAATCAAAGTCTGAACACAATGAAACAACTAAAGGTCAAATTTAGGTCATCTAAGAGTGGGTCAACAACTCTAGATTAGCAACAAGGTTTCCAAAACCATAAAAGAATACTTATAACTACACTAGTCACAAGCTTTCTCCATTATACATGCTCAACACTTTCACCAAAATTTTATCCATAAAAAACACAAAGAATAAAGAATAGAAAAACTCAAGAACATCACAAGATGTTGCCCACAACAAGAGGAACAAATTACTCTCTAATGGAAGGTTGGAAATACTTACTATTTTCCAAGCTTTTCTTGATTTTTCTTTCTTTTCTCTCTAGCATTCTTTGCCTTCCTTTAATGGAGTTTTTGGTTAAAGTGTATTAGGTTAGATACCCAATGAAATGAAAAACAATATATACTTGCATCACAAAGGCCTTGGCCGAATTTGGCAAAGGCATATACAAGAAATATTAATTTCAATTTCATTTGAATTTCATTAAATCTACTTGATAAAATATCTAAATAACACTTTATAGATATTTATATTAAGTCAACAAATGCAACTAAAAAAAATATAACTCTTATATTTTATAAGTGTTGGCCGAATTTATCAAGAAATAAAGGAAAAAGATATTTTCATTTTTCAAACAATTTGAACAAATATCTTAAGAAGTCAAAATCAATTTGACAACCATTTCCTTTAATGTATAAGTCAAAAATTGCAACTTATAATCACTTCCTAACTTTATCATTTAGTGATATATTTATATTTTAATTATATTAATCATTTAACAATTAAATAATTAAATAACTAATTAAATACAAATATATCAAATATATGTATTATATTTGCTTTAAATATCTCAAATACATATATTAATGATATATGTCAAATACCTTTATTTGACTATTTATTAATGTGTATTTAATAATATCATATATTAAATACAAATACACATTAATTAGGAAATGACGGTTCGGCCCGTTCGCATGTATTTTTCGTTTAACAATTAAACGATTTATAAATAATCATCATTATTCATAAATGTTGCTCTAGTGCTCTACGAGTATGTTTCATTATTGAGACTCTCTAGATTCAGGTATATCTGTCACGAAATCCAATTTCATGTGCATAATCTATCCACCCGTAGATTATGACGATTACGGATAAACTAACTGAATCATACAGGTCGAGGTCATTGCATACGTATAATCCCTCCGTCACAAGTATCCAGATAATCCCAGAGATATAGATGTGAACGTCAAATCTCTATAGGTATTATCTCGTCGACGTATCTATTAGCAATCTTTAAATAACACTCGGAACTTACTTCTGATGTATACTGTGGCCACAGATTTAACAGACTGCTAAATATATATGGACTACTTATACTCTGTACACAGAACTGACGGATCCTATCTTGACACACACAAGATATCCTGAGGATCGATCTGAACCCAACGAACATGCGGATGTCTGATCTAAATAGATCGGTGACGTGACTGCCATCTAAGTGTGGAGGATGTCTCATACATCCACAGTGGTGTCTCAAGTCGAAGGACCACTATGCTACTCAACCCGAGAAGATTCTTATTGACGTTGGTGTACCATCCATTAAGAATCTTCGGTGAGCCGTTCAGTGTTTATCCACTATAAACACCTACACGTCTATACGAGTCTCCATAGACTCATGGTTCATTGCGATAAACCATCGGACCAAGTCTTGATATACGACATGTACTGGTCTCAACGGATTTGACTAACCGACCCGTGTTAGCAAATCTTGACCAGGAACTATGTTTGATAATATTCATATAGCAGTGACACTTCCCAATATCAATTACAAACTAACTTTGTAACTCTGTACTGCATTATATATTATCGGGCCTTTGTCTAATATATACATATCATTAAACCACATTTAGTTTCAATCTAATCGTAATCAGATCGAATACGTATATAAGAACAAGAGGTGCAACCATAAAGTAAGTGATATTATGGGAAAAAAGGGATGTTCATATTCATGAATCATACATAAATACGGTCCGGATTGGCGCTCTGAGCACCAACCCCAACATTTGGGTATAGGATCCTCATGCAAGTGTAATAGGAGGTTGTGTTTTACCGATGGTACAGGAAACAGCTTCGCTCTGGATAGACCCCATCAGAATTCCATTGGTAGTATGATTATATGTCTATGGAAGTCCGAAATCAGGGTAGGTGTATTTGGTCTTAACCTGAGACTTGCACCGCTAATACTTGCGACAATCAATATGCTTTGGTTTTGGTCTTCCAGGCCTTTAACAGGTTTTGTGTACGCCTCTGCTGGGTATATTGAGAATCGTAGTGTGTTGGGTGTGATGTCAAGACGGAAGTATCACTTCAGTCATATGGAGATGATGGTCACGTAGGATATGGTACTGGTTCTCTTATGTACTGCAGTCATCGGGATAAAATGACAAGGTCATGTTTATCCGATTATAGAGACTAGTTACCAAACATCCGACATGTGCTTCGTACGGGGCAGACACAATTCCAGCCCCAGGCCTAGCACGTGATCATCCGATACTGGATCGACATACGCAACACAACGTATACTACGCCTGATATATATCGTTTATTCCTGTAAGCATGTTTCTGGAGAATTGGGTGGGCATGGCGCTTTGCTAGAAGCCAACCTTGTCTTATAAATCGGTAAAAGCGTAGTACTAGGTACTTACGTGTTCGGATAGTCCGACGACCGAATTTACTGCCAACATATCCGAGGATCTCATGGGTCGCTTCTCGAAGATTCACCGATGACGTATGACTCGCACATTTATTAATCTGGGATTAATTAGATGAGAGAGAAAATTAATCTGGGATTAATTGCGGAGATATTTTATCTGGCATAAAATATCAATTTAAAGAGAGATAACAATTAATTTGGAATTAATCGATAAAATAATATATTTGATATATTATACGAAATTGGATTTCGACGCGGAATTGAAATTAGATTTTAATTCGGGCGAACGAGTTAATTTAGAATTAATTCATTAGCGATGTGAATAGTAATTATGCTAGGCATGATCATTTAATTAAATTATATTTAATTATGTCGCAACGGAAAATTCGTTAATTTGGAATTAGCGAACCCAAGCCCGAGATTATTTGCGAGCGCATTCGCATTTCGAATTCGAGTGCGGAACGCAAGTCAAATCAAGCGTCAAATCGCTAGTCACATCAAGCGTCAAATCATTAGTCACTTTGAGTGATGTGACAAATTGTCACTTGATTGATTGAGTGATGTGACTTGATAGGAGTTGTTAGAAGCTTTTAAAAGCTTGTACTTGTTTGACTTTTTGAAAGAAAATATAGTATATCTTTATTTGATTTTTTGAAAATCAAATTAGTGTATTTGATACACCTTTTCTCAACAATTGGAATTTATTAATTGGACATGCGTGTCCAGCCTTATTACCTCCTTATTCTTTGATTTCTCTTCTCACCTATTCCCCTCAATGTAAATGAGGTTTCTTTAGAAGTGTAGTGTAACGGGTAGAAGTAATACTTGTGCTAGCGGGAGAGAGGAAAGAGAGAGATTTGATCTAGGATCAATGTGTAAAGTATCCATCCGTATATCATTATTATTTTATTTATACGCGCTTTATTATGTGTTTAGAATGCATGTTTAAGGGTGTATGATGATGAGACCTTAACAAAAATAATAAATTGGCTGCCAATTTGCACGCGAAAAACCCTCATAAAATATTAAGCATTTTTCCTTCCATTGAGTGATTCTTACTCAAGATCTAAGAGGCCTTTGTATTGAGTGATTTTTCCTTCCACCTAAAAGATCTAAGTCACATCAAGCGTCAAATCATTAGTCACTTTGAGTGATGTGAAAAATTGTCACTTGATTGATTGAGTGATGTGACTTGATGGGAGTTGTTAGAAGCTTTTAAAAGCTTGTACTTGTTTGACTTTTTGAAAGAAAATATAGTATATCTTTATTTGATTTTTTGAAAATCAAATTAGTGTATTTGATACACCTTTTCTCAACAACCATGACAACACTTTATCAAACTCTCTCTTCTCTCTTTTCTTCTCACCATTCACACCCAAGGGGATGAAATTGCTTCCTCTTTTCACAGTGAACTGCCGAGAATGTGAAGAAGAAATAGGGTAATTTTTGTGGCAAAAATTGCCAAGTGCTAGCACACCAAATGAGGACATACAAAGGTGATATGGAAACCAACTTGTGAGCTTGGAATCAGCACCTAAAAGCTTGGAGGTTGGCCGAAAATGGAGGACAAATTTTGTGGACTGGCGTGAGCTTCATGAACTCTTCAAAGGGCATAAAAAGTTTTTGTCTGCACCACATCGTCTCAACCGATCATTGTGAGTATTCCGAGACTTCGTTGATTGTATTCACATGTTGCTTTCATTGCTTGAAATGATCTTGGGATGCTTAGAAAATTCCAACAATGGTATCAGAGCAAGGTCGAGCATGAAAATGATTTAGGGCTTAAAATTGGGTAAAATGAATTTGAGCATGATTTAATGAAATTGGATGATTTATTATGCTTATATGTTGTTGAATTGAAGATTGATTGGATCAATTTCAAGAAAAATTGTTTGGAACAAATTTCCCCAAAATCCTTAGCTTGGCCAAATGGATAAGAAGCTCTAATGTCTTGGATTTTTGATTTTTTGATCATTGGATGTCTTGGAAATCAATTGGTATTATTGATTTAATGTTGAATTGAATTTAATTGGATTGAATTTGATTTGGACATAAAATTCCCCTTTAGCCGAGACTTATATATCATGTATATGGGTTTGATTTTTGTTAAATTGTGTTGGACATGATTTAATGATGATAAGCATGATTTGTTAGGCTAATTTGGTGTTTTGGAAATATTGATTTGGGTGATTAATTGTGTTATACACTTTAGGTAATTAAATTGTGAAATTGGATTTTGTAATTTAATTAAATTGGGCTTAAATTGGATTTGGGCTTTTAATGTTGTAAATGGGCTAATTGGGCTTGGTTGTACCAAGAAGGGTTTAGGATAAATTGGTTGGATCCAATTGGGCCCAAAATCGCTTCCATAAAGCCCAAATGCGACTAATGGACCTTAATAATTTAATTGGGCCTAATTGGCCTAAATTGATTTCTGGGCTTATGGGGTTACTCCTTGATTGGACTTTGGTTATTGGGTTTGACCCGAGTTGACCAAAAGTCCACGCCTTAAAGAAATTAATTAAAAGCCCATTAGACTTTAATTAAATTAACGTTGGACGTTAATCGGACTTTGAGACCCGTAACGATTAAATTTGGAATTTAAATCGTAAAAGGTTTATTAATAAAGTGTAGTATTTAATTTGGAATTAAATAGCGAATTAGTATTAAATACAAATTGAATTGGATTTATTTTTGTAGTTTAATTTAATTCAAGAATTCGTACTTTGAGTACTTATTCGCAAAACGAGTTTGACTCGCGCAAAATCAAATCGTTGTTTGAACATTGGATGATCACTAATTATCATATTAATTAATTGGATTAGATTGATTGATAGCATGCTTGTGTGAATACATGGTTGCGATGCATGAATAATGTATATTAGATGGATATTAGATGGGTGGGGCAATTTTAGAAATTGTTGTAATAAATTTGGAATTTATTAATTGGACCTGCGTGTCCAGCCTTATTACCTCCTTATTCTTTGTATTCTCTTCTCACCTATTCCCCTCAATGTAAATGAGGTTTCTTTAGAAGTGTAGTGTAACGGGTAGAAGTAATACTTGTGCTAGCGGGAGAGAGGAAAGAGAGAGATTTGATCTAGGATCAATGTGTAAAGTATCCATCCGCATATCATTATTATTTTATTTATACGCGCTTTATTATGTGTTTAGAATGCATGTTTAAGGGTGTATGATGATGAGGCCTTAACAAAGATAATAAATTGGCTGCCAATTTGCACGCGAAAAACCTCATAAAATATTAAGCATTTTTCCTTCCATTGAGTGATTCTTACTCAAGATCTAAGAGGCCTTTGTATTGAGTGATTTTTCCTTCCACCTAAAAGATCTAAGTCACATCAATCGTCAAATAATTAGTCACTTTGAGTGATGTGACAAATTGTCACTTGATTGATTGAGTGATGTGACTTGATGGGAGTTGTTAGAAGCTTTTAAAAGCTTGTACTTGTTTGACTTTTTGAAAGAAAATATAGTATATCTTTATTTGATTTTTTGAAAATCAAATTAGTGTATTTGATACACCTTTTCTCAACAACCATGACAACACTTTATCAAACTCTCTCTTCTCTCTTTTCTTCTCACCATTCACGCCCAAGGGGATGAAATTGCTTCCTCTTTTCACAGTGAACTGCCGAGAATGTGAAGAAGAAATAGGGCAATTTTTGTGGCAAAAATTGCCAAGTGCTAGCACACCAAATGAGGACATACAAAGGTGATAGGGAAACCAACTTGTGAGCTTGGAATCACCACCTAAAAGCTTGGAGGTTGGCCGAAAATGGAGGACAAATTCTGTGGACTGCCGTGAGCTTCATGAACTCTTCAAAGGGCATAAAAAGTTTTTCCTTCACCGCATCGTCTCAACCGATCATTGTGAGTATTCCGAGACTTCGTTGATTGTATTCACTTGTTGTTTTCATTGCTTGAAATGATCTTGGGATGCTTAGAAAATTCCAACAATGGTATCAGAGCAAGGTCGAGCATGAAAATGATTTAGGGCTTAAAATTGGGTAAAATGAATTTGAGCATGATTTAATGAAATTGGATGATTTAGTATGCTTAAATGTTGTTGAATTGAAGATTGATTGGATCAATTTCATGAAAAATTGTTTGGAACAAATTTCCCCAAAATCCTTAGCTTGGCCGAATGGATAAGAAGCTCTAATGTCTTGGATTTTTGATTTTTTGATCATTGGATGTGTTGGAAATCAATTGGGAATATTGATTTAATGTTGAATTGAATTTAATTGGATTGAATTTGATTTGGACATAAAATTCCCCTTTAGCGAGACTTATATAGCATGTATATGGGTTTGATTTTTGTTAAATTGTGTTGGACATGATTTAATGATGATAAGCATGATTTATTAGGGTAATTTGGTGTTTTGGAAATATTGATTTGGGTGATTAATTGTGTTATACACTTTAGGTAATAAATTGTGAAATTAGATTTTGTAATTTAATTAAATTGGGCTTAAATTGGATTTGGGCTTGTAATGTTGTAAATGGGCTAATTGGGCTTGGTTGTATCAAGAAGGGTTTAGATAAATTGGTTGGATCCAATTGGGCCCAAAATCGCTTCCATAAAGCCCAAATGCGACTAATGGACCTTAATAATTTAATTGGGCCTAATGGGCCTAAATTGATTTCTGGGCTTATGGGGTTACTCCTTGATTGGACTTTGGTTATTGGGTTTGACCCGAGTTGACCAAAAGTCCACGCCTTAAAGAAATTAATTAAAAGCCCATTAGACTTTAATTAAATTAACGTTGGACGTTAATCGGGCTTTGAGACCCGTAACGATTAAATTTGGAATTTAAATCGTAAAAGGTTTATTAATAAAGTGTAGTATTTAATTTGGAATTAAATAGCGAATTAGTATTAAATACAAATTGAATTGGATTTAATTTTGTAGTTTAATTTAATTCAAGAATTGTACTTTGAGTACTTATTCGCAAAACGAGTTTGACTCGCGCAAAATCAAATCGTTGTTTGAACATTGGATGATCACTAATTATCATATTAATTAATTGGATTAGATTGATTGATAGCATGCTTGTGTGAATACATGGTTGCGATGCATGAATAATGTATATTAGATGGATATTAGATGGGTGGGGCAATTTTAGAAATTGTTGTAATAAATTTGGAATTTATTAATTGGACCTGCGTGTCCAGCCTTATTACCTCCTTATTCTTTGTATTCTCTTCTCACATATTCCCCTCAATGTAAATGAGGTTTCTTTAGAAGTGTAGTGTAACGGGTAGAAGTAATACTTGTGATAGCGGGAGAGAGGAAAGAGAGAGATTTGATCTAGGATCAATGTGTAAAGTATCCATCCGCATATCATTATTATTTTATTTATACGCGCTTTATTATGTGTTTAGAATGCATGTTTAAGGGTTTATGATGATGAGACCTTAACAAAGATAATAAATTGGCTGCCAATTTGCACGCGAAAAACCCTCATAAAAGATTAAGCATTTTTCCTTCCATTGAGTGATTCTTACTCAAGATCTAAGAGGCCTTTGTATTGAGTGATTTTTCCTTCCACCTAAAAGATCTAAGTCACATCAAGCGTCAAATCATTAGTCACTTTGAGTGATGTGACAAATTATCACTTGATTGATTGAGTGATGTGACTTGATGGGAGTTGTTAGAAGCTTTTAAAAGTTTGTACTTGTTTGACTTTTTGAAAGAAAATATAGTATATCTTTATTTGATTTTTTGAAAATCAAATTAGTGTATTTGATACACCTTTTCTCAACAACCATGACAACACTTTATCAAACTCTCTCTTCTCTCTTTTCTTCTCACCATTCACGCCCAAGGGGATGAAATTGCTTCCTCTTTTCACAGTGAACTGCGCGAGAATGTGAGAGAAGAAATAGGGCAATTTTTGTGGCAAAAATTGCCAAGTGCTAGCACACCAAATGAGGACATACAAAGGTGATAGGGAAACCAACTTGTGAGCTTGGAATCACCACCTAAAAGCTTGGAGGTTGGCCGAAAATGGAGGACAAATTCTGTGGACTGCCGTGAGCTTCATGAACTCTTCAAAGGGCATAAAAAGTTTTTGCCTTCACCGCATCGTCTCAACCGATCATTGTGAGTATTCCGAGACTTCGTTGATTGTATTCACATGTTGTTTTCATTGCTTGAAATGATCTTGGGATGCTTAGAAAATTCCAACAATGGTATCAGAGCAAGGTCGAGCATGAAATGAAAATGATTAGGGCTTAAAATTGGGTAAAATGAATTTGAGCATGATTTAATGAAATTGGATGATTTAGTATGCTTAAATGTTGTTGAATTGAAGATTGATTGGATCAATTTCAAGAAAAATTGTTTGGAACAAATTTCCCCAAAATCCTTAGCTTGGCCGAATGGATAAGAAGCTCTAATGTCTTGGATTTTTGACTTGTTGATCATTGGATGTGTTGGAAATCAATTGGGAATATTGATTTAATGTTGAATTGAATTTAATTGGATTGAATTTGATTTGGACATAAAATTCCCCTTTAGCTGAGACTTATATAGCATGTATATGGGTTTGATTTTTGTTAAATTGTGTTGGACATGATTTAATGATGATAAGCATGATTTATTAGGCTAATTTGGTGTTTTGGAAATATTGATTTGGGTGATTAATTGTGTTTTACACTTTAGGTAATTAAATTGTGAAATTGGATTTTGTAATTTAATTAAATTGGGCTTAAATTGGATTTGGGCTTGTAATGTTGTAAATGGGCTAATTGGGCTTGGTTGTACCAAGAAGGGCTTAGGCTAAATTGGTTGGATCCAATTGGGCCCAAAATCGCTTCCATAAAGCCCAAATGCGACTAATGGACCTTAATAATTTAATTGGGCCTAAATTGATTTCTGGGCTTATGGGGTTACTCCTTGATTGGACTTTGGTTATTGGGTTTGACCCGAGTTGACCAAAAGTCCACGCCTTAAAGAAATTAATTAAAAGCCCATTAGACTTTAATTAAATTAACGTTGGACGTTAATCGGGCTTTGAGACCCGTAACGATTAAATTTGGAATTTAAATCGTAAAAGGTTTATTAATAAAGTGTAGTATTTAATTTGGAATTAAATAGCGAATTAGTATTAAATACAAATTGAATTGGATTTATTTTGTAGTTTAATTTAATTCAAGAATTCGTACTTTGAGTACTTATTCGCAAAACGAGTTTGACTCGCGCAAAATCAAATCGTTGTTTGAACATTGGATGATCACTAATTATCATATTAATTAATTGGATTAGATTGATTGATAGCATGCTTGTGTGAATACATGGTTGCGATGCATGAATAATGTATATTAGATGGATATTAGATGGGTGGGGCAATTTTAGAAATTGTTGTAATAAATTTGGAATTTATTAATTGGACCTGCGTGTCCAGCCTTATTACCTCCTTATTCTTTGTATTCTCTTCTCACCTATTCCCCTCAATGTAAATGAGGTTTCTTTAGAAGTGTAGTGTACGGGGTAGAAGTAATACTTGTGCTAGCGGGAGAGAGGAAAGAGAGAGATTTGATCTAGGATCAATGTGTAAAGTATCCATCCGCATATCATTATTATTTTATTTATACGCGCTTTATTATGTGTTTAGAATGCATGTTTAAGGGTGTATGATGATGAGGCCTTAACAAAGATAATAAATTGGCTGCCAATTTGCACGCGAAAAACCTCATAAAATATTAAGCATTTTTCCTTCCATTGAGTGATTCTTACTCAAGATCTAAGAGGCCTTTGTATTGAGTGATTTTTCCTTCCACCTAAAAGATCTAAGTCACATCAATCGTCAAATAATTAGTCACTTTGAGTGATGTGACAAATTGTCACTTGATTGATTGAGTGATGTGACTTGATGGGAGTTGTTAGAAGCTTTTAAAAGCTTGTACTTGTTTGACTTTTTGAAAGAAAATATAGTATATCTTTATTTGATTTTTTGAAAATCAAATTAGTGTATTTGATACACCTTTTCTCAACAACCATGACAACACTTTATCAAACTCTCTCTTCTCTCTTTTCTTCTCACCATTCACGCCCAAGGGGATGAAATTGCTTCCTCTTTTCACAGTGAACTGCCGAGAATGTGAAGAAGAAATAGGGCAATTTTTGTGGCAAAAATTGCCAAGTGCTAGCACACCAAATGAGGACATACAAAGGTGATAGGGAAACCAACTTGTGAGCTTGGAATCACCACCTAAAAGCTTGGAGGTTGGCAGAAAATGGAGGACAAATTCTGTGGACTGCCGTGAGCTTCATGAACTCTTCAAAGGGCATAAAAAGTTTTTTCCTTCACCGCATCGTCTCAACCGATCATTGTGAGTATTCCGAGACTTCGTTGATTGTATTCACTTGTTGTTTTCATTGCTTGAAATGATCTTGGGATGCTTAGAAAATTCCAACAATGGTATCAGAGCAAGGTCGAGCATGAAAATGATTTAGGGCTTAAAATTGGGTAAAATGAATTTGAGCATGATTTAATGAAATTGGATGATTTAGTATGCTTAAATGTTGTTGAATTGAAGATTGATTGGATCAATTTCATGAAAAATTGTTTGAACAAATTTCCCCAAAATCCTTAGCTTGGCCGAATGGATAAGAAGCTCTAATGTCTTGGATTTTTGATTTTTTGATCATTGGATGTGTTGGAAATCAATTGGGAATATTGATTTAATGTTGAATTGAATTTAATTGGATTGAATTTGATTTGGACATAAAATTCACCTTTAGCCGAGACTTATATAGCATGTATATGGGTTTGATTTTTGTTAAATTGTGTTGGACATGATTTAATGATGATAAGCATGATTTATTAGGTTAATTTGGTGTTTTGGAAATATTGATTTGGGTGATTAATTGTGTTATACACTTTAGGTAATTAAATTGTGAAATTAGATTTTGTAATTTAATTAAATTGGGCTTAAATTGGATTTGGGCTTGTAATGTTGTAAATAGGCTAATTGGGCTTGGTTGTATCAAGAAGGGTTTAGAATAAATTGGTTGGATCCAATTGGGCCCAAAATCGCTTCCATAAAGCCCAAATGCGACTAATGGACCTTAATAATTTAATTGGGCCTAATGGGCCTAAATTGATTTCTGGGCTTATGGGGTTACTCCTTGATTGGACTTTGGTTATTGGGTTTGACCCGAGTTGACCAAAAGTCCACGCATTAAAGAAATTAATTAAAAGCCCATTAGACTTTAATTAAATTAATGTTGGACGTTAATCGGGCTTTGAGACCCGTAACGATTAAATTTGGAATTTAAATCGTAAAAGGTTTATTAATAAAGTGTAGTATTTAATTTGGAATTAAATAGCGAATTAGTATTAAATACAAATTGAATTGGATTTAATTTTGTAGTTTAATTTAATTCAAGAATTTGTACTTTGAGTACTTATTCGCAAAACGAGTTTGACTCGCGCAAAATCAAATCGTTGTTTGAACATTGGATGATCACTAATTATCATATTAATTAATTGGATTAGATTGATTGATAGCATGCTTGTGTGAATACATGGTTGCGATGCATGAATAATGTATATTAGATGGATATTAGATGGGTGGGGCAATTTTAGAAATTGTTGTAATAAATTTGGAATTTATTAATTGGACCTGCGTGTCCAGCCTTATTACCTCCTTATTCTTTGTATTCTCTTCTCACATATTCCCCTCAATGTAAATGAGGTTTCTTTAGAAGTGTAGTGTAACGGGTAGAAGTAATACTTGATAGCGGGAGAGAGGAAAGAGAGAGATTTGATCTAGGATCAATGTGTAAAGTATCCATCCGCATATCATTATTATTTTATTTATACGCGCTTTATTATGTGTTTAGAATGCATGTTTAAGGGTTTATGATGATGAGACCTTAACAAAGATAATAAATTGGCTGCCAATTTGCACGCGAAAAACCCTCATAAAAGATTAAGCATTTTTCCTTCCATTGAGTGATTCTTACTCAAGATCTAAGAGGCCTTTGTATTGAGTGATTTTTCCTTCCACCTAAAAGATCTAAGTCACATCAAGCGTCAAATCATTAGTCACTTTGAGTGATGTGACAAATCACTTGATGTGTGTGGATTGATTGAGTGATGTGACTTGATGGGAGTTGTTAGAAGCTTTTAAAAGTTTGTACTTGTTTGACTTTTTGAAAGAAAATATAGTATATCTTTATTTGATTTTTTGAAAATCAAATTAGTGTATTTGATACACCTTTTCTCAACAACCATGACAACACTTTATCAAACTCTCTCTTCTCTCTTTTCTTCTCACCATTCACGCCCAAGGGGATGAAATTGCTTCCTCTTTTCACAGTGAACTGCCGAGAATGTGAAGAAGAAATAGGGCAATTTTTGTGGCAAAAATTGCCAAGTGCTAGCACACCAAATGAGGACATACAAAGGTGATAGGGAAACCAACTTGTGAGCTTGGAATCACCACCTAAAAGCTTGGAGGTTGGCCGAAAATGGAGGACAAATTCTGTGGACTGCCGTGAGCTTCATGAACTCTTCAAAGGGCATAAAAAGTTTTTGCCTTCACCGCATCGTCTCAACCGATCATTGTGAGTATTCCGAGACTTCGTTGATTGTATTCACATGTTGTTTTCATTGCTTGAAATGATCTTGGGATGCTTAGAAAATTCCAACAATGGTATCAGAGCAAGGTCGAGCATGAAAATGATTTAGGGCTTAAAATTGGGTAAAATGAATTTGAGCATGATTTAATGAAATTGGATGATTTAGTATGCTTAAATGTTGTTGAATTGAAGATTGATTGGATCAATTTCAAGAAAAATTGTTTGGAACAAATTTCCCCAAAATCCTTAGCTTGGCCGAATGGATAAGAAGCTCTAATGTCTTGGATTTTTGACTTGTTGATCATTGGATGTGTTGGAAATCAATTGGGAATATTGATTTAATGTTGAATTGAATTTAATTGGATTGAATTTGATTTGGACATAAAATTCCCCTTTAGCTGAGACTTATATAGCATGTATATGGGTTTGATTTTTGTTAAATTGTGTTGGACATGATTTAATGATGATAAGCATGATTTATTAGGCTAATTTGTGTTTTGGAAATATTGATTTGGGTGATTAATTGTGTTATACACTTTAGGTAATTAAATTGTGAAATTGGATTTTGTAATTTAATTAAATTGGGCTTAAATTGGATTTGGGCTTGTAATGTTGTAAATGGGCTAATTGGGCTTGGTTGTACCAAGAAGGGTTTAGGCTAAATTGGTTGGATCCAATTGGGCCCAAAATCGCTTCCATAAAGCCCAAATGCGACTAATGGACCTTAATAATTTAATTGGGCCTAATGGGCCTAAATTGATTTCTGGGCTTATGGGGTTACTCCTTGATTGGACTTTGGTTATTGGGTTTGACCCGAGTTGACCAAAAGTCCACGCCTTAAAGAAATTAATTAAAAGCCCATTAGACTTTAATTAAATTAACGTTGGACGTTAATCGGGCTTTGAGACCCGTAACGATTAAATTTGGAATTTAAATCGTAAAAGGTTTATTAATAAAGTGTAGTATTTAATTTGGAATTAAATAGCGAATTAGTATTAAATACAAATTGAATTGGATTTAATTTTGTAGTTTAATTTAATTCAAGAATTCGTACTTTGAGTACTTATTCGCAAAACGAGTTTGACTCGCGCAAAATCAAATCGTTGTTTGAACATTGGATGATCACTAATTATCATATTAATTAATTGGATTAGATTGATTGATAGCATGCTTGTGTGAATACATGGTTGCGATGCATGAATAATGTATATCAGATGGATATTAGATGGGTGGGGCAATTTTAGAAATTGTTGTAATAAATTTGGAATTTATTAATTGGACCTGCGTGTCCAGCCTTATTACCTCCTTATTCTTTGTATTCTCTTCTCACCTATTCCCCTCAATGTAAATGAGGTTTCTTTAGAAGTGTAGTGTAACGGGTAGAAGTAATACTTGTGCTAGCGGGAGAGAGGAAAGAGAGAGATTTGATCTAGGATCAATTTGTAAAGTATCCATCCGCATATCATTATTATTTTATTTATACGCGCTTTATTATGTGTTTAGAATGCATGTTTAAGGGTGTATGATGATGAGACCTTAACAAAGATAATAAATTGGCTGCCAATTTGCACGCGAAAAACCCTCATAAAATATTAAGCATTTTTCCTTCCATTGAGTGATTCTTACTCAAGATCTAAGAGGCCTTTGTATTGAGTGATTTTTCCTTCCACCTAAAAGATCTAAGTCACATCAAGCGTCAAATCATTAGTCACTTTGAGTGATGTGACAAATTGTCACTTGATTGATTGAGTGATGTGACTTGATGGGAGTTGTTAGAAGCTTTTAAAAGCTTGTACTTGTTTGACTTTTTGAAAGAAAATATAGTATATCTTTATTTGATTTTTTGAAAATCAAATTAGTGTATTTGATACACCTTTTCTCAACAACCATGACAACACTTTATCAAACTCTCTCTTCTCTCTTTTCTTCTCACCATTCACGCCCAAGGGGATGAAATTGCTTCCTCTTTTCACAGTGAACTGCCGAGAATGTGAAGAAGAAATAGGGCAATTTTTGTGGCAAAAATTGGCCAAGTGCTAGCACACCAAATGAGGACATACAAAGGTGATAGGGAAACCAACTTGTGAGCTTGGAATCACCACCTAAAAGCTTGGAGGTTGGCCGAAAATGGAGGACAAATTCTGTGGACTGCCGTGAGCTTCATGAACTCTTCAAAGGGCATAATAAGTTTTTGCCTTCACTGCATCGTCTCAACCGATCATTGTGAGTATTCCGAGACTTCGTTGATTGTATTCACATGTTGTTTTCATTGCTTGAAATGATCTTGGGATGCTTAGAAAATTCCAACAATGGTATCAGAGCAAGGTCGAGCATGAAAATGATTTAGGGCTTAAAATTGTGTAAAATGAATTTGAGCATGATTTATTGAAATTGGATGATTTAGTATGCTTAAATGTTGTTGAATTGAAGATTGATTGGATCAATTTCAAGAAAAATTGTTTAGAACAAATTTCCCCAAAATCCTTAGCTTGGCCGAATGGATAAGAAGCTCTAATGTCTTGGATTTTTGATTTTTTGATCATTGGATGTGTTGGAAATCAATTGGGAATATTGATTTAATGTTGAATTGAATTTAATTGGATTGAATTTGATTTGGACATAAAATTCCCCTTTAGCTGAGACTTATATAGCATGTATATGGGTTTGATTTTTGTTAAATTGTGTTGGACATGATTTAATGATGATAAGCATGATTTATTAGGCTAATTTGGTGTTTTGGAAATATTGATTTGGGTGATTAATTGTGTTATACACTTTAGGTAATTAAATTGTGAAATTAGATTTTGTAATTTAATTAAATTGGGCTTAAATTGGATTTGGGGTTGTAATGTTGTAAATGGGCTAATTGGGCTTGGTTGTACCAAGAAGGGTTTAGGATAAATTGGTTGGATCCAATTGGCCCCAAAATCGCTTCCATAAAGCCCAAATGCGACTAATGGACCTTAATAATTTAATTGGGCCTAATGGGCCTAAATTGATTTATGGGCTTTTGGGGTTACTCCTTGATTGGACTTTGGTTATTGGGTTTGACCCGAGTTGACCAAAAGTCCACGCCTTAAAGAAATTAATTAAAAGCCCATTAGACTTTAATTAAATTAACGTTGGACGTTAATCGGGCTTTGAGACCCGTAACGATTAAATTTGGAATTTAAATCGTAAAAGGTTTATTAATAAAGTGTAGTATTTAATTTGGAATTAAATAGCGAATTGTATTAAATACAAATTGAATTGGATTTAATTTTGTAGTTTAATTTAATTCAAGAATTCGTACTTTGAGTACTTATTCGCAAAACGAGTTTGACTCGCGCAAAATCAAATCGTTGTTTGAACATTGGATGATCACTAATTATCATATTAATTAATTGGATTAGATTGATTGATAGCATGCTTGTGTGAATACATGGTTGCGATGCATGAATAATGTATATCAGATGGATATTAGATGGGTTGGGCAATTTTAGAAATTGTTGTAATAAATTTGGAATTTATTAATTGGACCTGTGTGTCCAGCCTTATTACCTCCTTATTCTTTGTATTCTCTTCTCACCTATTCCCCTCAATGTAAATGAGGTTTCTTTAGAAGTGTAGTGTAACGGGTAGAAGTAATACTTGTGCTAGCGGGAGAGAGGAAATAGAGAGATTTGATCTAGGATCAATTTGTAAAGTATCCATCCGCATATCATTATTATTTTATTTATATGCGCTTTATTATGTGTTTAGAATGCACGTTTAAGGGTGTATGATGATAAGACCTTAACAAAGATAATAAATTGGCTGCCAATTTGCACGCGAAAAACCCTCATAAAATATTAAGCATTTTTCCTTCCATTGAGTGATTCTTACTCAAGATCTAAGAGGCCTTTGTATTGAGTGATTTTTCCTTCCACCTAAAAGATCTAAGTCACATCAAGCGTCAAATCATTAGTCACTTTGAGTGATGTGACAAATTTTCACTTGATTGATTGAGTGATGTGACTTGATGGGAGTTGTTAGAAGCTTTTAAAAGCTTGTACTTGTTTGACTTTTTGAAAGAAAATATAGTATATCTTTATTTGATTTTTTGAAAATCAAATTAGTGTATTTGATACACCTTTTCTCAACAACCATGACAACACTTTATCAAACTCTCTCTTCTCTCTTTTCTTCTCACCATTCACGCCCAAGGGGATGAAATTGCTTCCTCTTTTCACAGTGAACTGCCGAGAATGTGAAGAAGAAATAGGGCAATTTTTGTGGCAAAAATTGCCAAGTACTAGCACACCAAATGAGGACATACAAAGGTGATAGGGAAACCAACTTGTGAGCTTGGAATCACCACCTAAAAGCTTGGAGGTTGGCCGAAAATGGAGGACAAATTTTGTGGACTGGCGTGAGCTTCATGAACTCTTCAAAGGGCATAAAAAGTTTTTGTCTTCACCGCATCGTCTCAACCGATCATTGTGAGTATTCCGCGACTTCGTTGATTGTATTCACATGTTGTTTTCATTGCTTGAAATGATCTTGAGATGCTTAGAAAATTCCAACAGTATGTTCATGATACATCATGATATGTGTACGATACCTTCAGAGTGATAACGCTTACGTGAATAAGCAAATTTTAGTCTGATTCTGTAATGTGTTTCTTAGTTCATGCTAATCTAGTTTATCCGATGATAAATCATCACAGGAAACACACATTCTTCAGCGAAGTGATAAAAAGGCTAGCGGAACTCCAAATACAGTGAGTGGACCTCTTTTCTCAAAACTGATTTTATTTAACAGTTTTTGAATTCATATTTATTTTATAAAAACATATAGGGCTTTAGATCGAATTTTATTACAAATGTTTTTAGATTCAGTGATGATTCAGAAAGCTTATTTTTCAGTATGAGTTTTGATCTATAAATGTTTTCAAACATGAGATTTGTGTTTTTGGGGCATGGGGAAAAACCCACCCAGTATGTAACTTAATACAGTTTGGAATTGACGGACAGAGAACATGTACACATGTAGAGGACTGAGGGGACAGCGATACGTAACGCCCCCAGATCCTAGTTCAGGGCTAGGGGGACGACGATACGTAACGCCCCTAGACCCTAGTTTCAGGGTCAGGTAGTAGCATGGATCAGCACTACCGGCTCTAGTTCAGTGACTTGGGGGACGACGATACATAACACCCCAAGACCACCAGTTTCAGGGACATGAGTGGCATGTTTTGGGGGATGGCGATACTTAACGCCCCAAAGTCATGGTTTTTCATTCCTGGCTTCAGAGAAGCGTATGTGGGGACGACGATACGTAACGCCCTCATACGTCAAGTTTTCTTTCAGATACAGACCAGTTTTCAGATTCCAGATTTTCAGTATACAGCTTTTAGAAATTAAATTTTAGAAATAGTTTTCAAAAACCAGAGCTTCAAAAGCAGTTTCTGGAAAGTTGAGTTTTATAAAAGAGATTTCAGACATAGTTTTCAGAAAAGAGTTTTCCTATAAAGCTACTTCTAGCACTTTGGTTTGAAAATTAAATATTTTGATATTATTAATTTAGTTTTTCGTTCATTTACTTAGATCGTACAATAATCTAACCCCCCACTCCCAGTTTCTTTGTCTTGTAGGTTTCTCGGAGGACGGGCTCGGGAGGAAGAATACTGTTTTAGTCACTAGGGTATGGAGTCCATCAGTCCAAGTCAGAAAATGTTAGTGTCGAGTCAGAGTCAAGTAGTAGTTTTGTAGTAGTCTTTGGATTTGAAACAGTCATTGTAAAGTGTATTGTAAAGTTTTCAATTACAAATGTTAAGTTTGTATGTTATGTTTCACTTGGTCTACGGTCACATATTTGTAAAGGAAAAATTATTAGTATATGTTCATGATTAGAGGGTCAGAGGCTTATAGGGGTAGTACAGTCTATCCCCTGCCGGTAACATCTCCCGAATCGGGGATGTTACAAGAACATGTGGTATCGAGAACCGTTTACGCGATTTCTATTTATATCATTATAGGCGTAAAAATTTATTATTTTGGATATTAAAATAGAAAACGAACTTCGATTGAGATGATTCTTGAACCATTAAACTCGTCTTTCCGAGACGAATAACTTTCGTGTTGAATACCGTTCGAAATTTATATCATAAGGGCTTCAAAAATATGAATTTCCGTGAAAGCCTCATGATAGAGTCCTAACTGTAATTTCACGGGGTCAAAATATAATTTTCAAAAACTTTAATACCCTGAAGTTTTCCTTAATTGCTAAAATGACATAACTTCTCAAAACACCCATACTCGACCCATTCCCCTCAAAAAGTCGTATTGGGTATTTTGGCTCGTCGGCCGACCAGCCAGCCAGCACCTGCTGGCCGAAGGCCTAGGAGGGTGCTTCCAGTCCACCCACGTCTGAAGGTTGTCGGCGACAGCCCTGAAAATGCCAGCGACTGCGAGAAAGGGAAGAAGTGCGTGCTCGAGTGGGTCTCCCGATCCCGATCTCAGCTCTTTGCTTCGTTTCACAACCCGAGCCACCCGCCAAATCATATCTCTCGGAGAGTACTACAAATTGGCGGTGATGGTTTTCCCATTTCGTTCATGGTTGCACGCGAATCGAGAGAAGAAGTGGCGATGAACAGTAATGTCAAATGAACAGTAACTTCGATCAGAATTCCATCGATTCCAGTACGTTCGTGGGATCGTTTGGAGTCTGTATCTGCCCTTGAAATCTCAATAAGACCTCCCAGTAAAAATTCACTAATTTCAAGTTTTCCGTTAAATGTTCGGATGTATCCAGTAGCTTCGTAGAATATCATATTGATATAAATTGAATTGTTTGAACATGAGTATATTGAATATGTGTATTTGGTAGAATTTAGGTGAAAACGGAACGGATTGGATCTATCCGATAGGTTATGTAAGTTTTCGGTTAAAGTGGATTTTTCGTGTATTGATGTGTTTTTTATCGTAATGATAGATACGGTATATTTATGATGATACAATAACGTCTAGATAAATTTGGGCAGGTTCGGGGGGTTTGGGACCCTTCCGAAGCGTTTGCAGAAACTTTTTCAGAAGATTTTCTAAAAATACATAAACCAATGAATTAAGTTAACTAGTGGCTCGAAGTAACTTCTAATGATGTTTTAGGAATAATAGAACTGAAATCATTGAAATCAGACTTAATATGATTGTCCCGGAAAGATCCAAAATTTTGTCTTAGTTAACCCAAGAATTTTGTATGGTTGCAATTCTGACCGTGTTTTGCCATTTGTTTTGACAGATTTGATTAGGACCTGGAGTGCTGCAAAGCCAGGTAAGTAATCCTTGCGATGAGTACTTGAACGTTGACTTGCATTTATATATATATATATATATATATATATATAATTGAAGTTAAACTATAAGACGAGGATAGTTAAGGGATATTCTTGAGAACAAAGTTAGAGATTACATATGGTTAGGATAATTGACCACCACAAGTATGGAACTTTGTTATTGATATGATATGAAGTGAGATATGAAATGATCCTAATGTTTATGTATATGTATGGATGTATGAAAGTGTAAGAATCTGTAATGATATGTATACGTGTATGTAAATATATGAGTATGTATAAGTATATGTATAAGAACATGTATAAGTATATAAACATGTATTCATATATACATATGATGTTAAGATATGTATAGGTTGGGTATACAGATTTCTGAGTTGGTATAAGCTAAGCTCGTTTGAATGGGTAAAGTACATGTGCGAAAGGTTGGGTTTATGAATGAATATCTTAATTGGTAAGTTTTTGTACACGAATATTTCTGATAAGAATTATGAAAAACTAAGTCTATTTGATTGATAAGTAAAAGACATGAAGATTGTTAAAGGCTATGGTATCTGAATTCGAAGTAATATGTATATTCATATGTTTGGTGTATATACATGTATATATATGACTATTCTGATGATAAAACAGTGTTTGTCGTGAATTTACTTGTGTATGAGAAATCGTGTGATGAGTTTGAGTTACGTTATATGTGTGCATGCTTGTATGTTTATATGTTTGATGGAAATTTGGGGACTATAAAAGGCTATGGTATCATAATTTGAAGTATTAAATATATTCATATGTTTGATGTATATACGTATATGTATGATGATTCTGATGATAAAGCAATGTTTGTCATGTATACGCTTCTGTATGAGAAATCGTGTGATGAGTGTGTATCTCATGATATGTGTGCATGTATGTATGTTTAATCATTTGATGATTTCGTGGTGTAGTAGTTGAGCTGGTTAGGAATCTGTTATGATGGTATTCATCTCATACCTATTCTAAAATAGGTAATGAGTCTCGTACGGGCATTGTATGTGTAAGCCAACCATATATTTGTATTGTTCACGATGTGTTCTCTGATGTACTGATTGTTATATGTGCTTCATTATCGGTTGTATGATGACTGTATGTATGTATGAGTGTATGTATGTGTATGATAGAATTCGTAAGATATATGGACAGTGTATGGTTATGTGAAGTGAATGAATGATTTGAAAACTGATGTGAATATCAGATGTTATAAAGCGTGTTTGTTAAGTTGTATTGGCATGTATGTATATGTGTAAGAACTCTGAAATTTTATTTGCATGTATATAAGAGAAGTGTGCTACATTATGTGCGAATACATATGAATCCCGAATGTTAAGCTATTGTAAGGTTACCGTAATTAAGGAAAGTTAAGAGGGGGTTTGTTTTGATATTGAAGTGAGTTTGTAATTGAATAGAAGAAAGTTTGTTTGGTTTACCGATTTGATGATATTTCAAATATGTACATTGGTAATAAAATTTAAGAATGTGAATTCATGTTTCTTGTGATTGAAATGATTTCGATGTAAAATGACATATTCAGTGATATTTGTATTGATGCCTTGTGTGATTTGGATGTTTGGTTAATATATTGGTGTATATGTGAACATGTAGACATGGTAATTTGACATAGGTAAAGTATAAAGGATAATAATAAGTTAATAAATTTGAACTTGTAACAATTTAGTAATTATGATAAACTGCTAATATATTTGACTTGTTTATTTATGGTACTAGCATGGTTACTTACTGAGTTTTATAACTCACACCAAACCAATTTGCTAGTTTTGCAGGTTAGCTTCCAGATTAGTCAACCACTTCAGTTTTGGGAGTCATGCTCGAGACGCGGATCGCCCAAGTTGCAGTGACCCTCACAAATGTCATGGGAGAATTCCTAGAGGTTTAGGTTATTTTGTTATTTTTTTTTGTCGTATTGAGCACGCTGGTTTGTATTAATTAGTTAACAATTGTATTTACATTGATGTTGTGGGCACGAAGCCCTTATGTGTTGTTTGATGTTGTGGGCACGGAGCCCTTACGTGTTGATATTGATGTGTTTTGTATGGACCTGAGGTTCGTTTATTTGTTGGATGTTTTTATGATATTCTGTTTCGATACTGGACTGTGATCCAGGTTGTCTAGTTTTAGGATATATCATGCCTGATTTTCTATAAATTTGGAGGTTTATGGAGATGATTTAATCATATCTCCTGCTGGTAGCATCTTACCTCTAGCGGGGTGTTACAGTTGTGGAATCAGAGCAAAGGTATATGTGTCGGTGGCTGCAGCTACAATGTATCCGATTGTCTGAGTAAGTTTTCTCAACTTAGTTTTGAGTTTTCATCATATACAATTTTCAGGTTTTTCTAAGTTTTTGTGTTTGCTTTGAGTATATACTGATTTTAGGATTGCATATTTATTAATTTTAGTTTGTTTGAATTGTGCATGATAAATATGATTAACAACTCATACCGCCAATAATCTTAAAAACTTATTAATATTACATATGTTTTTTTATCTGATTTCTACATGTATTATTCATCTTTTATTCTGAAAAATATGTTATGCATATGAAATTTACGTAAGGGCATTCGAACGCCCGACGAACGCATAAAAAATACATAATGTTTCGCATTTTCGTTTGAACGCGATGATGAACGACACTTGAATGCAAGCTCTCTAAAATGGTTCATTCGAACGTGTTAACAAACGCTACACGAACGTGAACTCTCTGGAAAGATTTGTTCGAATAGCTGAATGAACGTGACACTAACGCAAGTCATACATAGAATTTTTTAAGCCTCGAATTAATTTTCGTTGATTCACAGATTTAAATTAATCAAATGTCTAGTTAATTAATGTAATATCCCAAGTTTTTCAGAACAATATTGGAAGGTTTCCAAATTAAAGTTAAGAATTTGGAACAGGATATTATTCGAAAATAAGAGTTTATATGTTGGAAAATAGGTCAAAATGTTTTAAAATGAAGCTTCGTCGCGTTGGAAAATGTAATTTATGTTTATATCGTTTTACGCATAAATATTTCTTGTTTCGGCTATAAAAATAGCAAACAAACTCCGATTGAGCTGATTCTTGAACCATCAAACTCGGTTTCTCGAGACAAACAAATTTTATGTTGAAAGCTTTTCGAAATTTGCAACATAAGGGCTTCCCAAATATGAATTTCCATGAAAGCCCCATGGCAAGAACCTAATTGTAATTTCGTGGGTGTCTGAATATAAATTTCAGAAACTTCTCTATAAATACCCCATATTTTCTAGTTATTGCGAAAATGGAAATATATCACAAAATCCCTCACATGACTCCCTCGTCCCCAAAACGCACATAGAGGGCCCTTGGTTGCACCGGCGGCATGTCGGCCAATGTCGATCGACGTAACGGCACGTGGGTTGCACCGGCCACCCGATGTCTTGTGGTGGTCGGCGGTAGTCCTACATCCCCATGTTGGGTTTCTATTAAGTCCCAATGATCAAATCAAGCAAGAAACACATGTGAATACAACAATGAAATATGGCGGAATCATACTCACATTGATCGGTTATGCGATGCGAGGAAGAACAAAAATTGGCTCCATGAAGCTAACGACATTCTCTCCTTTTGTGCTCCTCCATTTTCGGTCCAAGCTCCAAGCTTTCGAATGGTGATTCCATGCTCACAAGTTGGTTTCCCTATCACCTTCGCAAGACCCCGAATGTGTGCTAGCACTCGGAAAATTTTGCCGCAAATCTTTCCCTATTGCTCCATCTTGTTCTCGGCATTTGCCAAGAAAATGAAGAAACTTGGCCCAAGGCCGATAGAGTGAGAATGAGAGAGGAGAAGAGTTTGTGTGTTGTGTGTTGGATAATTGATTTCCAAAATCAATTAAAACATATACCTAATTTTGAATTTCCAAAAGTCAAAAAGGTACAAGCATTAAAGCTCTCCAACTATCACCATCAATCACAAATGAAAAGTTGTCACATCACTCAAAGTGACTAGACATCACATCAATTGATTGACTAGTGATTTGACGCTTGATGTGACTTGTTGGCCGCACTTGAATTCGAAATACGAGTGCGCCCGCAAACACTCCCGGGCTCGGGTTCGCTAATTCCGAATTAACGAATTTTCCGTTGCGACGTAATTAAATAATTATGCCTAGTAAATTACTATTCACGTCGCTAACGAATTAATTCTAAATTAACTCGTTCGCCCGAATTAAAATCTAATTTTAATTCCGCGTCGAAATCCAATTTCGTTTAATATATTGAATATATTATTTTATTGATTAATTCTAAATTAATCGTTCTCTCTCTTTAAATAATATTTTATCCCTGATAAAATATCTCCGCAATTAATCCCAGATTATTTCTCTCTCTATTAATTAATCCCAGATTAATAAAGTGCGAGTCATACGTCATCGGTGAATCTTCAGGAAGCGACCAATGTGATCCCCGAATATGTTGGCAGTAAATCCTGTCGTCGGACTATCCGAACACGTACGTACCTAGTACTACGTTTTTACCGATTTACAAGACATGGTTGGCTTCTAGCAAAGTACTGTGCCTACCCAATTCTCCATAAATATTCTTACTGGAATATGTGATCTATATCAGGCGTAGTATACGTAGTATTGCGTATTTCGATCCAGTATCGGATGTCACGTGCAAGGCCTGGGGCTGGAATCGTGTCTGCCCCGTACGAAACACATATTAGATCTCTTGTAACTAGTCTCTATAATCGGATAAACATGACCTAGTCATAATATATCGATAGCTGCAACATATAAGAGCACCAGTTCCGTATCCTACGTGATCATCATCTCCACTATGACTGGAGTGATACTTCCATCTCGACATCACACCCAATACACTACGATTCTCAATATACCCAAAAGAGGCGTACACAGAACCTGTTAAAGCCCTGGACGACCAAAACCAAAGTATATTGATTGTCGCAAGTATTAGCGGTGCAAGTCTCAGGTTAATACCAAATACACCTACCCTGATTCGGACTTCCATAGACACATAGTCATACTACCAATGGAATTCTGAGGGGTCTATCTAGAGCGAAGCTGTTTCCGTAGCATCGGTAAACACAACCTCCTATTACACTTGCATGAGTATCATATACCCAAATATATGAGACCTATGTCGTTATGCTCCCGCAACGCGCACATGTGTAATACTAGTCTTTTACGCATTATCGATGTCCAATCTCAATAATACTCTGACTAGGGATATTTAATGATTAAACCTTTATGGATTGATACTGTCTCATATCATCTCAATCCGGAACTAATCATATGGACCTTTTATCATTTATACATCTTGGTAATCTAATTACAAATGATAAAAGAGCAATTTCTTTTGTCACATAGTTAATTTGTACAACAACACCATGATCTGTACAAATAGTGATGCTATGGGCCATAACTGTCCAACACCCCCCAACAATGAGAACGTGAATGAGAGACGCGTGAGCTTTTGTGTTCTGATCTCAACTTATCGCTTCATTTCACGGCCCGAGCCAGCCTCCAAATCGAAGCTCTCGAAGAGTAATACAAGTTGGCAGTGACGAATATTCTGTTCCGTACAAGGTTGCACGCGAATCTAGGAAGAAATGTTTAAGAATAGTGACCCACGAGTGAAAAGTAGCTCTGATCAGAATTCATTCGATTCCAACACGTTCGTGGGACCGTTTTGAGTCTGTATATGCCCTCAAAATCTCAATAAGACCTTGCGATAAAAACTCGCTAATTTCAAGTTTTCTCTAAATATTCGGATGTATCCAATACTTTTGTAGAGTAGCGTAATGGTATGAATTGAATTTTTTGAGCATGAATATATCAAATATGTATATTTGGTAGAATCCGGGTGAAAACGTAATGAATTGGATCGATCCGATAGATTATGTAAGTTTCCGATAAAAGTGGATTTTCTGTGTATTGATGTGTGTTTGATTGTAATGATAGATATGAGATTCATATGATGATACGATAATGTTTAGATAAATTCAGGAAGATTCGGAGTGTTCAGGACCCTTCCGTAGCGTTTGCAGAAACTTTTTCGGAAGATTTTCCAAAAATACATAAACTGGGGATTTAAGTTCATTAGTGGCTAATTAGATTGTAATGATGTTTTAAGATTATTGGAACTGAAAATATTAAAATCAGACTTTATTTTATAGTAAAGTCAAGAATTCTGTAAAGTTGCGATTCTAACGGCATTTCGCGATTTATTTTGACAGATTTGATTATGACCTAGAGTGCTTGTGAAGCCAGATAAGTAACTCATGCGACGAGTGCTTGAATAATTGACTTGTGTTTTAATATATATATATATATTATATATATATATATATAGTGTTTAGGATAATACAAGGATATTTAAGGGATATTCTTGATAACAAAGTTCGAGATTACATATGGTTAAGATAATCAATCACCACAGGCATAGATTTTTATGATGCTATGATATGAAGTGAAATGTTTGATGAGGTTGATGTCTATTGATGTATGTAAATGTATGTGGTTGATGTCTATTGATGTATGTAAATGTATGAACATGCAATGGTATGTATATATATATGTAAATGAACAAGTGTATGTATAAGCATTGGTACACGTATTTCTATATGTATGTGATGATAAGCTATGAAGAATTTGAGTATATAAGATCGGTAAAAAGAACAAGTTATGATTTCTGAATTTGTATTAGCATGTGTAGATGTGCGTCATTGGAATAAGTTTGTTATTGACTAATGCATACGATTTAGTTGTATAGAGGTTGAGTTGGTATAAGCTAAGTCTTTTTCGAGTGCTAGAAGTACATGATTAATAGGAAGCGTATATGAATGGAAATATATTTTTGGTAAGATATTGTATCAAATTTTCAAATAAGAATTCTAAACGGTGAATGCTTGATCGATAAGTAAAGAATGTGGGGACTGTAAAAGGCAATGGTATCAGAATTTGAAGTAATAGATATATTCATAAGTTTGATGTATACACGTATATGTATGACGGTTATTATGATAAAGCAATATTTGTCATGTATATGCTTGTGTATGAGAAATCGTGTGATGAGTTTGTGTCTCGTGATATGTGTGCATGTATGTATGTTTAATCGATTGATGATTTCATGGTCTAGTAGTTGAGCTGATTAGGAATCTGTTAGGACGATATTCATCTCATACCTAAAATAGGTAATGAGTCACGTACGGGTATTGTATGTGTAAGCCAATCATATGTATGTATTGTTTGGTTATGTTTTCTTTGATGTATTAGCTGTTATATATACCTCATTGTCGGTTGCTCGATGATTGTATATATGTGTATGATATATTCTGTGTTAAGTATGAATTATGTATGTTCACGTGGAATGAATGAATTATTTGAAAACTAGTATGAGTATAATATGTTGTAAAGTGTGTTTGCTAAGTTGCTATCGTATGTATGTATATGTGTAAGAATTCTAAAATTGTATTGGCATGAATATAAGAGAATTGAGTTATGATATGTACAAATGCATATGAATCACACATGTTAAGTTATTGTAAGCCATCAGAATTGAAGAAAGTTTATTTTGGTATTGAAGTAAGTTTGTTTTGGTATTGAAGATAGTTTGTAACCGAATAGAAGAAAGTTTATTTGATTTACTGATTTAATGATATTTCAAAGATGTTTACTCGTGATAAAATATAAATATGTAATTTCATGCTTCATGTGATTGAAATGGTTTCGATGTTATATGACGTACTATGTGATATTAGAATATATGCTTTGTGCTTTGAGTATATGGTCATTAGATTGACAACATGTAAATATGTAAATATGAGGATTTGATATGCATAAAAAAATAAACAATATTAAAAAGTTGATAATTCTGAACTCGTAACAATTTAGTTATTCTGAAAAGTTTATGATATGTTTGACTTGTATGTTCTGTTTGTAGTACTAGCATGGTTACTTTCTGAGTTTTATAACTCACACCAAACCAGTTTGCTAGTTTTGAAGGTTGGCTTCCAGATTGGTCAACCACGACGGCTTTGGAAGTCAAGCTCGAGACATGGATCATCCAAGCGGTAGTCACCCTTGCATGTGTCATGGGAAAAGTTCTAGAGGTTTAAGATTTGTGATTAGTATGTTATTTTTTGTGCTAAGCACGTTGTTTGAATTTATTAAGAAAAAGTTTTGATTGCTTATGATGTTATGGGCACAGAGCCCTTGAGTGTTGATAGATGGTGTGGGCACAGAGCCATTAGATGTTGATTTTGATGTGTCTCATGCCGGTAGCACCTTGCCTCTGGCGGGGTGTTACAATTAACTTGTTAATTGTCATATATTATACACAAATTTTAATTGTGCAACTTGATAATATAGACATAAGTTAATTATAGGATAATTCAACTATCACATAAATGCACGTAATTTATTATATGATCAAGTTAGGAAATTAAATCTTGTTCATTGACTATTGCATACTTGGTTGAGAATTCAATGTGTATCACATAGACTTGGTCTAAGTGTTATACAAGTAATTCCTTCTGAGTTTGACTGTTTATATTTAATTAATTGTTATTCAGAAGTGTATTATTTAGTATTACTATTCAAAACAATAACAACTGGATTCTTAGTATAACACATAAACTAAATCATAAAATTGATCTTTGCGTAATTTGTCTTGTGTAAAATTATTGGTAATTGTTATTTTACAATTACACATAGTTAGTGAAATATCACAGTACCGGTCGCTCATGGAGAGAAACCAAATAAGTTTTGTGGAGCAAACTTCAAATAATGGCATAGCAAAATGTTGTTCTATCTGACCACACTACAGTTGGCTAAGTATCTTAAGGAAACTCCTTCGGGTCATGTGGATGAAAAAACTGAAGCGGCTTGGTAATTGCGAGTTGAGTCATGGTCGCAAGGTGATTTCTTGTGCAAGAACTACCTCTTGGGTGGTTTTGATAATACCCTGTACAATGTGTACCATGACATGACTTCTATCAAGAAATTTTAGGAATCTCTTGAGAAGAAGTACAAAACATAAGATATCAGACATAAGAAATTTGTCATGGGTAGGTTCATGGACTACAAAATGGTAGATTAAGGACAATATTATCTCAATTCGGTGAACTACAGTTGATCATTTATGAAATATTGGATGAATGAATGAAACTCTGTGAGATGTTTCAAGTTGTCATAATCATTAAGAAGTTGCCTCCATCATGGAAAAACTTTAAGAGTAATCTGAAACACAAGAAGAAATAGACGGGTCTTGAAGATTTATTAGTTTGATTATGAATCATAGAGGACAACAGGAAGTCCGAGAAAGCTAGCTACAAGACTATGGAGTCTAAGTTCAACATCGTTGAGGGTAGAAAATGTAGCAAAAAGTTAAAGAACATTGGAGCTGGTTCTTCCCAAGGAAACAATAAGTTCAAATGGAAGTACTACGTTTGTGGAAAAATCGGTCATATGGCAAAGGACTGCAGAAACAAGAAGTTTCAGGACAAAGGCAAGAAAAAGAAGATTGAGGCCCATGTCACTAAGGATGAGCTGATGACTGATGAGATCTCAAAGTTGAATCTCTCGGCATTTGTAACGAAAGCCAACTTGGTTGGAAACCTGAGAGAATGGTAGATAGACACTGGAGCTACTCGCACAAATATGCCGATTGTATAATGTTTTCTACATATCAAAAGGTCGACAATGAAGATCAATTGACCATGAGAAATTCTTCCACCTCTAATGATGAGAACATGTTTCGAACAAGCTAAGCAAACCCATATGAGATTGAGATCATTCCCAAGAAAGCCAAGACAGTTCAATTGAAACCATAAACCTCTGAAGAACAAACAACATAAACCTAGACTGCTAATGGAGGTGCCACAAAGGTTTAGCAAACATTTGATAAGCCAAAACCAGTGTGAACAAGTTGAGGATTTATCAAAGCTCATGAAAATATTTTATTTTAATTAAAAGATGCGTTATTCTAAAACATAGCCAAAGTTAACCTTTTATAATGAGGATATAATCAAAACTCTAACCCACAAAATATAAAAAGTCAAAACTACCTGTAGGCACTGGATTTTTGCATATAAGTCCCGATGATGAGTCTCGTATAGAGGCACTACCTTTTTAGTTGTGGAAGTCGCGGGAAACGGATGTCGGAAGGGAAGAGTCAAGAATTGACATTTTTGTTGGATTTAATTCGCTGGATTAGCTTCGGGTCGCTTGTTGGACCTCCGTTCCAAAAACACATCCTTAGCCCAAATCCCCGCAAGACACACACCAAGCCCACACACCACTAAGCCACACACCAAGCCCACACACCACTAAGCCACACACCAAGCCCACCAAATGGACCAAGCCCACACGCCCAAGAACCTTAAGCCACACGCCCAACACATGCCCAAATAATAAAACACACATTAAACACATGCATAAATCAAGCCAAAACCCCTTCCTAAATTAAAGAAATCCCATAGATCCCTTGCCTAATTAAATCAAATCATATCCCTAACTAAAAGAGAAGAAATCAAATTAAATCAAATCACTTCCCTAATTCAAAGATTTTCCTTATCACACAATAATTAAAAATATCTCTTATTAATGCACAAATCTTTCTCCTTCTCAAACAAGGAAAGCCCCCATCCCTTTGCCTATAAAAAAAACCATTCACCAACATAATAAACCCCTGGCTCATTCTCAAGAAATCAACCCTAATATTCTAAGCCCATCCCCACTCGGCAACACACCGGCACACCTCCACTCATATTGCCTTCATCAAACCCCTCACGCCTACCCTGGTCCATTCACACATTAATGCCTCCCTCACGTATCCCTCACATCACGCTACCTGCTGCCTCCCTCACGTATCCCTTACGTATCAACGCCTTAAGCCTGCCAACAACGCAACCAAACCACGCCACTGACCTGCACCGTCCACACGCCTAGCCTGCTTTAACTTTGCCCTCACATTACCCCACTCACGCAATCTGCCCTCACCAGCCCCCTTTCACGTGTTGGCCTTCAACACGCCTCATTCAAGCCAACTCATTAATCCACACACATCAACAGCACTCAGATCTCTCACGTAACCTCTCGCCATTCACATTCAAATAGTAAACAAACTCAGCCCACTGCCTTCAACGTAAGCCTAAACAGTGACCAGAAAATACAGTAAAAACAGTAGTGAAACGGAGTGAAAACAGCGGCCCAAACAGTGAAACAGTGAGGAAAAATGTTGGATTAGTGAACCAGAAGAGTTACGGAGCATCAATCCTTCCGACGGCCGTGTAACGCACTTTCGAGAGACGACAAAAGAGGTTAGACCTGAGGGCACGTTCTTTATTCATTATCTTTCGTTTTTTTATTTATTTTAATACATTATCGCATGAGAGTCGTGTTGGTTACTATTAAGGTACCAATATCAATAATAAGCATGAAAAATGTGCGAATACAAATCGAAGAAGTTGCGGAATACTTATATCGATCGGTTGAGTGACGCGGTAGGCAACAAAAAATGAAATTCTACTCCTTGACAGTTCACGGCAGTGGCAGTGAGCTGCTCCTCCATTTTCTATTTTTGAGCTCCTCGAACAAGCTCCAAGCTTCGTCAAACGATTCCCGGCTCATGGGTGGACTTCCCTATCACCTTCGCATGACTTCGTAGCGTGCTAGCACTCCCGAGTTTGCCACAAAATCGCGACTCTTGGCTTTCCTTCACTGCTCGGCAGTAACCAAACCAGTGAACAATTTGGCCCCAAGAGTGTGAGAGAGAGGAGATGAGAGAAAGAGAGAATTGTGTGGTTTGATTCCAAAAGAGTGTATATAATACACACGTGTGAATTTCCAATTAATTTCATGTGCATTTGCCTTTCAAAAAGTCAAGAAATAATGGCACCAACCACCTCCATCAACTCACATCAATCTATCAATCATGAATAGTGACTTGCGTCAATCACTCAAAGTGAAAGACATCCATCACTTGATTGACGAATGATGTGACGCTAGATGCGTCTAGCGATTTGACGCTTGATTTGACTTGCGTGCCGCATTCGAATTCAAAATGCGAATGCGCTCGCAAATAATCTCGGGCTCGGGTTCACTAATTCCAAATTAACGAATTTTCCGTTGCGTCGCAATTAAATCTAATTTAATTAAATAATCATGCCTAGCATAATTACTATTCACGTCGGTAACAAATTAATTCTAAATTAATTCATTCGCCCGAATTAAAATCTAATTTTAATTCCGCGTCGAAATCCAATTTCGTTTAATATATCGAATATATTAATTAATCGATTAATTCCAAATTAATCGTTATCTCTCTTTAATTGATATTTTATCCCAGATAAAATATCTCCGTAATTAATCCCAGATTAACTTTCTCTCTCTTCTAATTAATCCCAGATTAATTAAGAAGGTGCGAGTCATACGTCATCGGTGAATCTTTTGGAAGCGACTCATGAGATCCCCCGATATATTGGCAGTAAAGTCGGTCGTCGGACTATCCGAACACGTAAGTACCAAGTACTACGTTTTACCGATTTACAAGACAAGGTTGGCCTCTAGCAAAGCGCCATGCCTACCCAATTCTCCGGAAATATCCTTACAGGAATAAAGGATCTATATCAGGCGCAGTATACGTAGTATTGCGTATTTCTGTCCGGTATTGGATGATCACGTGCTAGGCCTGAGGCTGGAATTGTGTCTGCCCCGTATGAAGCACATGTCGGATGTCTGGTAACTAGTCTCTATAATCGGATAAACATGACCTTGTCATTTTATCCCGATAGCTGCAGCATTTAAGAGAACCAGTCCCGTATCCTACATGACCATCATCTCCATATGACTGGAGTGACACTTCCATCTTGACATCACACCCAACACACTACGATTCTCAATATACCCAGCATTGGAGTACACAGAACCTGTTAAATCCCTGGACGACCGCAACCAAAGTATATTGATTGTCGCAAGTATTAGCAGTGCAAGTCTCAGGTTAAGACCAAATACACCTACCCTGATTTCGGACTTCCATAGACACATAGTCATACTACCAATGGAATTCCGAGGGGGTCTAACCAGAGCGAAGCTGTTTCCGGTAAAACACAACCTCCTATTACACTTGCATGAGTATCTTATACCCAAATATATGAGAACTATATCGTTGTGCCCTCACAACGCACACAAGTGTAATACTAGTCTTTTACGCATTTATCGATGTCCAATCTCGACAATGCTCTGACTAGGGATATTTAATGATTTATCCTTCGTGGACTGATATTGTCTTATATCATTCTCCATCCAAGAACAAATCATAGGGACCTCCTATCATTTATATATATCTAGTTGATCTAATCACAAATGATAAGAGTGCAATCTTCTTTGTCACATAGTTAATTTGTACAATAACACCATGATTTGTACAAATAGTGACGCTATGGGTCATAATTGTCCAATAATCTCCCACTTGGCCTATAGCCAGTCACTCGAGTGCTTGACACCCGAACTATGTATGGTTGGCTCAAACTGCTGAGAAACGCTTTCGTCAGCGGATTTGCATGATTCCCATCTGATGCGATTTATTCGATCATCACATCGCCACGATGTATGATCCGAACAAATCAGATGAATATCGAAGTATTTATCTGGATCGTTGATGAGACCATTAATTCTTTAGCCTATGCTGACGCCTAGCTCAACAGCTAACAGAATTATATCTAATCTAATTAGATTTGTTATCGACGCAAATGGCTTCTATTGCCGCCTCAGCTGCAACAATAACCCGCATTTGTTGTTTATACGGTAACAGTATCTTGCTTGGAAGATTTCCAGCTCATTGTTCCGTTATTCAAACTGTATAGTACCATTTGCGACTTTTAGTCATCTTTATCGGTTAGGAAACTTGCTACAGTGATCCCAGTCACTTCAAGTTCTCCTTCTCCACAGATTAAGACAGCATCTTTAGTTCTCTAAGATACTAACGGATGTTCTTAACATCAATCCAGTGACTATCACTTGGATTGGCCTGTTTGTGACTTCATATGCTCAAAGCGTATGAGACACCAGGTCACGTACATTTTTCAATGTACGAGTTTCTCGGAGAGTTTTCTCGAAAGCCAAGCTTTCTCTGATAGTTATTTTATGGGAATATCATTTCCAAGAAATGACGTATTATCATTATTTTATAGGACAACCACTGTCAGAGCACTCCCACTAACCCTCTTATATACACAAGAATCATTTCGTTTTGAATTAAATCATAAACCATTATGATTACATCAAAATGATAATTCCAAGAACCTAATGCTTGCTTCAATCCAAACATGGATCGAATAACCTGCAAACCTTGTTTGCTAGTTATTGTACGACAAAACCGACAGGATGTTGTAAACATCCTCCTAAAGGTTTCCTTTTCAGGAAAGTGATTTTCCCGTATAGCTGACATATTTCATAAATGAAACATACAGCATTAGCAAGCATTATCCAAATGGATTTACCGTGGCAACAGGTAAAAGGTTGAATCGTAATCAACACAATGTTGATAACGATACCTTTCCGCTAAAATCCTAGCTATATACGTTGGTATGTTGCCTTCCATGTACGTCTTCCTTGAAGACTTATATAGTACCAATAGGCACAATGCCTTGCGGTACATCAACTAGTATCCAAACATGTTGATATACATGGATCCATTTCAGATTCATGACACTTTGTCATATTAGGGAGTCGATACCTTGTATCACTTCCTCATACGTAGTCAGTTGGTATACCTCAATAAGATAGACATCTTTATGAGGTGAGATCAGAAACCCATACCCTAGGTTATTTTCTGACTCTCTCCGACATACGTGGTTCATGTGTATTCGAAGATTACTGGTGTAGTTTCATCCTTGATGAACTATTTGTGTTCCATTAAGGAATGGGTGCCTTGAGTAGTATCACTCCGATTTTCATCGAGTTTTACTATCCTCCCAGTTACCACTGCATATAGGTATTCCTCTTAGGAAAACCGCATGGTGAGCAAAAATTACATTGTTCTCTAGTGAGTTGTATAAGTACAATACTTATGGTATCCCTAGGATAACCTATAATTGGCACTTATCCAATTTGGGTTCTAGTTTGGTATCATCCAAACATATGCCTAGCATACCCAAATAATCAGGAATGTGAAACCTGGTTTCTTTTCCTGTTCATATCTAATATGAAATCTGTCAAACAGATTATTATGGAACCTTATTCTAAATAAGTTCTTGCACTGTTTATACGTATCCGTTTGAAGGAAATGGTAGCTCAGAGCGACTCATGATTAACCTTATCATGTCCAACAAAATTCGGTTACTCAATTCGGACACATCGTCACTTTGACGTGTTCCGGGAGGAGTCCTCATTGAAAGAATACTATACTCTTTCAAGTATATCAGAAACTTATTGCTTAAGTATTTTTCATTACGATCTTACCGTGACGGTTTAATACTTTAGCCGATCTGTTTGTCTATTTCGCATCGAAACTTTAAAATTTTCCGATTTGTGTTTCAAAGAAACACATAACCATAACGCGATGCCACATCCGTAAAGGTCACGAAATATTCATATCCACATCTAGCCTAGCTAGACATGGGCCCACTTGCTTCACTATGAACTAGGGCTACCAGATAGGTGGCTTTTACACTTTTACCAAGTAAAGGTGTTTTAGGCACTTTGCCCAATAAACTAGATTCGTAGACTTTATTTGATTAGAATCAAATTAGTCCGAGTACCCACTCTTCAAAAGTGCGGATATACGAGTCTTGTTTGATTGTGTCCCCGACAACAATGCCACAATTAAGTTTCCTCTGATCAAATCAGTTTGAGCTATTTGTTTGTCATGTTATATGTTTGAGATATTAATTTATATTCAAAATATAAATTCTGTCATTCACATCTAATGTGTTTATCTCAATATCATCTTTATATAATAAAACACTTTAGTGTTCTAGAATATAAAGGTACACCCGCAATGGGTTATACACTGATATATAGATAATGTATCTAGTCAAACTAGTTACATTATAACAGATTCCAAACTTAGGTACACACCCGAAGGTAGTTCCTAAACTTAGTTTTCTGCGGTTAACACAGCGACTTTCGTCCCGTTTCCAAATCGCAGATAAATCTCGATTAAAGTCAGTATCCTGTTCAAAATAGATTCTGAACATCAATACATATATTTATGTATCATATTAAGTATTTAAAATCTAATTTTAATACTAGTAATGAACATATCATTTGACAAATATATTTGAAGTCAGAGCCTTGCTCGTCTTCAATTCATTCATGTCTGCTTTGTCTAAACGGCAGTCACGCTTCTGCGATCCCGTTTGCCACATTTAGGCAGACATTTTGGGATATGTCCTTTATCTTCCCAGAAGATTATAATGATTTTTCCTTTGCCAGTTTCAACACTCCAGAAGCCTTTGGCCAAGCCTTGGCCTTCTAGAATATCGAAGTAAGGTGCGCCTTGTGCTACTTGCCTAATTGCAAATTTTGACTTTGTTTCCTTGAGAATAGTCATTAACTCTCCAAGAGTTATTATTGCAATTTTAGTACTTCTAAAATCTAAAATAGATTTATGAAGATCCTTCAATTTCAGTATCATACTTTAAGGATCTAACCTTTAGTTCTGATAAAGAAATTAAGGAGTCTACTGCGACAAGCTTAATGGATTAAGCACTTAAGTTATCATTACATAAATCTTCCAAAGATTATGCTCTACTATTTGCTTAACTCCGGGCTTAGGCATAATATGTTATTTTATCAAATAAAGTAACTTATTATTTTCCAGGACCATCCTGAAATTTAATTCCCAATTTGAAAATTAAACCATTTAAACACATCCTTAGGATTATGTTTTAAATGTCAATCTTTCAATTATATCTTGATTTTAATAGTCCAACTATTTAATCAACTATAATTTAATAGATTAAAATCAATTATATTGATTACTATAATCCAATTATAAAATCAATTATAAATGAATAGTTTGAATATAGTCCAACTATTTATTAAAACAAAAATTTAAATATTAGTCCAACTAACATTTAATTTATTTGACGAATGATATTTGTTTGAGCGCGTATGGCAAGTAATTAAACGAATATTGCAAATTCAATTCTTGCCTCCCACTATTTTTCGGCGAGCCTCTAACCCTCTGTCGAGTACTCGGGAAATCGTGTTTCCTAGTGGGCTAAGATCCCGTTAAATATCACACAATCTTGACTTTGGCCAACAAATTGTATGATAATTAACTAGGTAGATCTCTTAGATCGATTGGATCCAATCCAATTCCTAGATCCGGTAGGGGGACATCCAAGTATGAAACATATATCTTATATATGCCAATACATCCAATGTATTACCTAACCTTTTTCCTCTGAATCAACTAAGTCTTGGCTTTGGCACAACAAACTTAGTGATCCCAGTTAAGCGCGACCCATTGACCATGGAAAACTTCGTAATCAATGTCGATGGACAAGTAGTGGTCTTGACTTTGGCCAACAAACCACAACTTGGACAAGACACTGATATGGAACAAAGCCTTCGTGATTCAAACACATCCTCGACGGACAAAGGCCTTGACTTTGGCCAACAAGCCAATGCCAGTCTCGGATCTTGAGTGAGAATCACTCAATGGAAGGAAATATGCTTAATATTTAGCGAGGGTTTTTCACGTGCAAATTGGCAACCAATTTATTATCTTTGTTAAGGTCTCATCATCATACACCCTTAAACATGCTGGACACGCAGGTCCAATTAATAAATCAAATTTATTACAATTTCCAAAATTGCCCCACCCATCTAATATCCATCTGATATACATTATTCACGCATCGCAACCATGTATTCACACAAGCATGTTATCAATCAATCTAATCAAATTAATTAATCTGATAATTAGTGATCATCCAATGTTCAAACAACGATTTGATTTTGCTCGATACAAACTCGTTTTGCGAATGAGTACTCAAAGTATGAATTCTTGAATTAAATTAAACTACATAATTAAATCCAATTCAATATGCATTTAATTCTAATTCGCTTATTTAATTCCAAATTAAACATTACACTTTATTTATGAACCTTTACGACTTAAATTCCAAATTTAATCATTACGGGTCTCAAAGCCCAATTAACGTCCAACGTTAATTTAATTAAAGTCTAATGGGCTTTTAATTAATTTCTTGAGGCGTGGACTTTTGGTCAACTCGGGTCAAACCGAATAACCAAAATCCAATCCGGGAGTTACCCCATAAGAATAGAAATCAATCTTGGCCCATTAGGCCCAATTAAACTTTAAAGGTTCATTTGTCGCATTTGGGCTTTATGGAAGCGGTTTTGGGCCCAATTGGATCCAATCCAATTTGCCTTAACCCAACTTTGTACAACAAAGCCCAATAATCCCATTTACAACGCTTAAGCCCAATTTCACAAAATAGGTCCAAAATAATTAAATCATAAAATTCCAAATTCCCAATTTAATTACCAAAGTGTATAACATGATTAATTACCCAAATTAACATTTCTAAAACATCAATATACACAATTAATCATGTTCATCTACATTAAATCATGTCCAACATAATTTAACAAAAATCAAACCCAATACATGCTCAATTGCTCTCGGCTGATGAGGGGATTTTGTGTCCGATTTGGTTTCAATCCAAGTAAATCCTCAATCGACATTAAATCACATTCCCGAATGATTCTAACTCATCCAATGAATCAAAAAATCAAAATTCACCAAGAACACACTTAGGGCACCATTCGGCCAACATAAAATTTAGGGAAAAAATTGATCCAATCCAATTTAATGAAATTGATCCAATCAAACTTCAATTCAACATATTTTAAGCATACTCAATCATCCAATTCAACCAAATCATGCTTGAAAACATTTTACCCAAATTTTAAGCCCTAAACTTTTTCATGCTCAAACCTTGCTCTAGATGTCATTGTTGGTTACTATTAAGGTCCCAAAATCAATAATAAGCATGAAAAATGTGCGAATACAAATCGAAGAAGTTGCGGAATACTTACATCGATCGGTTGAGCGACGCGGTAGGCAACAAAAAACGAAATTCTGCTCCTTGACAGTTCACGGCAGTGGCAGTGAGATGCTCCTCCATTTTCTATTTTTGAGCTCCTCGAACAAGCTCCAACCTTCGTCAAACGATTCCCGACGCATGGGTGGACTTTCCTATCACCTTCGCATGACTTCGTAGCGTACTAGCACTCCCGATTTTGCCACAAAATCGCGACTCTTGGCTTCCCTTCACTGCTCGGCAATAACCAAACCAGTGAACAATTTGGCCCCAAGGGCGTGAGAGAGAGGAGATGAGAGAAAGAAAGAATTGTGTGGTTTGATTCCAAAAAAGTGTATCTAATACACACATGTGAATTTCCAATTCATTTCATGTGCATTTGCCTTTCAAAAAGTCAAGTAATAATGGCACCAACCACCTCCATCAACTCAAATCAATCTATCAATCATGAATAGTGACTTGCGTCAATCACTCAAAGTGAAAGACATCCATCACTTGATTGACGAATGATGTGACGCTAGATGCGACTAGCGATTTGACGCTTGATTTGACTTGCGTGCCGCATTCGAATTCGAAATCCGAATGCGCTCTCAAACATTCTCGGGCTCGGGTTCGCTAATTCCAAATTAACGAATTTTCCGTTGAGTCCCAATTAAATCTAATTTAATTAAATAATCATGCCTAGCATAATTACTATTCACGTCACTAACGAATTAATTCTAAATTAATTCGTTCGCCCGAATTAAAATCTAATTTTAATTCCGCGTCGAAATCTAATTTTAGGGGTGAGCAAAACCGGTTTCGGTTCCGGTTCCGCATGGAACCGGAACCTACCCGGAAAAATTCGGTTCCTCACTAAGTGGAACCGGAACCTACCCAATTAAACAGGGTACCCTATTATTCGGTTCCAATCTGGTTCCGGTCCGGTTCCGAATTACCCTATTTTAAAATATTTTAATGAAAATTACATTCCAATACGAGTCCGTAGGAAAAAATGGGGACTCGTATTGCAAAAAGATAATGATATACAGCTGAAATTAGTTAGTTGTGTGTGATTAAGATGCCCTGATTCACTGAATTAATGATTAATTCATCTGTTTTTACATCACTCGTATTGCAAAATTGCAGTTTATGCAATTTAACTTCATGCATATAAATGCAGGTGTTCTTGCTCCAGCCTTCTTCATTGCCTCATTATTAGCACTATTGTGTCTGCTAAAAATGCATGTTATCTCAGGATCATTTGATCAATATGACCATGCTCATTTTAATAGTACAATCTCATTCTGAAAAGCTTGCAAGACTCGGTTGTTCACTTACCATGAGGTAGAAGAAGCTACCAGAGGTTTCAAAGATTATCAAAAACTGGCAGATGGACAAAATGGTTCAATTTACGCAGGGATCATAGGTGATGGTTCACATGTAGCTGTACAGAAGGTTCATTTGCTCAAAAGTAGTGAACAGGTAGCTTGCTTTGATTGGTACAAGAGGCTAGTTGTTGCTACGGAAACAGCTAGTGCTCTAGCATTCTTGCAGATGAAAGCAAATTGCAGTAACATTGTTTGTGTGGCCTTCTAAGATTTGTACACAAGTTTTGATTTCATAATCCCAAACCGATTCCATGGTCCGGTTCCGGTTCCGATCATTTTGGAATCGGAACCTACCCGGATAAAATCGGTTCCTTCATTTTTGGAACCGGAACCTACCCGATTACAACCGGTTCCGATTCCAAACCCGGAAAACTGGTCCGGTTCCAACTGTTTCCGGGTAGACCCGGAACCGTTGCTCACCCCTATCCAATTTTGTTTAATATATCGAATATATTAATTAATCGATTAATTCCAAATTAATTGCTATCTCTCTTTAATTGATATTTTATCCCAGATAAAATATCTCCGTAATTAATCCCAGATTAACTTTCTCTCTCTATAATCGGATAAACATGACCTTGTCATTTTATCCCGATAGCTGCAGCATTTAAGAGAACCAGTCCCGTATCCTACGTGACCATCATCACCATATGACTGGAGTGACACTTCCATCTTGACATCACACCCAACACACTACGATTCTCAATATACCCAGCATTGGCGTACATAGAACCTGTTAAAGTCCTGGACGATCGCAACCAAAGTATATTGATTGTCGCAAGTATTAGCGGTGCAAGTCTCAGGTTAAGACCAAATACACCTACCCTGATTTCAGACTTCCATAGACACATAGTCATACTACCAATGGAATTCCGAGGGGGTCTATCCAGAGCGAAGCTGTTTCCCGTACCATCGGTAAAACACAAACTCCTATTACGTTTGCATGAGTATCCTATACCCAAATATATGAGAACTATGTCGTTGTGCCCTCACAACGCACACAAGTGTAATACTAGTCTTTTATGTATTTATCGATGTCCAATCTCGACAATGCTCTGACTAGGGATATTTAATGATTTATCCTTCGTGGACTGATACTGTCTCATATCATTCTCCGTCCAGGAATAAATCATAGGGACCTCCTATCATTTATATATATCTATGTGATCTAATCACAAATGATAAGAGTGCAATCTCCTTTGTCACATAGTTAATTTGTACAACAACACCATGATTTGTACAAATAGTGACGCTATGGGTCATAATTGTCCAACAAGTCGTTTGTTGATGCATGATGTGAATTCCGGATGAACGGAATACGTGTTCACTTTTGTGGAATATCGGATGGAAACTCGGACTTAAATTCCATAGCCGATTCTGAATGGACGGTATTGCGGTTTGCACTCGGGATACAATGCCACGTACTACTTAAGAGACACACGTATTTCGTTTCATCCAATCTTGTATTTGAGCATGAGGTAGTTAGTAGATTATTTATTTATTTAGCATGATTTAATCTAGTAGGTTATTTATTTATCTAAGCATGATTTAGTCTAGAATATTGTTTATTTTTAAGTATGACTATATTATTTCTTTATGCATGATTTAATACTTTGATTTTGCATTAGGAATTTAGTTTACATTTTGTTTGAGTAGTTATTTATTTGTTCTTTGTGCTTGATGATTCGACAAGCTCGTTGTGTGATATTATATGCTTACCGTTATAATGACTTATTTTTAAAGCACGCGAACTTAGTCATAGGATTTATTTTGATGAATGCGAACTAGATCTAAGTTACCTTTGAGGATACATGTTGAGTAGATTTGGTTAGTTTATTGCACAAATCATATCATTACAAGTGACATAAGTAAGGGACCATTCTGAATCCAACGGTTTGAGGTCTTCCCTTGCGAGGGGTGAGTACGGCCTTAAATCACATTTTCTCAGTTCACACTGGGTCGCGATTCCATGTTATTTCTCTGATTTAGTTCCCCCGCGGGCTATTCCGTACTCCCGACTAGGCCGTGAGCCTGGAACAGCTTCACCGATTTCTGTGTCCTACAGTCTGGCGACTCCACTAGGATAGAGAATCGGCCTCGAAATAATGTCTTGTAGTGATTGTGATTTATGCTTTAGTTAACCGCGTCTATAGTGGGTTGAAGGGGTTTAATCAAAGGCATTTTTAAGGCTAGGTGATGGTTTGGTGTCTTCCTTCATTCACTACCTTTCTATAAGGAAAAGCTGTGAAGGCACCTAGATAATCATTACCCGTAGCTCATTGTGACAGACTAATTTGGAGGACTTGTTGTTTATTCCTGTCACCATGGCGATAAGAGCCTAAGAGGCTTGGGTATTTAAGAGAGTTCGCTCCACCCTCCCTCTGGGGAATCTACAATAGGAAATCCATTTGACACTTAGTCACACACCATAACTCGTTGGCACGTACCTTAAGGTATAAAAAAGGTGCGCTCACTTGGTCGCTCGAACCCTTGAGTGGGGAGTCCTAGTTGTGGGCAATCCTTTTTCAGCGAGAGCCTTTGTCTATACTCCTATAAACCCGCATATGAACTATAGTCATATATCCCATGGAAATTGCCCATTTATGCTTTTGATAACCATATACATATTATATCTCATGCATCGCATGCATTTCATGCATCTCACGCATATACACATCATGTTAACCCCGTGTCTTAAAAGCCATCATAGATATCCGTTGGGTTAGGAAAAGAGGGGCTTGTCAAGAAGAGTTTAGCAAACATGGATATCGGGGAAAATGAAGTCGAGAAATAGAAAATTTCACGGCAAGGATAGAAAGACCATGGTGGGCCAAAAAAAAAAAGAGAAAAAAAAGAAGAAAAAAAAAATGAAAAAAGAAAAAAAAAGAGAAAAAGAAAAAAGAGAGAGAAAAAAAACAAATTGTTTGTTTTTAGTCCTTAATAGTTAGGCATAAGTCCAATGATGAAATCGTTTGCTTTAGGATGAAATCTTATAAACGATAAACTATTGATGTGCTTTAATCTGATACTTTGAGTGATTGATCTATGTTAGACTCGTAAGTACTTCACTATAGGTTCTTAGCGGTGAAAACCTGAGTAGTTGGCAAGGTGACTAGTTGAAGAAATTGTAGGTCGGTGAATGACCGTTTGCTTAGATGTCTATGTTATGATGTGTGGTATGGTTGAAAATGAAAGAAAAGTCTCTAAAGAAAAGAATTGAACCACCTATAACCGATAAGCGTGAAGCTACCCATGGGCGAGTATTAGGACCATCATGAGGAGAAATGCTACCTTAAAGGGTAGGTGTGTTGAAAAAAAAAAGAGAAAAAAAGAGAAAAAGAAAAGAAAATAAGAAAAGAAGTTCAAAATGAAAAGAAAAAAGAAAGAGACAAAAGAGAAAGAAAACCATACCACATTGAGCACAGAAAAGCAACTGCAGGCATAATTAAGACATCTAGGTTGGTTTGACCCATCGATCCCATTTTCTTTGACGAAATCATTGAGTTGGCTCACCTGGGGATGAATCTGCAAATGAACCTTTGCCGCACACACTTTAAGTCTGGCTTAGATCATTTATTCAAAGACTTGGATTTGAGTTGCGTTGAATGTTTTGAAGGTTCTTTGGTTTCATTACTGAGCATTCTGTGAGGGCAATAATATGTGTAACTATTGGGACTATTTCGTAGAATGTGATATAGTATGATGATATGGAATGCCACATCACGTGGTTCACCTTGACCTATTACAAGCAGCGAAGAGCGGAAAGCTAAATCAAGACTGGGGGCGACCAGTATACCACCCCGCAAATAAAGGAAACAACGAGATCTTGAGCCATGAGACAAAAGAGAACCAACCAATCACCAGAAGAGAACTGGCATAAGGAAATTGCAAGCAGACCCAAGGGGCGACCAAAGACTTTTGTAGGCAAGAAGCACCGAAGAGCACAAGGAAGACCTAACCCATCGGAATAGGAAAATCATTCATGCATGCATGCATACACGTCATATACACGCAATCTTTGTCTTGTTTTTGTTCACAGGTTTTAAAGAAAAGGAGAAAGCGGCAAATGCAAGCCAACCAGAAATAGCAACATAGCATTATCATTTTTGGGGATGAGTCCCAGGGCCAAGGCCCACATCAGTTTCAGTTTTGGGGATGAGTCCCAGGGTCGAGGCCCACAAATCAGTAGCAGTTTCGGGATTAGTCCCAGGGTCGAGGCCCACATAAGTATCAGTTTTGGGGATGAGTCCCAGGGTCGAGGCCCACATCAGCATCAGTTTGGGGATGAGTCCTAGGGTCGAGGCCCACATCGGCATCAGTTTGAGGATGAGTCACAGGGTCGAGGCCCACATCAGTTTCAGTTTTGGGGATGAGTCCTAGGGTCGAGGCCCGCACATCAGTAGCAGTTTTGGTATGAGTCTCAGGGTCGAGGCCCACATCAGTATCAGTTTTGGAATTGAGTCCCAGGGTCGAGGCCCACATCAGCATCAGTTTGGGGATCAGTCCCAGGGTCGAGGCCCACATCAGCATTAGTTTAGGGATGAGTCCCAGGGTCGAGGCCCACATCAGTATCAGTTTTGGGGATGAGTCCTAGGGCCGAGGCCCACATCATTAGCAGCTTTGGGGATGAGTCCCAAGGTCGAAGCCCACAATCAATTCAGTTTTGGGAACAAAGCCCACTTTCAACACAGCTCGGGAACAAAGCCCAGGGGAATAAAGCTCTATCTTAACACAGTTCGGGAACAAAGCCTAGGGGAATAAAGCCCTATCTTAGCACAGTTCGGTAATAAAGCCCAGGGGAATAAAGCCCTATCTTAACACATTTCGGGAACAAAGCCCAGAGGAATAAATCCCTATCTTAACACAGTTCGGGAATAAAGCCCAGGGGAATAAAGCCTTATTTCAACACAGTTCGGGAACAAAACCCACTCTCTACACAGCTCGGGAATAAAGCCCAGGGAACAAAGCCCACATTCAGCACAGTTCGGGAACAAAGCCCACCATCAGTTCAGTTCAGGAATAAAGCCCACTCTCAGCACAGACATGGAACAAAGCCCACATTCAGCACAGTTTGGGAACAAAGCCCACCATCAGTTCAGTTCGGGAATAAAGCCCATTCTCAGCACAGATCGGGAACAAAGCCCACAATCAGTTCGGAAATAAAGCCCACTCTTAACACAGCTCGGGAACAAAGCCCACTCTCCACATAGTTCGGGAATAAAGCCCACATTCAACACAGTTCGGGAACAATACCCATAATTCAGGGAACAAGACCCTCAATGCAAATCGGGAACAAGACCCATAATTCAGGGAACAATACCCTCAACTCAAATTAGGAACAAAACCCACGGGAACAAGACCCTCAATTCAGGGAACAAGACCCTCAACTCAAATCGGGAACAAGACCCACAATTCAGGGAACAAGAACCTCAACTAAAATCGGGAACAAGACCCACAATTCAAGGAACAATACCCTCAACTCAAATCGGGAACAAGACCCACGGGAAAAAGACCCACACTCGGGAACAAGACCCGCAGTTCAATTTGGGAACAAGACCCACAATAGGGAATAAGATCCTCATCTCAATTCGGGAACAAGACCCTCACCTCAATTTGGGAACAAAACCCTCATCAGTAACGGTTTAAAAATGGACCATCACATCAGTAACGGTTCAGAAATGGACCATCACATCAGACGCCGAAAATGGAACTCCGAAAATGGAGTACGGTTTGGAAATAGACCACTATCACATCATCAGCACTCCGGGTATGGAGACGCAATCGCGACACCTCGGGTATGGGGTTTAGCATTCCATGTACGACACTCCGGGTATGGAGACACTACTGCGACACTCTGGGTATGGAGACGCAACCGCGACACCTCGGGTTTGGGGTTTAACATGTCAGGTACGACACTCTGGGTATGGAGATATTACTGCGACACTTTGGGTATTGAGACGCAACCGCGACACCTCGGGTATGGGGTTTAGCATGCCAGGTACGGCACTCCGGGTATGGAGACACTACTGCAACACTGTGGCTATGGAGACACAACCGCGACACCTCGGGTATGGGATTTAGCACTCCGGGTATGGAGATACAACTGCGACACTCTGGGTATGGAGACGCAACCATGACACCTCGGGTATGGGGTTTAGCACGCCGGGTATGGCGCAACAAAATGAACTCAACTCAAAGCAACAGGCAAGTCAAGTGGCAGCTGGCGAGCCAGGTAAGTAAAAATGCATTGCATAAACTTTGATAGGATTGTCATTGTCACACACGGCACAAGTCCCATCAAAGTGGGGGCGAATGTAGGCACTGCATTTTTACATATAAGTTTCGATGATGAGTCTCGTACGGAGGCACTACCTTTTTAGTTGTGGAAGTCGCGGGAAACGGACGTCGGAATGGAAGAGTCAAAAATTGACATTTTTGTTGGATTTAATTCGCTGGATTAGCTTCGGGTCATTTGTTGGACCTCCGTTTCAAAAACACATCCTTAGCCCAAATCCCCGCAAGACACACACCAAGCCCACACACCACTAAGCCACACACCAAGCCCACCAAATGGACCAAGCCCACACGCCCAAGAACCTTAAGCCACACGCCCAACACATGCCCAAATAATAAAACACACATTAAACATATGCATAAATCAAGCCAAATCCCGAACCTAAATTAAAGAAATCCCATAGATCCATTGCCTAATTAAATCAAATCATATCCCTAACTAAAAGAGAAGAAATCAAATTAAATCAAATCACTTCCCTAATTAAAATATTTTCCTTATCACACAATAATTAAAAATATCTCTCATTAATGCACAAATCTTTCTCCTTCTCAAACAAGGAAAGCCAACATCTCTTTGCCTAAAAAGAACCCTTCACCAACATATTAAACCCCTGGCTCATTCTCACGAAATCAACCCTAATATTCTAAGCCCATCCCCACTCGGCAACACACCGGCACACCTCCACTCACATTACGTTCATCAAACCCCTCACGCCTACCCTGGTCCATTCACACATTGCTGCCTCCCTCACGTATCCCTCACATCACGCCACATGCTGCCTCCCTCACGTATCCCTTACGTATCAACGCCTCAAGCCTACCAGAAACGCAACCCAACCACGCCACTGACCTGCACCCTCCACACGCCTAGCCTGCCTTCACCTTGCCCTCACATTACCCCACTCACGCAATCTGCCCTCACCAGCCCCCTTTCACGTGTTGGCCTTCAACACGCCTCATTCAAGCCAACTCATTAATCCACACACATCAACAACACTCAGATCTCTCACGTAACCTCTCACCATTCACATTCAAACAGTAAACAAACTCAGCCCACTGCCTTCAACGTAAGCCTAAACAATGACCAGAAAATACAGTAAAAATAGTAGTGAAACAGAGTGAAAACAGCGGCCCAAACAGTGAAACAGTGAGGAAAAATGTTGGATTAGTGAACCGGAAGAGTTGCGGAGCATTAATCCTTCTGACGGCCGTGTAACGCGCTTTCGAGAGACGACAAAAGAGGTTAGACCTGAGGGCACCTTCTTTATTCATTATCTTTCATTTTTATTTATTTATTTTAATACATTATCGCATGAGAGTCGTTTGTTGATGCATGATGTGAATTCCGGATGAACGGAATGCGTGTTCTCTTTTGTGGAATATCAGATGGAAACTCAGACTTAAATTCCATAGCCGATTCCGAATGGACGGTATTGTGGTTTGCACTCGGGATACAATGCCACGTACTACTTAAGAGACACACGTATTTCGTTTCATCCAATCTTGTATTTGAGCATGAGGTAGTTAGTAGATTATTTATTTATTTAGAATGATTTAATCTAGTAGGTTATTTATTTATCTAAGCATGATTTAGTCTAGAATATTGTTTATTTTTAAGTATGACTATATTATTTCTTTATGCATGATTTAATACTTTGATTTTGCATTAGGAATTTAGTTTACGTTTTGTTTGAGTAGTTATTTATTTGTTCTTTGTGCTTGATGATTCGACAAGCTCATTGTGTGATATTATATGCTTGCCGTTATAATGACTTATTTTTAAAGCACGCGAACTTAGTCATATGATTTATTTTGATGAATGCGAACTAGATCTAAGTTACCTTTGAGGATACATGTTGAGTAAATTCAGTTAGTTTATTGCACAAATCATATCATTACAAGTGACATAAGTAAGGGACCATTCCGAACCCAAAGGTTTGAGGTCTTCCCTTGCAAGGGGTGAATGCGGCCTTAAATCACATTTTCCCGGTTCACACCGGGTGGCGACTCCATGTTATTTCTCCAGTTTAGTTCCCCCGCGGGCTATTCCGTACTCTCGACTAGGCCGCGAGCCTGGAACAGCGTCGCCGATTTTTGTGTTCTACACTACCCACACACAAATATGCGTTTATCCTAAAACTAACCTAAGCTAACCCCACGTTCAAACCCATTCATGCTTAACCTAATTCCCAAACATAATAAATTTGATGTATACAACAAACATAAATAAATGACCAAATTAAAACAAATGTCAAGCCTTAAATAAAACAAAAATAACTAACAAATAACTATACTAAAGTAGGCCTAAATATCTTGATCCTCCACGGCTAGAAATAAGGTTCACCATCACAGGTTCGTCCAGCTTCAAGCCCATATTCAATGTAGTAGAGGCACGTGAATAGTCAGATATGGTCCTCTGTATGAATCCATACATTGCTTCCTGAATTTTCTTAACTCGAGACCTCGTGATTAGATTTTATCTTAGGCCTCATCATTCCCTCTCTCCTCAAAATGATTCGATTTAGAATCTGGATAAAAAAAAAATAGACCAAAAACATTAAAGGAAGTAGAAATGTTATACTCACATGGAAAATCCAATTTATAGGCATTGTCATTGATCTTCTCAAGAATCTGAAATAGGTCATCGCCTCTAGGTTGGAGCTTAGACTGTCGTTGCTTTGGGAATCGCTCATTGCGCATGTGTATACAAACCCAATCACCTGGTTCGAATGATACATGGCGTCTACCATTGTTGGCATGCAAGGCATAATGTTCATTATTCTTCTCAATGTGCTTTCATACTTTCTCACGAATGGACTTGACCAAATCAGCCTTACGCTTACCATCCAGACTAACCCTCTCATCAACGGGCAAAATCAATAAATTTAGAGGCGTTAGTGGGTTAAAACCATACACAATTTCAAAAGGAGAATAAGAAGTAGTGGAATGAATACTATGATTATATTCAAACTCAATGAAAGGCAAATATTCTTCCTATGACTTCAAATTCTTAGAGATAATAATACGCAAGAGTTGGGACAAGTGTTGGGGCAGATGTGGAACCCCTAGGGTCGGAACAATGCCCCAGGCAGCGAAAGTAGGTCTAACCCATGAATATCTAGCATGTGCTTATTTTAAAATATTTTATGTAAAAATACATTCTGGTTTGAGTCTGTAGGACAAAACGGGGACCAAAATGAAGTCCATAAATTCCGTTAGGAAGAAAATTAATTTTCAATATATATCAGCTCTGCGTGTTGCGACGCGGACGCTTGGGTGTCGAGATGCTCCAAAGTGCGAGAGCAACTTCGAGAGCTGAACATCTCGGCGTCGCAACGCGGAAGGGTATGCATCACGACACTCTTAGGTCTGATGCTCCATGTCGTGACAGTGAGAGGTTAGAGTCACGACGCTGCCCTAGGTAGTGAGTATTTTCTACTTCAAACCAATACTAAACACTTCTAATTTTCTTCTAATACTTCAAATACACCTAAAATTCGATTTTAGCATCATAACCACCATCAACACATGTTATATGACTAGCATATATGTATTCTAAATACTTATATACATTTGTTTGAATCAAAAATCAAACTAATTTAGAATCCCACAATGAAATGTCTCATAAACAATTCTAGTTCACCCAAAAGTGGTCAAGTCGTTCTAGAATGGTAGCCATAGCTCTAAGCTTTAATATAGAGTTCCAAACTTTTATTAATTATTTCATGTCCAACATGAACATCTTTGACCTATTTAATAAACATATTATGTTTATACTTCCAAAGCATCCTAACATAATTTATTAATCTTATTTCAACTCTAAGCTATGTAATCACGCATCCAATACATTATTCATCACTATATGTCTCACTAATGAAAATCTCACTAATGAAGAACATGGATTAAGAGAAGTACAAACTTATATAGTAAGCTTGATACAAATATCCAATCTCCTTCTCTTTGTTGAAATGGTTGGAGAACTTCCAAGGTTTGCAAGCTTGACTCCAAGATCCAATCTTGATTCCAATGCTAGCAAGCTTCACTCCAAGATCCAATTTTGGTTTCTCCTAGATGAAGTGTTGTAGAGATCTCAGAAAGATTCTCTAAACACTTCTCTAACTTAGGCTAATTTCTCCAAGAATTACTTGTATTTAGCTTTCTCAAGCTTATTTAAAACATTGCTCAAGCTTGCTATTTATAGCAAAACTTAGGAAATTTTTAATTAATTAAAGTTATAATCAATTGTTATGTGGGCTTAATCTAATTGTTCAAATATGTATAATTAGGTGTGACTAATCACATTTGTCTACCCCTTTGATTTAATCCAATTAAATCAGTACGCAATTCGACCACCTCTGAAATCGCAAAGAACATGAACCACCTTTATGAACTATACAAGTCGAGGTTATCACATATGTTTATCAAGCGCTCTGTCGTAGGCTATTCGAGTTGTGCATAGGAAACATAGAATACACCGTCAAGTTTTCAAGGCGCACATCTCATGTCGCCATGTTCACGATTCTTTCCAACTGATGCAATCCACCCTAGGTGATCGGCTTTGGCCAAAGTCTTAAGAATTGTGACTTACTCACATGGATACCTAAACCCCTTATGGTACACATTCGTGCCGACGGATCATATCTTGAAATGTACTTGATTAACGAGTGCATTTGTAGGCATTGCATTTTTGCATATCAGCCCGATGATGAGTCTCGTATGGAGACACTACCTCTTTAGTTGTGAAAGCCGCGGGAAACGGACGTTGGAAGGGTAAAGTTGGGAATTAGCATTTTGTTGGATTTAACTCGCTTGTTTCGCTTCGGGTTCGCTTGTTGGACCTCTGTTTTAAAACACACCAAACCCATTAAAACACATCTCACAAATTAAATAATTAAAATATTTAAAACACATCTCACAAATTAAATAATTAAAACCAATTAAAATTAAACTTAAATTAAATTAAATCACATTCACCAATTAAATTGAACTTGAAATTAAATTAAATTAAATTCCTAATTTAAATAAAACACATTCCTAAATTAAATTAAATCACCTTCCTAAATTAAATAAATCATATCCTTAACTAAAAAGAACAAATCAAATCAATTCCCCTAATTAAAAGATTTTCCCTATATCATTTTAATTAAAAGATATCCCCAATTAACACACAAATCCTTCTCCTACCCAAATAAGGTAAAAACCCCTCCCTTGGCCTATATAAAGAACCATTCACCCTTCTTTCCAAACCCTGGCTGGCTGGCAAATGTCTCTCACAAAAAATCACAAAACACGTCCATAAGCCCCACAGCCACGCCTTCACTAAAACTGCCAAGAACCAAACGCACTAGCACTCCAAGCCTTAGCGCCACTGCCCCCTCACTTCACATTCATCACGTCCACAGCAGCTCACGCCACAGCCCCTGCCTTCATTCAAAAGAGACGCATGAATAGCAGCACATAGAGCGACACACTGATCAGCCCCCTCAAGACCCCCTCATCACAGCCCACTTCGTTAGCCAAACTACCCCTAACCTAAACAAAACAAAACCCTTTTTACGCCACCCAGCCCACTCACAAACTAGTCACAAGCCACCTAGCCCACTCACAAATCTGCCTCCACGCCACTGCCACCCAAATACACGTCAAAACTGTCCTAAACTACCTCACAAATCTGCCCAAAAACGCCCCCACTGCACCTTGAACTGCCGCATCTTCACCTTCTGTTCTGGTCAGTTTTGGCTGCGACTTTAGCCAGCAAAACAGCCCTAAAATCACCTAGAAAACCCCTCAAAAATCTCCATAAAGTTTCCCTAAAAAAACCATTAAAAACGCAACCCCCTAAGCCACCAAAATCACCCAAAACAGTCCACAAATCGACCAAAACAGTTACCTGAAACGGAACAGCGAAACAGCAGCAAAACGGACTTAAAACAGCAGCCCAAGCATCAAAACAACGAGGGAAAACATTGAATAGACGAATTGGAAAAGCATCGGATCAATCTCCCTTCCAACAGACTTGTAAAGCCCTTTCTTAGACGACAAAAGAGGTTAGACCTGAGGGCATCTTTTTACTTATCTTCTTTATCTTTGTTTTATTTATTTTGATATATAATTGCATGAGAGTCGTTTGAAGCATGATGTGATTGTTGGATGAGCGGGATATGTGTTCCCTTTTGTGGTATATCGGATGGAAACCCGGACGTAAATTCCATAGCAGATTCCGAATGGACGGTAGTATGGTCTGCACTCGGGATACAATGCCACGTACCACTTAAGATACACATATCTCGTCTCATCCAAATTTGTATTTGAGCATGTTATAGTCTTTAGGTTATTTGTTTATTATTTAAAGCATGGTTTAATTTAGTTTGTCATTTATTTGTTAAAACATGTTTAGGTTGTTTTTTATGCATGTTCTTAGTTTATGATGCGTTTGGGTAATGATTTATACATGTTGATTTAATGGTTCAATATGCTTGTTATGTTACATTTGCGTGGAATTAATTGGATGAAAGCATGTTAGATCTAAGTACCCTTGAGCATGAAGTTTGAATAGATTCGGTTAGTTTATTGCACAAATTATATCATCACAAGTGACATAAGTAAGGGACCATTCCGAACCCAACGGTTTGAGGTCTTCACTTGCGAGGAGTGAGTGCGGCCTTAAACTTTTGTCCCGGTTCACACCGGGTGGCGACTCCATGTTATTTCGTACTCCCAACTAGGCCGCGAGCCTAGAACAGCGTCGTCAGGTTCTGTTGTCTACAGTCTGGCGACTGCACTGGGGATTTTTTGAATCGGCCCCGAAATCATGTCTTGTGATGTTTATAATTTGTGCTTCAGTTAATCGTTTCTATGGTAGGTTGAAAGGGGTTAATCAAAGGCTTTGTTGAAGCTAGGTGATGGTTGGGTGTCTTCCTTCACTCACTACCCTTCGGGGAAAAGTTGTGAAGGCACCTAGATAAATCATCACTTGTAGCTCGTTGTGACAGACTAGTTTGGAGGACTCGTTGTTTATTCCTGACACCAAGCGATAAGAGCCTAAGGGGCTTGGGTACTTAAGAGAGCCTCGCTCCACCCTCCCTCTGGGGAATCTACAACGGGAAATTCATTTGACAGTTAGTCACACACCATAGCTCGTTAGCACGTACCTTAGTGTATAAAAAAGGTGCGCTCACTTGGTCGCTCGGACCCTTGAGTGGGGAGACCTAGTTGTGGGCAACCCTTCGTCGATGAGAGCCTTTGTATATACTCCCGTAAACCCACGTGTGAACCTTAGTCGTAGAACTAGTAGAAATTATTTTTTATGTTTATGTTTTGGACCATCGTCATTTGGATCCAGTTGGACTTTTTGTCATGAGGTATGGGCTTGTTGGGCCATTTAAACTGGGACGAGTCTGTGCTTTATGGCAGTCGGGCCAAAAGTTTCTAAAATGCCGATGGGCCAACTAGTGTAAAATTCGTATGAGCTTATATATTACATGCATCGCACGCATCTCATGCAACTCATGCATACATGCATCATGTTAACCCTCGTGTCTTAAAAGCCATCATGGATACCCGTTGGGTTAGAAAAAAAAAGAAGAGAAGTCAGAGCATTCCTTGGGAAAATCCAGTATATCAGTCGGTTCATTGCCAAGCTGACGTCAGTATGTGAGCCTATCTTCAAGCTGTTGAGGAAAGACCAGCCAGTAAAGTGGAACGAGCAGTGTTAGGAGGCATTTGATAGAATAAGGGAATATTTGGTGAAACCTCTCGTTCTGAGACCTCCGAGACATGGTAGACCTTTGGTGCTTTATTTGGCTATTGGGCCCGAAGCGCTGGGGGCGATGATGGTACAAGCCGATGAGACAGGAGTAGAGCACGCCATCTACTACCTCAGTAAGAAGCTGCTTCCGTACGAAGCCCGCTATCAGGAAGTAGAGAAGATTTGTCTAGCAGTAGTATGGGTGTCCAGGAAATTACGCCACTATTTCCAGTCTTACAATATCCAAGTAGTCGTAAAGGAGAATCCTTTGAAGTATCTACATTCGGTGCCTTCACTAGTTGGAAAGCTGGGCAGATGGTTAGTACTGTTGACTGAATTTGACATCGAGTACCTCACTTCAAAGGTAATCAAAGGGCGAGCCGTGGCAGAATTCCTAGCCTTACAACCTGTTGAAGGGGATCAGTACAAGTTTGAATTCCCCGACGAAGAAATCCAAGCTATAGCAGTCCAAGGATGGAAGATGTATTTTGACGGAGCAGTGAACTGCAAAGGAGCCGGAATCGGTATTGTAATAGTAACCCATGGGGGAGAGACTTTGCCTATGGCCAAGAGGTTGACGTTCAGGGTAACTAACAATATGGCTGACTTTGCCTACGAACGTGGATGTTTACGGAGATTCAATGTTGGTGATCCGACAGATGCAAGGAGAATAGGAGTTAAAAGAAGAACGGTTGAAGCCGTACTTATTCCACCTCAGAAACCTAGCACATGCTATCCCTAACTACAAATTTCAGCACTTGCCTCGGGAAGAAAATCAGATGGCAGATGCATTGGCAACGCTAGCCGCAACCTGGGAGAATCCAGAGAAATTGGTGATGAGACCACTTGTGTTGGCGACGGTAAGTAAGCCTGTTTATGAGATAGAGCGGGTATCGGAAATAGAGGTCAACGATGGAAAACCTTGGTATCATGATATTCAAAAGTATCTGGAACATAGGGAATTCCCAGAGGAAGGGAGCAGAAAAGACAGAATCGCCATTCAGAAGTTGGCTGCTCAATATGTGAGTCTGAAGGGAGAACTCTACAAGAGGCAAGCGAACGGTGTTCAGCTGAAATGCTTGAGAAAGGAAGAAGCTCAGAAGATAATGGATGAAGTGCATGCTGGCGTCTGTGGACCGCATATGAACGGATTGAACTTGTCCCGCAAGATTGTGAGACAAGGCTTTTACTGGTCAACCATGGAAGCCGACTGCGCGAAGCTGGTAAGACACTGTCATGATTGTCAAGCGCACGGGAATTTGAATCATTTGCCGCATACAGAATTGCACGGGTTGTCAGAACCGTGGCCTTTCTCAGCATGGGGAATTGATATGATCGGAGAGATTCGGCCGAATGCGTCAAACGGACATCGCTTTATAGTGGTAGCAGTGGACTACTTCTCGAAATGGGTAGAAGCCGAGTCATTCCGTAATGTCACGGCAAAACAAATGGCTAAGTTCATAGCCCGAAATCTCATATGCCGGTACGGTATGCCGCATCACGTGGTTACGGACAATGGAGTCCAGTTTCAGGGAGAGACCAAGGCGATGTTACAGAGGTATGGGATAGGTCATCATAAGTCTTCACCATACAGACCGCAGGCTAATGGAGCAGTTGAGGCAGCCAACAAGACAATAAAGACGATTCTGGCGAAGATGACGGAGAATTACAAAGACTGGGCTGATAAGCTGTCGTATGCCTTGTGGGGATATAGAACTTCTGTAATGACAGCAACTGGAGCTACGCCTTACTCTTTAGTCTATGGAATGGAAGCGGTACTGCCGGTGGAAGTTGAGATACAGTCCATGCGGGTGTTAGCAGAAGCAGAATTGCCTGAACGAGAATGGACCTCGCAGAGGTTTGAGCAGTTAGCATTGATGGATGAGAAGAGGATGAAGTCCTTGCATCACATGCAGATATATCAGAAGAGGTTGGCCAGAGCATTTAATAAGAAGGTGCATCCTACCAAGATCAAGAAAGGTGATCTGGTACTTAAGCAGTCGAAGCCGTCGACGACAGACCCAAGAGGGAAGTTTAGACCAAATTGGGAAGGACCATACATTGTTCAGAAGGTAATGGGAAATGGAGCAGTGAGACTGTCGGACTTGGAAGGGAATGAGTTCACCGAGCCGATCAATGTTGACAGATTGAAGTTGTATTTTGCCTGAGGGACAGAAGACTGAATAGTCATCCGCAGAAGACCTAACCCAACGGGATAAAGAGAACTCATGCATGCATGCACACATATAACCCATTATTGCATTCCTTTTTTTTGCGTGTTTTATGTTTTTCTTTTATATTCACAGGTATCGAAGAATAAAAGAGAAAGCGGCAAAGACAAGCTAATCAGAAACAGCGAAAACATTGTATTGAATTTGAGAAGAAATCCTAGGGCTGAGGTCCACATCGGTGTTAAGATTCAGATGGTAATCTAAGGGTTAAGGCCCATTTTGAGTTTGAATTTCTGGTATGGATCCCGGGGGCGAAGCCCACATGGTCAGCAGTAAAGAGGAAGAATTCCTTTGATTGAGTGAGTGAGTGAGTAAAAAAGAAAAAAAAGTGAGAGAGAAGTCTTTGATGGTTAAACATATGTCCAGTGATGACATTGTGTGCTGTAGGGAGAAGCCTTTGAAGCGAGAAGCGCGAGGCGTGCCCTTATCCGGTATTCCGAATAGATTGATCTCGGCTGGACTCATGAAGCACTTGATAAAGGTATCTCAACAATAGAAGTCTGAGCGGTTGATGAGATGACTAGTTGAAGAGATGGTGGATCGGTGAATGACCGTTTGCCTGGATGTCCACATTGATTTGCCTTTGCTACGATACATGATATGGTTGGAAAATAAAGAAAGAAAAGTCTCTGCAATGAAAAGAAAAGAAATAGACCGCCTATAACCAATAAGCGTGAAGCTACCCATGGGCGAGTATTAGGACCACCATGAGGAGAAATGCTACCTTAAAGGGTAGGTGTGTCAAGAAAGAGAAAAAAAAAAGTTCCGAATGAAAAGAACGAGACAAGAGTGCAATATAGAAGACCATGTCATGTTGAGTATGCTGAAGTAATCACAGAATGTGATTAAGACATTCAGGTTGGTTAGACCCACTGATCCAATTCTCCGAAGCGAAATCATCGAGTTGGCTTGCTTATGGAATAAGCTGTGAAAGATCCTTGGCACACACACACTAGGAGTCTAGTTTGGATCACCTATTCAGAAGATTGGGTTTGAGTATGTCGAGTACTTGGAAGATTCTTTGGCTTTGACGTGAAGCATCCGTTGAGGACAAAAATATGTTTAGCTATCAAGATTATCTCGAAGAGAGGCACTACAGTATGCAAAATAGAGAATCGGCATCAGTAGTAGACTTGTCAGGTATGGCATTCAGAGGGCAAGGCCTACATTAGATCAACATCAGTAACGGACTTGCCGGGTATGGCATTCAGGGGGGCGAGGCCCACATTAGGTTCAGCATCAGATCTGCCGGGTATGGCATTCTGCGGGCGAGGCCCACATTGGTTCAAATCAGTTTCTGCCAGAGACGACACTCCGGGTATGGAGATATCAGTTCAGCCAGGTACGGCACTCCGGGTATGGAGATATCAGTTCAGCCAGGTACGGCACTCCGGGTATGGAGATATCAGATCAGTTTTGCCAGGTACGGCACTCCGGGTATGGAGATATCACAGCTGCGACACCCTAGGTACGGGGTTAGCACTCAGACACTTGTGGCACTCTAGGTACGGAGACGTCACCGCGACACCCTAGGTACGGGGTTAGCATTCAGACATTTGTGGCACTCTAGGTACGGAGGCGTCACTGCGACACCCTAGGTACGGGGTTAGCATTCAGACATTTATGTCACTCTAGGTACGGAGGCGTCACTGCGACACCCTAGGTACGGGGTTAGCATTCAGACATTTATGGCACTCTAGGTACGGAGGCGTCACTGCGACACCCTAGGTTCGGGGTTAGCACTCAGACATTTGTGGCACTCTAGGTACGAAGGCGTCACTGCGACACCCTAGGTACGGGGTTAGCATTCAGACCACAGCGATGCCCTAGGTACGGGGTTAGCACGCCAGGTACGGCATGTGGACTATTCAGACATTTTGTGGCTCTCTAGGTACGGAGACGTCACTGCGACACCCTCAGTACGGGGTTAGCATTCAAACCACAGCGACGCCCTAGGTACGGGGTTAGCACGCCAGGTACGGCATGTGGACTATTCAGACATTTTGTGGCTCTCTAGGTACGGAGACGTCACTGCGACACCCTCGCTACGGGGTTAGCATTCAAACCACAGCGACGCCCTAGGTACGGGGTTAGCACGCCAGGTACCGCATGTGGACTATTCAGACATTTTGTGGCTCTCTAGGTACGGAGACGTCACTGCGACACCCTCGGTACGGGGTTAGCATTCAAACCACAGCGACGCCCTAGGTACGGGGTTAGCACGCCAGGTACGGCATGTGGACTATTCAGACATTTTTGTGGCTCTCTAGGTACGGAGACGTCACTGCGACACCCTAGGTACGGGGTTAGCATTCAAACCACAGCGACGCCCTAGGTACGGGGTTAGCACGCCAGGTACGGCATGTGGACTATTCAGACATTTATGTGGCTCTCTAGGTACGGAGACGTCACTGCGACACCCTAGGTACATGGTTAGCATTCAGACCACAGCGACGCCCAAGGTACGGGGTTAGCACGCCAGGTACGTCATGTGGACTACAGTGGACTACCGCGACACCCTAGGTACGGGGTTTAGCACTATCAACTCAGCACAGCAGGCAGACCAGGTGGCAGCTGGCGAGCCAGGTAAGTGAAAATTCATTGCATGTACTTTGATAGGATTGTCATTGTCACACACTGCACAAGTCCCATCAAAGTGGGGGCGACTGTAGGCATTGCATTTTTGCATATCAGCCCGATGATGAGTCTCGTATGGAGACACTACCTCTTTAGTTGTTAAAGCCGCGGGAAACGGACGTTGGAAGGGTAAAGTTGGGAATTAGCATTTTGTTGGATTTAACTCGCTTGTTTCGCTTCGGGTTCGCTTGTTGGACCTCTGTTTTAAAACACACCAAACCCATTAAAACACATCTCACAAATTAAATAATTAAAATATTTAAAACACATCTCACAAATTAAATAATTAAAACCAATTAAAATTAAACTTAAATTAAATTAAATCACATTCACCAATTAAATTGAACTTGAAATTAAATTAAATTAAATTCCTAATTTAAATAAAACACATTCCTAAATTAAATTAAATCACCTTCCTAAATTAAATAAATCATATCCTTAACTAAAAAGAACAAATCAAATCAATTCCCCTAATTAAAAGATTTTCCCTATATCATTTTAATTAAAAGATATCCCCAATTAACACACAAATCCTTCTCCTACCCAAATAAGGTAAAAACCCCTCCCTTGGCCTATAAAAAGAACCATTCACCCTTCTTTCCAAACCCTGGCTGGCTGGCAAATGTCTCTCACAAAAAATCACAAAACACGTCCATAAGCCCCACAGCCACGCCTTCACTAAAACTGCCAAGAACCAAACGCACTAGCACTCCAAGCCTTAGCGCCACTGCCCCCTCACTTCACATTCATCACGTCCACAGCAGCTCACACCACAGCCCCTGCCTTCATTCAAAAGAGACGCATGAATAGCAGCACATAGAGCGACACACTGATCAGCCCCCTCAAGACCCCCTCATCACAGCCCACTTCGTTAGCCAAACTACCCCTAACCTAAACAAAACAAAACCCTTTTTACGCCACCCAGCCCACTCACAAACTAGTCACAAGCCACCTAGCCCACTCACAAATCTGCCTCCACGCCACTGCCACCCAAATACACGTCAAAACTGTCCTAAACTACCTCACAAATCTGCCCAAAAACGCCCCCACTGCACCTTGAACTGCCGCATCTTCACCTTCTGTTCTGGTCAGTTTTGGCTGCGACTTTAGCCAGCAAAACAGCCCTAAAATCACCTAGAAAACCCCTCAAAAATCTCCATAAAGTTTCCCTAAAAAAACCATTAAAAACACAACCCCCTAAGCCACCAAAATCACCCAAAACAGTCCACAAATCGACCAAAACAGTTACCTGAAACGGAACAGCGAAACAGCAGCAAAACGGACTTAAAACAGCAGCCCAAGCATCAAAACAACGAGGGAAAACATTGAATAGACGAATTGGAAAAGCATCGGATCAATCTCCCTTCCAACAGACTTGTAACGCCCTTTCTTAGACGACAAAAGAGGTTAGACCTGAGGGCATCTTTTTACTTATCTTCTTTATCTTTGTTTTATTTATTTTGATATATAATTGCATGAGAGTCGTTTGAAGCATGATGTGATTGTTGGATGAGCGGGATATGTGTTCCCTTTTGTGGTATATCGGATGGAAACCCGGACGTAAATTCCATAGCAGATTCCGAATGGACGGTAGTATGGTCTGCACTCGGGATACAATGCCACGTACCACTTAAGATACACATATCTCGTCTCATCCAAATTTGTATTTGAGCATGTTATAGTCTTTAGGTTATTTGTTTATTATTTAAAGCATGGTTTAATTTAGTTTGTCATTTATTTGTTAAAACATGTTTAGGTTTTTTTTTATGCATGTTCTTAGTTTATGATGCGTTTGGGTAATGATTTATACATGTTGATTTAATGGTTCAATATGCTTGTTATGTTACATTTGCGTGGAATTAATTGGATGAAAGCATGTTAGATCTAAGTACCCTTGAGCATGAAGTTTGAATAGATTCGGTTAGTTTATTGCACAAATTATATCATCACAAGTGACATAAGTAAGGGACCATTCCGAACCCAACGGTTTGAGGTCTTCCCTTGCGAGGGGTGAGTGCGGCCTTAAACCTTTGTCCCGGTTCACACCGGGTGGCGACTCCATGTTATTTCGTACTCCCAACTAGGCCGCGAGCCTAGAACAGTGTCGTCAGATTCTGTTGTCTACAGCATCGATCCACACCCACTGAACATCTAGAGACCAGACCATGAAAGGTTTATTACATACATGGCATCAAAATGTGGAGGATCTCACACAAAATCAATGATATCCTATAGTCGAAGGATCACATATGCCACTCGACTCAAGAAGATTCATATTGATGGTGGTGTGTACTTCCAACTATTTGGAATCACTTGTGAGTCATTCAGTATTCGGTCTAACCAATACCCACACGTCTATACGAGCTTCCAAAGCTCATGGTACATCAGATTAAACCATTAGAACTCCAATTGTAATATATAACATGTGCTAGTCTTCTAGGTTATAGGAATTAGACCGTATTCCAAAACCAATGACTAGGAATGTCTACTTTAAGAATAGTTTACAATAGTAATACTTAACCCAATGTCGGATCGCCTAGTGTCCAGTATTACTACAAGACTATTCTAAGGTCGATATCATTCTTAGCATATTTATACATTAATCTAATATGCATAATGACAATACCATTAATAAAGTATGAAATGAAAATATAGTTATTTTATTAATAAATAATAAAATATACAATACATTATTCGGATTGTCGCTCCAATCACCAACTCCAACAACAAGGTCCTGTTAATAACTTCGGTCTGACCATCAGTCTGTGGGTGACAAGTGGTGGAAAATAAAAGTTTACCTCCCAAACTACCCCATAAAATTTTCCAAAAGTCACTTAAAAACTTCACATCCTTGTCCAATACTATACTGCGAGGCACTTCATGTAAATGAACAACCTCTCGAAAAAATCGGTTAGCAATGTGTGTATTATCATATGATTTGTGACATGCAATAAAATGTGCCATCATACTAAAATGATCAATTACAAAAAAAATATAGTCTTGTCCTCTCCTAGATATAGGCAATCCTAACACAAAGTCCATTGAAACATCTACCCACGGTGCCTGGGGAACAAGTAACGGTGTATAAAACCCATGTGGTTGAACTTTAGATTTTACCTGGAGAACATATAACAGTGTATAAAATGATCAATTATAAAAAAATAGAGTCTCGTCTCTTGGGGACTTGTTCTTTAGAGAGATAGTACGACTCTATGGAATTTCTAGGAGCATCGTTTCAGATAGAGATGTCAAGTTCTTGAGTCAATTTTGGAAGGTTTGGTGGGATAAACTAGGGATCAAGCTACTTTATTCTACTACGTGTCACCCTCAAACAGATGGACAGATAGAGGTGGTCAATATGACTTTGACTCAATTCTTTCGTACTGATGAGTGTGGTTTATACCCAATTATTCATGCATTCTTAGTTTATTTTAATGTATTTTGTAGTTTGTTTTATGTTTGATTGATAAGAAGCATTATAACATGGATCTTGGAGCAATTGGACTTGTTTTAGGACCTTACGGATGCATCAAAAGCACGCAGGAAGAGAAAAATACACAGAAATCACAGTATAAAAATTTGGCCTGGGGTCGCGACGCTGTGACAGATGTCCCGAATCTTCAGAAATCATTATTCTACAAACACAATGACTCCAAACTTCTCTATAAATATAGAAGCTCATCCAAAACCCTAGAAAACGAGGAGACTAATACACAGCACAAGAGTTCAAAACATATTTTAGAGAGATCAAAAGAGGAGGATTGAAGAGCGACAAAAGGAGACGGAGGAGGTGACATCCGAAGACGATGGGATTCGATTCGGGTTTAATCTTCTAGTTTCTTTCTTTAAACTCTAATGATGTCCATTATATTCTTAATCATGCTTTCATTGTTTTTATATTTAGCCATGAACTAACTCTATTGTTCTAGAGGATGATGTAGCTTATACTTGAACCTATGTGTTATTTGCCAAATTAACTGTGACGAAGTTTTATTTCGGTTTATTTATATTCTCTTGTGTTTAATGATTCTAGTCTGTTGGCCACAAATTAAGATGATGCATGTTTAGAATCTATCACTCGGGAGAGGGGATTTTGAATAGGATCTAGAGAATATAACTTAGAAGATTTATAGAGTTTGGGAGAATTTATAATCCCTTCTAAGTCGTTAACAAAGAATCACATAGCGTAATGAGTTATTGATTACTAGATTTTTATAGGGATATCGAAGTCAGTAGTTAATAATATTTTCACTCGACACTTGGGAGAGGGAGTTAGAATAATTTAGGATTCTTGACTTATATTCAATAAAATTGAGTAATAATTGATTGGCATAACAAATACATAGGGGATAGCTAGGTGCAATCAGACTCTAGAATCTCTCTTATCTTGGTTTCTCCTAATTAAACGTTTTAATATCTTGTTCCTGTAGTTTTTAGTTTTAAATTCAAATTATTTTAAATTGCTTCTAAATAAAGTTAAGTTTACTAATTATAGTACTTAGTGAGAGTTTGAATACAATCTCTATGGGTTCGACACTCTTTACTTATCTTTTACTAAAACTTGACACCGTATACTTGCGGTACGAAACTCTCGCAACACGTGTTATAGTCACTAAGAATTTATAATCATAGGATGAGTGTTTGCTATTTATAGAGTTTGCATACAATAGGTGCATTCATTCTTCTACTTCTTATTCACCATTTGAACTTGTGCATGGATTTAACCCACTAACACTATTGGATTTGTTGAACTTGAAAGGTGAACTGAAAATGAGAGTTCAAGATGAAGAAGTCACCTTCAGTATTTTTTGAGCTCTGCCGAGTCTTCAAGGTGATGAAGAATGTCGCAGGATAGACATTGTAGAAAAACCGACTGTAATAGATAATCATTATATGCTAGGCTCATCTCCATGTACGCTAGCCAACACAAATGGTGAATCTGTAGTTAAGCAGCCAAAGAGCATAGTGCATCCATGCAAAGAAGATCCTCCGCAGACATAATTGCAACTGATCTCAAAACGCCTTAAAAAGAGAAAATCAAGAGTCAGTGCTCACTTGAAGATGATCATTGGAAAGCTAAAAAGGTAGTCGAACCAATTTTTCCACATGTGCAGTCCAAAATTTCAACCATCAGTAGACCTTGGGGGACCATCCGTGGATAAACTGACACAGCCCGCCAAGCTGTCTTTTTCATGTCATAACAACCGGTGGATACCAAAGAAGAAGGCACATGAGACTACTCGATTTGTTATGCTGAAGCCACCATGACCACTTGGGTGGTTATGTCTGGCTAAAGACGTTAAAATTAGCGCTAGCGGGGTTTATTTTTTATTTTCTTTACTTTAGTTTTTATTTTATTTCGTGCTATTTCCTTATTTATTAGTCTGCATGTGTATTTATGCAGGTAATAACACAACCCACACAGCCGGCGCAACCAAATTCTGACCAGCAGGAACCTTATCAACTCCATGCATGGTAGTATTGTTCATCACTCTTGTTTCTTTATGTTTATCTTACATTGAGGACAATGCAAGTTTTAAGTTTGGGGATGTGTTCATGTAGTGATTAAAAAAATTGTTTTTTTATTTTTAGTCCTAGATAGTAAAACATATATCTGATTGATGAGTTTTGTTTACTTTAGAATGGAATCTTAGAAATGATAAGTTCCCAATTTACTTTTATCCGATGCCTTGAGTAGGTCATCTAGGTTAGACTCGTAAGCAATTAATAATAGATTGTTAGCAGTAAGAACCTAGGTAGTTGGCAAAGTGACTAGTTGAAGAAATTACTTACCGATGAATGACCGTTTGCTTAGATGTCTATCTTGATTTCCTAGTGTTATGATGTATGGTATGGTTAAAAAAAAAAAAGAAGTTAAACCACCTATAACCAATAAGCGTGAAGCTACTCATGGGCGAGTGTTAGGACCATCATGAGAAGAAATGCTACCTTAAAGGGTAGGTGTGTTTAAGAAATGAAAAGAAAAAAAAGAATGAAAAAAATCATACCATACTGAGCAAAGAAAGACAATTATAAAGTATGTTTGAGATATTTAGGTTGGTTTGACCTATCGGATCTCAATTTTTGAGACGAAATCATCACGTTGGTTTACTTATGAGTTGAGCTGTGACACAACCTTTACACACACACACTGAGTCTGGCGTAGATGATTTATTCAAGAACTTGGATTTAAGTTGCGTTAAGTACTTTGAATGTTCTCTGATTTCATTGGTAGACATTCTTTGAGGATAATATTATGTGTAACTATCGGGACTATTTTATTTGTTTTTTATATTTTTGCATGATTGCATGTGTGTGAATGACGTTTATGGGTGTCGTCGCTGTAAGCCCTCACGAGACTATAACTTATCCACTAGGGCCGCCCAGGGGTTTAAAGGCTTGTTGCATATGCTAAATGCAATTGTGATCCCTACGAAAATGGCCTAGTTAATTTTGTTACTTTTGTTTGTTTATTTTTTTATTTAGTTTTATTTAGTCTTTTGCTAGGGACTAGCAAAATCTTAAGTTTGGAGATGTTTGATGAGTGTGATTTATACCCACTTATTCATGCATTCTTAGCTTACTATTTTGTTAGGTTTCATGTTATTTCAATGTATTTTGTATTTTGTTTTATGTTTGATTGATAGAAAGTATTAGAACATGGATCTTGGAGCAATTGGACTTGTTTTGAGACCTTACGGACGCATCGGAAGCACGCGGGAAGAACAAAATACGCAGAATTCACAGTCTGAAAATTTGGTCTGGAGTCGCGACGCCCATTGTAACGTCGCAATGCCCAGACAACATCTCCATACATGTTTCCCGAGGATTTGGCATCAAGACGCTACGGAAGATGTCCAGAATCTTCAGAAATCATTATTCTACAAGTACAATGACTCCAAAACTTCCCTATAAATATAGAAGCTCGTCCAAAGCCCTAGAAAATGAGGAGACTAATACACAAAACAAGAGTTCAAAACATATTTTAGAGAGATCAAAAGAGGAATATTGAAGAGCAACAAAATGAGACGGAGGCGGTGACATCCGAAGATGATGGGATTCAATTCAGGTTTAATCTTCTAGTTTCTTTCTTTAAACTTTAATGTCCATTTTTTTCTTGAGCATGCTTTCATTGTTTTTATATTTAGTCATGAACTAACTCTATTGTTCTAGAGGGTGATGTAGCCTATGCTTGAACCTATGTGTTATTTGCCAAATTAATTGTTACGAAGTTTTATTCCAGTTTATTTATATTCTCTTGTGTTTAATGCTTCTAATTTTTTGGCCACAAATTAAGATGATGCATGTTTAGAATCTATCATTCGGGAGAGGGGATTTTGAATAGGATCTAAAGAATATAACTTAGGAGATTTGTAGAGTTCGGGAGAATCTATAATCCTTCGAAGTCGTTAACAAAGAATCACATAGCGTAATGAGTTGTTGATTACTAGATTTTTATTGGGATATTGAAGTCAGTAGTTAATAATATTTTCACTCGGCACTCGGGAGAGGGAGTTAGAATAATTTAGGATTCTTGACTTATATTCAATAAAATTGAGTAATAATTGATTGGCATAACAAATATATAGGGGATAGCTAGGTGAAATTAGACTCTAGAATATCTCTTATCTTGGTTTCTCCTAATTAAATGTTTTAATATCTTGTTCCCGTAGTTTTTAGTTTTAAATTCAAATTATTTTAAATTGCTTCTAAATAAAATTAGGTTTACTAATTATAGTACTCAGTGAGAGTTTGATTACAATCCATGTGGGTTCAACACTCTTTACTTATCTATTACTAAAACTTGATACCGTATACTTACGGTATGAAAATCTCTCAACACGTGCTATAGTCACTAGTAATTTAAAATCATAGGAGGATTGTTTTCTATTTATAGAGTTTGCATACAATAGGTACATTCATTCTTGTACTTCTTATTCACCATTTTAACTTGTGTATGGATTTAACCCACTAACACTATTGGATTTTTTGCCTTTGCCTGTTGAGGAAAGAGTTTGTTTATATGGGAAAAAGAAAACAGAGTTTGTGAAACAAATACATGGGAAAGCACATGAACATATAGTACGAAAAAATGAGCAGTATGTTTCTCATGCAAATAAGGGCTGAAAACGCGTGGTATTTGAACCGAGTGACTGAGTTTGGGTACACATGCGTAAGGAGATATTTCTAGCTCATAGGAGATCCAAGTTTCAACCTCGAGGAGATGGTCTTTTCAAGTAATCGAGAGGATCAATCACAATGCATATAGGGTTGACCTACCTGATGTGTATAATATTTCTACTTCATTTAATATTTATGACTTATCCCTTTTTGATGCAAGTGCAGATTCGAGGTCGAATCTTTTCAATAGTGAAGGGATGATGTGATCCTAGTAGTAACAGATTTTGTCCAGAGCATAATTGATCCAATTCATGTACTAGTTGGGCCAATTACAAGGCACATAGCTCAGAAGATCTAAGATGTCATGGCAGGCCTATCCCAACATCATGTGGCCGAAGTGAACAAACACGTTAGAGTCCAAGTGGACTTCAAGGAAGAAGGTTCAAGATTCATACACTTGACACACGTCATAGAGGAGCTTCATAGATCAATTTTAAGCCAATGAAGCAAATAGCTTACGCGCAACTCACAGATAATTTGTTTAGGCTTATTTTCATTATACTAATATTTATTTATTTACTTGTATAGTCCAAAACGTGGATGCCCGTTTTGTTATTGGGGTTAGTCTTGTTTTAGTTTATTTTTATTTAATTGTTAGTTTCTTAATGGGCTAGAAATTAGGAGTTATGCGCTGTGAAGTTTAGAGTTATTTTTTACTTTTCTTTCATTACCAAGGTTTGACTAATGTTATTATAAAAAAGTCTTTTGCTGAATAAAAGAGAAAGGAATGCTATTGACATAAATTACAGAATTTTGTGACTTGTTTTGTGTGAGAGAAGAGTGATTATTCCAAAGTTCAGTGATTAAACAAAGACTCATCAAAGAGTCGGCATCCTTTGTGGCGTTTTTTTTCCGGCAAAATTCATCCGAGAGAATCTCCAATGAGTTTTTAAGGACAAGTTCTTTGAGTGTTTAAGAGATCTTGGAATGAGTTTTGTCTTCTCAGATTCAAGAATCGTATCAACCGAGACGGGACTAATATATTCTTAAGGACAAAATTATTATCGACTTGGATTTGAGTTTTCATCTTTTACAATTTATAAGTTTTTCTAGGTTCTTGTGTTTGCTTTAAGTTTGTATTGTTTCTAGGATTGCATACATGTTTATTAATTTTAGTTTATTTGAATTATTCATGATAAACCAACACTTAGATGAGTTCATAATAAGCCTAAGCCGAATAAAAACTGCATTGAATTTGAAACATCTTAATCAATTTTTGGGCTGCTATGAATTTAATTAAGAAAACAAAAATTATGGGCTACTATATTTCAACGAACCAAACATAAACCAACTAATGAACCCATGCACAAGTTACTCAGTTTGCAAGTCCAACTCTCTCGCGAAGTTCATGAAATAATATATATTGTGAAATTATTATGGTAAAAAAAACTTTCAATTAAAAGCTACTATTTCTCTTAGAATATATACTATTGAATAGGATAAATTGAGAAATTGTATAAAAAACTTAAGTAAAAAACTAAATAAATTAATTAATTAAAATAGTTGAAGGTGGTTTTTTTTTACCTTCACGACAGTCGTAGTAGATTTGGATTCTCTCTCTGAAGCTCGTGATTATTCAAGAGTGATGGGTTAGGTTTCCTGAAAAGGATATACTGACGCCCAATTATAACTTGAATATATCCCTTCTCGACTCAAACTGAGGTATAACCTCTATTTTATATTTATGAACGACTCTCACCTTGAGGTTGGATTTCTTGATATTCTTGAGTCTAATTTGTGCCCACGTACATCACTTGGTAAATTTATTCAACCAACCAGTGTAAATTGGATTTTTACCCAACTTTCGTGAGAGTTGACACACTCGTAAAAATGGTTTTCTTCTCTCAAATATAAAAATGTCTAACTAATAAAATAATTCGGTGAGCCCAGAATCGATCCACATCAAATAAAATTCAATATAATAAAATAATATCAACAAAGTTTATAATGCAAGTAATAAAGTGATAGAGTCAATGAAATTTAATTCTAAAAAAATAAAATTAAATGTTGATGTTAAAGGATACATTATTGGTATTTTAAAAATAGCTATATTTTAATTTTTATAATATAAAAATTGACATTAATTTCCAGTTAATTCTTTCATGTGCTTAATTATGTCAAACAATATGGACTCACGATGAAGTTTGTCTACAATGAGTCATAATTCCTCAAATCGCTCTCTTATATAATATGTGCTTCAAGTATTATATGTACTAGTCAATAAAGGTTTTGTTGGAGTTGGTGCTCGACGTGCCAATTTTTGTTGTATTTATTGTAAATATGATGTACATTAATATTTTATTATGAATAAAATTGAGTAATTTTCATCAATATATTCTATTATATGGTAAAGGCGTAAAAGACCTTAGAATGAATAGTTGTGACATAATTACAAAAGTGCCGTAATTGTTACTGAGAAATGTCACAATACAATTAATTTTTAAAATTATTCCTAATCAAGGTTTACATACATGATCGGTTAGTAAGCCTGTGAGACCGGTACGTGTTGTATATTAGAATTGTTCTAATGGTTTGTCTCAGTAAACCATGAGTATTGTGAGACTCATATAGACACGTAGGTATTTATTGGATAAATACTGAACGACTCATTCGAAGATTCCTGATAGATGGTACACCAACGTCAATAGGAATCTTTACGAGTCAAATATCATATTAGCTCATTTGACTTGTGATACCACTGTGGATGTGTGAGATATCCTCCATACTTTGAAGGCAGTCACATCAACGACCTTTTAAGATCAGACCTCCGCCTGTTCGTTGGGTATGGACTGATACTCACGATATCATGTGATGTATCCATAGAGGATCTGTCTGTCCCGTGTACGGGATTTAGGTGTCCAATTTGTGATTCTTTGAAATCCTTGGCCGATGTATGATTCAGAAACTAATCATAAATATGTCGCGACATGTGAATTGTTCATAGCGGAGATTTGAGTTTAATCTATATCTTCAGAATAATCCGGATAATCTATGACATAGGGATTATATATATGCGATGACTTCAACTTGAATGGTTCAAATCAATAATATGTGGTCATCGTAATTTTTGAGTGGATAAATTACAGACATGGAAATGGTTTCTGTGACAGATAAACTTGAACCTAGAAAGTCACATAATATAAAGTGTACTCGTTGAGCACTTGGGCAATTAATTATGGATAATTCAGATTATTCATAATTTACACATGCGTATTAAATAATGTGTATTTGTTTATGCTACATAATTTAGATTAGATACACATTATTAATCCATTGGATTTTGACACTTGCTTTATTATTATTATTAATTAATTAATTGTTAATTAATTATTAATAATAATAAAAATGGAAGAATATTCTTGGAATATTTTTCCATGTGTTTATTTTGTCTTTTTGTTAATTATTAAATAAATTGATTAATTTGTTAATTAATTTATTTTTAATTAAGAATATTACATGGAATATTCTTAATTTTTGGCATAATTTGATTGGCCAAATCATGTGTTTTTGACACATGTTTTTTAATTAAAAAAATATCAAAATAATTAATTAATTTGGATAAGATCAATATTGTGTCAAAATATAGGCCACAAAAATTGATTAATTTTGTTGAAAATTAAACCCAATTTTCGGCCATGTAGGGTTTTGATATAAAAATTAAAATTATTACATTTTGTTAAGTTTTTATCACTTCTCATGTGTTGAGAAACAAAAGAAAAAATGGGTTAGGGTTATAAACATTTGATCAACACTAAAGAAGGAAAAACAAAGGAATTGGAAATTAAAATTAAGGTATTTTTCTTGTTTTGTTTCTTGAGCATGAAATATATATTGGATTACGTATTTTTCATGACCTACTAATATATATATATATATATGGTATTTATATGGAACAAAATTTGGTGTTGATTGTTTAATAACCTTAATTATTTTTCTTTGTAAGCATGTGTTGTAGATTAATTAGTGAATTAATCTTAAAATTGAAATTGTCATTCTAGAGTGATGTTGCCACTCAAATATTGCGTAGAATTGTGTTGAGGCTTTATATTGTGGTGATTAAATTTTGGTGTAAATTAATTGGATTAATTTTGTAAATAAATTGAATTTAGGCATGAAAATTGGACAAAAATAAAAACCGGATTAAATCTGATTTGGTCCCTTAAAAAAAAATATTTTTCATGGAAAAGTATATTATTTGGATGTTTTTGGATGTGTATTTGGTGGTGGATTAATTCCGGAAATTATCCTGGGGCGAAAACGCGAGAAAACGGCGAAATTCGAGTCGAAACGGGCTCGTTGTGTCACGACTGTGAAACCAGCGAACTGGACATTGTACGGGAAGCCCAAGGGCTGACCGAACACTGCCCGAGTGACCGGGTTGGCCCGGCTCGATGGTCGGTCAACCGGTTTGACCGTTTTCCCTTTACGTGTAGTATTTGTCGAAAATTATTTTCGTAAAATAATTCGTCGTGTTTCAAAATATATTATATTATTAATTGTTAATAAATAATATATTTAAACTTATTTAGGTGAATTAAAAATATTTGATATTAATTAATTCGCTAGGAAAATTTTTAAAATATTTAAAAACCATTTTCGCCTTCCACTGCGCTCTTCCGCTGCGTTCACCCCAACAGGTCCATCACAGTATATCTAAAGACTGATTACAATGAGTTAAGACTCCCACATAGATAAGAAGGGCACACAAATTAACAAAAAAAATACAATTTATATTTATAACATAAGTAAAATTAATATATATTTTCATATAAAGTGTTTCAAATCGAGTGAGTGTGTTTCTTGTAAGAGCTTGGGATAGCCGGAGGTTTTACCTGCTCAGCTTAAGTCCGAAATGGATGATTTGACGGGGAATTTCTAACGATTCTAAAAAAAAATGTAATTTAACTACTCGTGAATAAAAACACATATAATATCACTAAAAAAGTATAAAAAAAAAAATACATATCAACACCTCTTTTCAAAGTAAGGGGAAGGTGCCTACTTATTTTACAAAACAATTTGGTGGATTGTCTTTTTTGACCAACTTTTTCTCTCTTTTTAACATCATCATGTGTAGCCAGTTCTATAACAAGCTCATTTAGCAGCCAAATCAGAACATAGTCAATATTTTCATGTCCTATCTGGACCAATATTGATGCTTCTTAGAGTTTCTGGGCCTCCGGAATCCGGATATCGCATTCATTTTTTTTCTTCCAATGTAGCTCTCTGCTTTGTCTTTGGCGTTGGCTCTGGGCGTGCGGGGTGGTGATTTTGCCAGACGAAAATGACATAAGTGTGATTTACTCGTAAAATGGTATAATAATAATAAGAAGTTAAAAACTTGACATTAAACATATTAATTAATAATTGTAACGGTAGAGGTTTTTGTATTTTGTTAAAGGGGTTTTGTCATTTTCCTCGTGTATTTAGAATCAATTCTATGGTTCTTCTTTTTTCATTTATAATACTATTTTTTAATGATTACTTTATTAAATAAATAATTTAAAATATTTCTCAAAGTCCTAATTTTTTGAAAAATTATTTTTGCATGAATCATGAATATTGTGAGAACAATAATACTTCCACGTCAACGAATTAATGGCATATCTCATTTCTCAGCATAAAGATTAACAAGAGCTAGGACATTACTAGTCAACTTCTTCACATACTCAACCCTATCAAAAACCTTCTCCTTCGTTCGCCCATCAGCCACATCCTCAAATCCATCCATACACGTGTCCTCATCAGTCAACGATGCGCTCATCCACGTCTGCACGTTACTCATCTGAAACCTAAAATCGGACTTCGACGTCCCTGCTGATTTAATTATCCGAATCATCTGTTTCAGTGAGCGGCTAATATCCTCGACAGCGTCGCCAAAGTTGGAGAAACAGTCGTGTAATGCGGCTGCGGCTCCAGGGTCGGCTCCGTGGTCGGTTTCACTGGATATTTTGGATACGTAAGAAGCCATGTGCTTGGCTTTGGATAACGTAACGCGTATGGCCACGCGGGTAAGCTGAGCTGGGTCTTGTTGGATCTTGCTTGCGTAGCGGGATAGAGAAGAGTAGCATACATCCGGGGGTTGGGCTACTATCATTTCACTCTAATCTCCTTTATCTCCTTTTAAGGATTGAGATTTAACCAAGATAAATCCAATGGCCATTATCTTTACAACACATTTGTGTTGTCAAGATAATGACCATTGGATTTATCTTGGCTAAATTCTAACCCTTAAAAGGAGATAAATGAGATATTACAATTTATTGTGTTCTTACAATCGATTTTGAACAAGCAGTAAACCGAAAAGAAAATAAACAACAGTGATACAATTAACAACAGTAAACAGAAATAATAAAACAGAGCACAATTGACAGGAGCAGTAAAGCAATGAAGAATTCCGAGGCTTGTTGAAGGGGACAACAATCTCCTTAAAACAAATTCGCCCCCTACCGAAGGTGCAGTAGAACTTGAGACGCTTGTTTCCCAGGATGCAACGGAAACAAACAAGTATGGGCACCACCAATCTTGTTTCCAACGAACCACAAAGTGTTTTGAACTCCCCCAAAAGATTTGTGTGTACTGTGTGTTCTTCAAAAAACGAAAAAAAACTTCCTTATTAAAAGAAATTATAATGCCAATTAAATCTCATCAATGGGAGGCTTTTCACTTGTTGTAACCATCAAACTAATTAAATTAGTTGTTATGGAATTCAAAAGGTTTGGAAAAAAAAATAAAGAGACATCCAAAAATTGGCTAGGCCGGGCCTGCACATTTTGGTCCGATATTCGTGTACGCAGGACACGCGGGTGCACACGAGCCAAGCTTGATTCGGATTTGATTTGCACCCCCCCCCCCCGCGTACGTAGAGAGAGCCTATATCCTTATAACTCTTACCCATCTACATATGAGCAATCATATATAAGCATAATATTCACTCTATAGCTTTCCCATATGGGACAAGCTTACTTTTCTTTATTTTCCAACACCAATGGGTGAACTTTGAGCAACAATTTCTCATTCACCCAAGCACCATTTTAAGCATATGAATATACCATTTCGAAGTACTCATGGAGGAGTATCCGAATCATTCAATAAAAACCACTAACACGAAGTGGACCATGCTTAAAATTGAGCCTCAAAATGCTTATGCATAAGCATTTTTCCAACAATCCCCCACATGAATGAAATTGGCGAAAAACGTCGAATAAAATTATTTTATAAAACATTTTATTTTGACCTAGAAGAGTTCAACGGTTCAACACCTGCATAGGATAGGTAGGCCTCAGCCTTTGAACCTTCCCTTGTGAAAATATATCTCATTTACTGGCTGACAGTGGATGCGATGTCATTGAACTGTACTGCCGTTCATGTAAATGGAGAACATATATCACACAGATGTTTTACCTAACACAAATGAGTTCTCATTGTTATGCTCATTTTGGCCATGAACATCAACCTGGTTCTGCAAGAGTTTCTAAGAATCGTGCCCCGTACAATTCCCTTTGAAGCGGCCCCACTTCTCTCTCACATAGGTGATTTCTTATTTAAGAGCATCTCGTAATACTCTGCTCGAATTTCCGACGCATAAGAATCATTAAAAGCCTTGCTTAACCTCAATCCATACGAGCATCACTATTTCATTTCACCATAGGAATGGACTAGAGGGTAAACCCCCCACAGTGAACCAATTATGTCTTTTACGAGTAGGTTGTCCCATTGAACCTAGACCTTGGGATCTCCAGTCAACAAGGTTGGGTTTTCCTTCGTAATAAACATTTATCTAATGGGGTTTAGTCCCATTCCCCTCGATGATTTCACAACCAACTCTCTATTTAACCCTTTGGTTAGCGGATCCGCAATGTTATCCTTTGACTTTACATAGTCAATCGAAATAACTCCAGTAGAGAGTAATTGTCTAACGGTATTGTGTCTACGACGAATATGTCTAGACTTACCATTATACATATTGTTATGTGCCCTTCCAATTGCAGATTGACTATCGCAATGAATGCAAATTGCTGGCACTGGCTTAGGCCAACTTGGAATATCCTCTAGAAAATTTCAAGCCATTCTGCTTCTTCAGCACACTTGTCTAATGCAATGAATTCTGATTCCATTGTAGATCTGGCTATCACGGTCTGTTTGGAGGATTTCCATGATATAGCTGCACCTGCTAGTGTAAACACATAGCCACTGGTAGACTTTGAGTCTTTCATGTCAGATATCCAATTAGCATCACTGTATCCTTCGACTACAGCTGGATATCTATGATAGTGCAACCCATAATTACGAGTAAAACGTAAGTACCTAAGTACTCTCACTATTGCTTTCTAGTGATCAACCCCTGGATTACTCGTATATCTGCTGAGCTTGTTTACTGTACAGGCTATATCAGGTCTTGTACAACTCGATAGATACATCAAACTCCCGATCACTCTAGAGTATTCTACTTGAGATATACCAATTCCCCTATTCTTCGATAGGTGTAGACTCACATCTAAAGGAGTTCTAGCCACAGCAGAATCATCAGTGTTGAATTTACCAAGAATCTTGTCCACATAGTGCGACTGATCAAGAATAAGTCCAATAGGACTTCTCGAGACCTTTAGTCCCAGAATGACATCTGCTAGACCCATGTCTTTCATGTCAAACTTGGATTTCAGCATATTCTTGGTAGATTTCACCATTTTAACATTACTCCCGACAATCAATATGTCATCAACGTAGAGACATAAAATAACATAGCCAACTTCTGTCTCTCTGACATAAGTGCATTTATCACACTCATTGATTTTGAAACCATTTGCCAACATGGTGTCATCAAACTTTTTATGCCACTGTTTCGGAGCTTGTTTTAATCCATACAAGGATTTAACCAACTTACAGACTTTCTTTTCTTGTCCTGGAGCTATAAAGCCTTCAGGTTGCTCCATGTAAATTTCTTCATCTAAATCTCCATTTAGAAAGGCTGTTTTCACATCCATCTGATGTACCTCAAGATTGCGCAAAGCTGCAATCGCTTTTATCATCCATATGGAATTTATTCTCGTTACAGGAGAATGAGTATCAAAGTAATCAAGACCTTCACGTTGTCTGTAACCTTTAATTACAAGTCTTGCTTTGTACTTATCAATTGATCCATCTGCCTTCATTTTCTTCTTGAAAATCCACTTGGATCCTAAAGGTTTACATCCTGGAGGAAGATCCACTAACTCCCAGGTGTGATTATGTAAGATGGATTCAATTTCACTATTGATGGCATCCTTCCACAAAGCACCATCAGCTGACCTTACAGCTTCGTTATAGCTTTGAGGATCATTTTCTAGCAAAAATGTCAAAAAATCTGGACCAAATGATTTTTCCGTTCTAGCTCTTTTGCTACGTCTTGGTTCAAGTTCAACAACTTGTTGATCCTCCGGAACATTTATTTGTTCTCGGTCCTGACTATCTTCAATGATAGTCTCATGTACCCGTTTGTGTACATTTGAATTCGAATTAGTTTTACAAGGAAAAAGGTATTCGAAAAAGGATGCATTCCTCGACTCCATTATCGTATTCTTGTGAATATCTGGTATATTAGACTCATGCACAAGAAATCGATAAGCATTACTGTTATGTGCATATCCTATGAAAATACAATCAACAGTTTTTGGTCCTATCTTCACCTTTTTAGGCGGAGGAATAACTACCTTTGCAAGACACCCCCACACTCGTAGAAATTTGTAGGAAGGTACTCTTCTTTTCCACATCTCATAAGGAGTTTTCCCTGCATCTTTCCGTGGTACCTTATTTAAAAGGTAATTAGCTGATAAAACAGCTTCTCCCCACATATTCTGAGGTAAGCCAGAGCTGATTAACGTAGTGTTCATCATATCTTTCAAGGTACGATTCTTCCGTTCTGCAATCCCATTAGATTGAGGTGAATAAGGAGCTGTGGTTTGATGTATGATTCCATTTTAATCACAAAGAGATTCAAAAGGGAAAACATACTCACCACCACGATCACTTCTCAACTCCTTAATTCTTTTGTTCAGTTGATTCTCAACTTCATTCTTATAGAGAACAAATTTCTCTATAGCTTCGTCCTTGCTTTTCATCAAATACACATAGTAAAATCTAGTGCAATCATCAATAAAGGTAATAAAATATTTATTACCGCCTCTCGATTGTATTGAATTAAAATCACATACATCGGTATGAATAAGATCAAGTGGTTCAGAGTTTCTTTCAATACTATGAAAAGATAATCTAGTTAGTTTTGCCTCAACACAAGTTTCACACTTATGTTTGTTATCAATTTTAAAATTTGGAATGTGGTTCATGTTAATTAATTTCCGTAATGAATTAAAATTAACATGTCCTAATCTATCATGCCATAGATTAGAGTAGTCAACAATATAAGCAGAAGAACTAGCTTTATTGATATTCTTAGGTTTAACAACCATTACATTGAGCTTAAAGAGCCCATCAGTTACATACCTTTTTCCCACATACATCCCATTTTTAGTTAAAACTACTTTATCAGACTCGAACACCATCCGGAATCCATGCTTGTTCAGAAGTGATCCAGACACAAGATTCTTCCGTATTTCTGGTACATACAGAACGTTGTTCAAAGTCAACTCTTTCCCAGAGGTCATCTTCAGAATCACCTTGCCTTGACCTTCAATCTCAGATGTTGCTGAATTTCCCATGTATAATTTTTCCCCATTACCAGTAGGCTCAAATGAAGAAAACATGCTCTTGTCCGAGTACACATGTCGAGTGGCACCAGTGTCAATCCACCACTCTCTTGGGTTAGAACCCACCAGATTCACCTCAGAAACCACAGCTGAAAGGTTAATGTCTGAAACATCTTGAGTCATGTTTTCCATCACATTAGCGCTCTTGATTCTTTTTCTTCTTCGGCAGTCTGCCACTCAGAAGACTTGTGACCCATTTTGTCACAATTGAAGCATTTTCCTTGAAATTTGGATTTCTTGGAAACTCCTCCTTGAGGGCCCATTTTTGACCCTTTTTTTCTTAAGGTTCTTGTTCTTATGGCCATGTTCAACAACATTTACTTTGGCCTCATGAGTTATTCCCCTCTTGTCAGATACTCTGTAATCTTCCTCAATTCTAAGCTTAAGAACCAAGTCTTCAATGCTCATTTCTTTTCGCTTATGCTTTAGATAATTCTTGAAATCTTTCCAACCAGGTGATAGTTTTTCAATTATCGAGGCTACTTGAAATGTTTCACTTAAAACCATCCCCTCAGCATGGATTTCTGCTAGAATAATTTGCAATTCTTGTACTTGACTTAACACAGTTTTGGAATTAACCATCTTAAAATCTAGGAAACGGCCTACGACAAATTTCTTAGTACCGGCATCCTCAGTTTTATATTTTCGGTCTAAAGATTCCCAAAGCCCTTTTGCTGTTTTCATCCCGGCATACACACTGTACAAGGAATCACTCAGCCCATTCAGCACATAATTCCTACATAGGAATTCCGAATGTTTCCAAGCATCGATCGCACTGATCACTTGGATATCAATCTCACCCTCCACGGGTACAAGAGCATCTTCCTTTAGAAATCTCGCAAGGTTCAACGTGGTCAAGTAGAAAAACATTTTCTGTTGCCACCGTTTAAAATTCTATCCACTGAATTTTTTAGGTTTTTCTGCACCAGGATTGACATGGCTCACATGTCCAACAGGTTGTCTAGCCACAGAGGCAGCAACACCTTGGCCAGCCACAGCGGCTACCATATTAAGCCTAGAGGCTGAAGCAAGTTGGCCAGCCGAAGAGGCTGCCACTGCACTTTGGCCAGCCACGGGGGCTGCCACAATATTCTGGCCAGCCGAAGAGGCTGCCATAGCCATTTCGCCAGCCACAGGGGCTGCCACAACATCTACTGTGTTTGGACTGTTTTCCATATCCACAGAGTTGAATTTTGTTTTAAGACTATTACAATTTATTGTGTTCTTACAATCGATTTTGAACAAGCAGTAAACCGAAAAGAAAATAAACAACAGTGATGCAATTAACAACAGTAAACAGAAATAATAAAACAGAGGACAATTGACAGGAGCAGTAAAGCAATGAAGAATTCCGAGGCTTGTTGCAGGGGACAACAATCTCCTTAAAAAAAATTCGCCCCCTACCGAAGGTGCAGTAGAACTTGACACGCTTGGTTCCCAGGAGGATGCAACGGAAACAAACAAGTATGGGCACCACCAATCTTGTTTCCAACGAACCACAAAGTGTTTTGAACTCCCCCAAAAGATTTGTGTGTACTGTGTGTTCTTCAAAAAATGAAAAAACACTTCCTTATTAAAAGAAATTATAATGCCAATTAAATCTCATCAATGGGAGGCTTTTCACTTGTTGTAACCATCAAACTAATTAAATTAGTTGTTATGGAATTCAAAAGGTTTGGAAAAAAAAATAAAGAGACATCCAAAAATTGGCTAGGCCGGGCCTGCACATTTTGGTCCGACATTCGTGTACGCAGGACACGCGGGTGCACACGAGCCAAGCTTGATTCGGATTTGATTTGCACCCCCCCCCCCCCCGCGCACGTAGAGAGAGCCTCTATCCTTATAACTCTTACCCATCTACATATTAGCAATCATATATAAGCATAATATTCACTCTATAGCTTTCCCATATGGGACAAGCTTACTTTTCTTTATTTTCCAACACCAATGGGTGAACTTTGAGCAACAATTTCTCATTCACCCAAGCACCATTTTAAGCTTATGAATATACCATTTCGAAGTACTCACGGAAGAGTATCCGAATCATTCAATGACAACCACTAACACAAAGTGGACTATGCTTAAAATTGAGCCTGAAAATGCTTATGCATAAGCATTTTTCCAACAATCCCCCACATGAATGAAATTGGCAAAAAACGTCGAATAAAATTATTTTATAAAACATTTTATTTTGACCTAGAAGAGTTCAACGGTTCAACACCTGCATAGGATAGGTAGGCCTCAGCCTTTGAACCTTCCCTTGTGAAAATATATCTCATTTACTGGCTGACAGTGGATGCGATGTCATTGAACTGTACTGCCGTTCATGTAAATGGAGAACATATATCACACAGATGTTTTACCTAACACATCTGAGTTCTCATTGTTATGCTCATTTTGGCCATGAACATCAACCTGGTTCTGCAAGAGTTTCTAAGAATTGTGCCCCGTACAATTCCCTTTGAAGCGGCCCCACTTCTCTCTCACATAGGTGATTTCTTATTTAAGAGCATCTCGTAATACTCTGCCCGGATTTCGGACGCATAAGAATCATTAAAAGCCTTGCTTAACCTCAATCCATACGAGCATCACTATTTCATTTCACCATAGGAATGGACTAGAGGGTAAACACCCTACAGTGAACCAATTATGTCTTTTACGAGTAGGTTGTCCCATTGAACCTAGACCTTGGGATCTCCAGTCAACAAGGTTGGGTTTTCCTTCGTAATAAACATTTATCTAATGGGGTTTAGTCCCATTCCCCTCGATGATTTCACAACCAACTCTCTATTTAACCCTTTGGTTAGCGGATCCGCAATGTTATCCTTTGACTTTACATAGTCAATCGAAATAACTCCAGTAGAGAGTAATTGTCTAACGGTATTGTGTCTATGACGAAAATGTCTAGACTTACCATTATACATATTGTTATGTGCCCTTCCAATTGCAGATTGACTATCGCAATGAATGCAAATTGCTGGCACTGGCTTAGGCCAACTTGGAATATCCTCTAGAAAATTTCGAAGCCATTCTGCTTCTTCAGCACACTTGTCTAATGCAATGAATTCTGATTCCATTGTAGATCTGGCTATTACGGTCTGTTTAGAGGATTTCCATGATATAGCTGTTGGATAATATGACCCATAGCGTCACTATTTGTACAGATCATAGTGTTGTTGTACAAATTAACTATGTGACAAAGAAATTGCACTCTCATCATTTGTGATTAGATCACCTTAGATATATAAATGAAGAGAGGTCCATATGATTAGTTCCTGGATTGAGATGATATGAGACAGTATCAGTCCACGAAGGATTAATCATTAAATATCCCTAGTCGTAGTATTATCGAGACTGGACATCGATAATGCGGAATAGGCTAGTATTGCACTTGTGCGCGTTGTGAGGGCACAACATCATAGTTCTCATATATTTGGGTATTGGATACTCATGCAAGTGCGATAGGAGGTTGTGTTTCACCGATGGTACGGGAAACAGCTTCGCTCTGGATAGACCCCTCGGAATCCCATTGGTATTATGACTATGTGTCTATGGGAGTCCGACATCAGGGTAGGTGTGTATGGTCTTAACCTGAGACTTGCACCGCTAATGCTTACGACAATCAATATGCTTTAGTTGAGGTCGTCCAGGACTCTAACCGGTTCTGTGTACGCCAATGCTGGGCATATTGAGAATCGTAGAGTATTGGGTGTGATGTCAAGACGGAAGTATCACTCCAGTCATAGTGGAGATGATGTCACGCAGGATACGGTATTAGTGCTCTTAAGTGCTGGCCGGCCATCGGGATATTATGACAAGGTCATGTATATCCGATTATAGAGACTAGTTACCAGACATCCGACATGTGCTTCGGACGGGCCAGACACTTATCCAGCCCCAGCCCTAGCACGTGACTATCCGATACTGGGCCGATATACATAATACTTGGTATACTACGCTTGATATAGATCTTAAATATTCTTAGATGAATATGTCCGGAGAATTGGGTAGACTTGGTGCTTTGCTAGAAGCCAACCTTGTCTCGTAAATCGGTAGAACGTAGTACTTGGTACGTACGTGATTCGGATACTCCGACGACCGTATTTACTGCCAACATATCCGGGGATCTCATGGGTCGCTTCCCAGTGATCCACCGATGACGCATGACTCGCACATTTATTAATCTGGGATTAATTTGATGAGAGAGAAAATTAATCTAGGATTAATTACGGAGATATTTTATCTAGGATAAAATATCGTCTAAAAGAGAGAGAATGATTAATTTGGAATTAATCGGTAAATTAATATATTCGATATATTAAACGAAATTAGATTTCGACGCGGAATTAAAATTAGATTTTAATTCGGGCGAACGAATTAATTTAGAATTAATTCGTTAGCGACGTGAATAGTGAATTCGCTAGGCGTAATCATTTAATTACGACGCAACGGAAAACTCGCTAATTGGGAATTAGCGAAACTGAGCCCGAGTGTGATTGCGAGCGCATTCGTATTTCGAATTCGAGTGCGGCAACGCAAGTCACATCAAGCGTCAAATCATTCGTCACATCAAGCGTCAAATCAAATGTCACTTTGAGTGATGTGATTGATTGATGTGATTGATTGATTGAAAGACTACATGTCACTTTGATAAAGTGAAATGAATAGTTGATGGTTTTAGGTGAAATAGTGTAAGTTGGTGAGACATTTACCTTTTGATTATTTAATATATTATTTGGTAATTGTTTTAGTATATTTTCATGGAAAATATATAAAGCATTTTGGAAAATGCTTTGACCAACTTTAATACACAATTTTCCCACTCTCTCTCTCTCACACAATTCACGCCCAAATGGGCAGTGAATAAACTCACTGGTTTCTTCATTTTGCCGTGAGATGGGAAGCAATGTGCTTGATTTTGTGGCAAAATCAAGAAGAGCTAGCACTCCGAGAGACTTGCGAAGGTGGTAGGGAGGTTCACCCATGAGCCGGGATCCGTCCGACGAAGCTTGGAGCTCTGTTTCGCAGCTCAAAATTCTGAAATGGAGGGCAGTGAACTGCTAGCAGTGGGCGTCCTTGGCAGTGAGCAAAGTGGCTTCATTCGTCTTCAAATCGTCTCAACCGATCGATGTGAGTATTCCGCTACCTCATTTGATGTGTTCACACATGTATTTCATGTCTTGTTTGATCTTGGGACCTAGATATAAACCTAACAATAGCTGCACCTGCTAGTGTAAACACATAGCCACTGGTAGACTTTGAGTCTTTCATGTCAGATATCCAATTAGCATCACTGTATCCTTCGACTACAGCTGGATATCTATGATAGTGCAACCCATAATTACGAGTAAAACGTAAGTACCTAAATACTCTCACTATTGCTTTCCAGTGATCAACCCCTGGATTACTCGTATATCTGCTGAGCTTGTTTACTGTATAGGCTATATCAGGTCTTGTACAACTCGATAGATACATCAAACTCCCGATCACTCTAGATTATTCTACTTGAGATATACCATCTCCCCTATTCTTCGATCGGTGTAGACTCACATCTAAAGGAGTTCTAGCCACAGCAGAATCATCAGTGTTGAATTTACCAAGAATCTTGTCCACATAGTGCGATTGATCAAGAATAAGTCCATCAGGACTTCTCGAGACCTTTATTCCCAGAATGACATCTGCTAGACCCATGTCTTTCATGTCAAACTTGGATTTCAGCATATTCTTGGTAGATTTCACCATTTTAACATTACTCTCGACAATCAATATGTCATCAACGTAGAGACATAAAATAACATAGCCAACTTCTGTCTCTCTGACATAAATGCATTTATCACACTCATTGATTTTGAAACCATTTGCTTACATGGTGTCATCAAACTTTTTATGCCACTGTTTCGGAGCTTGTTTTAATCCATACAAGGATTTAACCAACTTACAGACTTTCTTTTCTTGTCCTGGAGCTATAAAGCCTTCAGGTTGTTCCATGTAAATTTCTTCATCTAAATCTCTATTTAGAAAGGCTGTTTTCACATCCATCTGATGTACCTCAAGATTGCGCAAAGCTGCAATCGCTATTATCATCCTTATGGAATTTATTCTCGTTACAGAAGAATAAGTATCAAAGTAATCAAGACCTTCACGTTGTCTGTAACCTTTAATTACAAGTCTTGCTTTGTACTTATCAATTGATCCATCTGCCTTCATTTTCTTCTTGAAAATCCACTTGGATCCTAAAGGTTTACATCCTGGAGGAAGATCCACTAACTCCAGGTGTGATTTTGTAAGATAGATTCAATTTCACTATTGATGGCATCCTTCCACAAAGCACCATCAGCTGACCTTACAGCTTCGTTATAGCTTTGAGGATCATTTTCTAGCAAAAATGTCAAAAAATCTGGACCAAATGATTTTTCCGTTCTAGCTCTTTTGCTACGTCTTGGTTCAAGTTCAACAACTTGTTGATCCTCCGGAACATTTATTTGTTCTTGGTCCTGACTATCTTCAATGATAGTCTCATGTACCCGTTTGTGTACATTTGAATTCGAATTAGTTTTACAAGGAAAAAGGTATTCGAAAAAGGATGCATTCCTCGACTCCATTATCGTATTCTTGTGAATATCTGGTATATTAGACTCATGCACAAGAAATCGATAAGCATTACTGTTATGTGCATATCCTATGAAAATACAATCAACAGTTTTTGGTCCTATCTTCACCTTTTTAGGCGGAGGAATAACTACCTTTGCAAGACACCCCCACACTCGTAGAAATTTGTAGGAAGGTACTCTTCCTTTCCACATCTCATAAGGAGTTTTCCCTGCATCTTTCCGTGGTACCTTATTTAAAAGGTAATTAGCTGATAAAACAGCTTCTCCCCACATATTCTGAGGTAAGCCAGAGTTGATTAACATAGCGTTCATCATCTCTTTCAAGGTACGATTCTTCCGTTCTGCAATCCCATTGGATTGAGGTGAATAAGGAGCTGTGGTTTGATGTATGATTCCATTTTGTTCACAAAGTGATTCAAAAGGGAAAACATACTCACCACCACGATCACTTCTCAACTCCTTAATTCTTTTGTTCAGTTGATTCTCAACTTCATTCTTATAGAGAACAATTTTCTCTATAGCTTCGTCATTGCTTTTCATCAAATACACATAGCAAAATCTAGTGCAATCATCAATAAAGGTAATAAAATATTTATTACCGCCTCTCGATTGTATTGAATTAAAATCACATAAATCGGTATGAATAAGATCAAGTGGTTCAGAGTTTCTTTCAATACTATGAAAAGATGATCTAGTTAGTTTTGCCTCAACACAAGTATCACACTTATGTTTGTTATCAATTTTAAAATTTGGAATGTGGTTCATGTTAATTAATTTCCGTAATGAATTAAAATTAACATGTCCTAATCTGTCATGCCATAGATTAGAGTACTCAACAATATAAGCAGAAGAACTAGCTTTATTGATATTCTTAGGTTTAACAACCATTACATTGAGCTTAAAGAGCTCATCAGTTACATACCATTTTCCCACATACATCCCATTTTTTAGTTAAAACTACTTTATCAGACTCGAACACCATCCGGAATCCATGCTTGTTCAGAAGTGATCCAGACACAAGATTCTTCCATATTTCTGGTACATACAGAACGTTGTTCAAAGTCAACTCTTTCCCAGAGGTCATCTTCAGAATCACCTTGCCTTGACCTTCAATCTCAGATGTTGCTGAATTTCCCATGTATAATTTTTCCCCATTACCAGTAGGCTCAAATGAAGAAAACATGCTCTTGTCCGAGCACACATGTCGAGTGGCACCAGTGTCAATCCACCACTCTCTTGGGTTAGAACCCACCAGATTCACCTCAGAAACCATAGCTGAAAGGTTAATGTCTGAAACATCTTGAGTCATGTTTTCCATCACATTAGCCTCTTGATTCTTTTTCTTCTTCGGCAGTCTGCACTCAGAAGACTTGTGACCCATTTTGTCACAATTGAAGCATTTTCCTTGAAATTTGGATTTCTTGGAAACTCCTCCTTGAGGGCCCATTTTTTACCCTTTTTTCTTAAGGTTCTTGTTCTTATGGCCATGTTCAACAACATTTACTTTGGCCTCATGAGTTATTCCCCTCTTGTCAGATACTCTGTAATCTTCCTGAATTCTAAGTTTAAGAACCAAGTCTTCAATGCTCATTTCTTTTCACTTATGCTTTAGATAATTCTTGAAATCTTTCCAACCAGGTGGTAATTTTTCAATTATCGAGGCTACTTGGAATGTTTCACTTAAAACCATCCCCTCAACATGGATTTCTGCTAGAATAATTTGTAATTCTTGTACTTGACTTAACACAGTTTTGGAATCAACCATCTTAAAATCTAGGAAACGGCCTACGACAAATTTCTTAGTACCGGCATCCTCAGTTTTATATTTTCGGTCTAAAGATTCCCAAAGCCATTTTGCTGTTTTCATCCCGGCATACACACTGTACAAGGAATCACTCAGCCCATTCAGCACATAATTCCTACATAGGAATTCCGAATGTTTCCAAGCATCGATCGCACTGATCACTTGGATATCAATCTCACCCTCCACGGGTACAGGAGCATCTTCCTTTAGAAACCTCGCAAGGTTCAACGTGGTCAAGTAGAAAAACATTTTCTGTTGCCACCGTTTAAAATTTTGTCCACTGAATTTTTCAGGTTTTTCTGCAGCAGGATTGACATGGCTCACATGTCCAACAGGTTGTCTAGCCACAGAGGCAGAAACACCTTGGCAAGCCACATCGGCTGCCATATTAAGCCCAGAGGCTGAAGCAAGTTGGCCAGCCGAAGAGGCTGCCATAGCCATTTGGCCAGCCACAGGGGCTGCCACAACATCTACTGTGTTTGGACTGTTTTCCATATCCACAGAGTTGAATTTTGTTTTAAGACTATTACAATTTATTGTGTTCTTACAATCGATTTTGAACAAGCAATAAACCGAAAAGAAAATAAACAACAGTGATACAATTAACAACAGTAAACAGAAATAATAAAACAGAGGACAATTGACAGGAGCAGTAAAGCAATGAAGAATTCCGAGGCTTGTTGAAGGGGACAACAATCTCCTTAAAACAAATTCGCCCCCTACCGAAGGTGCAGTAGAACTTGAGACGCTTGTTTCCCAGGATGCAACGGAAACAAACAAGTTTGGGCACCACCAATCTTGTTTCCAACGAACCAAAAAGTGTTTTGAACTCCCCCAAAAGATTTGTGTGTACTGTGTGTTCTTCAAAAAACGAAAAAACACTTCCTTATTAAAAGAAATTATAATGCCAATTAAATCTCATCAGTGGGAGGCTTTTCACTTGTTGTAACCATCAAACTAATTAAATCAGGGTAGGTGTATTTGGTCTTAACTTGAGACTTACACTGCTAATGTTTACGACAATCAATATGCTTTAGTTGAGGTCATCCAGGGCTGTAACAAGTTCTGTGTACGCCAATGCTGGGTATATTGAGAATCGTAGAGTATTGGGTGTGATGTCAAGACGGAAGTATCACTCCAGTCATAGTGGAGATGATGTCACGCAGGATACGGTATTAGTACTCTTAAGTGCTGGCCAGCCATCGGGATATTATGACAAGGTCATGTATATCCGATTATAGAGACTAGTTACTAGACATCCGACATGTGCTTCGGACGGGGCAGACACTTATCCAGCCCCAGCCCTAGCACGTGACTATCCGATACTGGGCCGATATACATAATACTTGGTATACTACGCTTGATATAGATCTTAAATATTCTTAGATGAATATGACCGGAGAATTGGGTAGACTTCGTGCTTTGCTAGAAGCCGATCTTGTCTCGTAAATCGGTAGAACGTAGTACTTGGTACGTACGTGATTCGGATACTCCGACGACCGTATTTACTGCCGACTTATCCGGGGATCTCATGGGTCGCTTCCCAATAATCCACCGATGACGTATGACTCGCACTCTTAAATAATCTGGGATTATATAGAAGAGAGAGAAAATTAATCTCAGATTAATTACGGAGATATTTTATCTAGGATAAAATATCGTCTAGAGAGAGATAACGATTAATTTGGAATTAATCGATAAATTAATATATTCGATATATTAAACGAAATTAGATTTCGACGCGGAATTAAAATTAGATTTTAATTCGGGTGAACGAATTAATTTAGAATTAATTCGTTAGCGACGTGAATAGTGAATTCGCTAGGCGTAATCATTTAATTACGATGCGACGGAAAATTCGCTAATTGAGAATTAGTGAACCCGAGCCCGAGTGTGATTGCGAGCGCATTCGTATTTCGAATGCGAGTGCGGCAACGCAAGTCACATCAAGCGTCAAATCATTCGTCATATCAATCGTCAAATCAAATGTCACTTTGAGTGATGTGATTGATTGATGTGATTGATTGATGTGATTGATTGATTGAAAGACACACATCACTTTATTAAAGTAAAATGAATAGTTGATGTGTGTGGTTGAAATAGTGAAAGTTGGTGGGAGTATTTACCATTTTATTTATTTGATTTATTATTTGGTAAATGTTTTTGTATATTTTATGGAAAAATATATAAACCTTTTTGGAAAAGGTTTTACCAACTAATTACACAACTTTTACATACATTCATCTCTCTCCTTTTCTCTCCACACTCTCACGCCCAAACTGATTTTTTCTTCACTGGTTTGGAACCATTTTGGCGTGAATAAAGGGAAGCAAAGAGTGTTTTTTCATGGTGAAAATCCAAGTGCTAGCACACTTACGAGACTTGCGAAGGTGGTAGGGAGGTTCACCCATGAGCCGGGATCCGTCCGAGGAAGCTTGGAGCTCCGTTTCGCAGCTCAAAATTCTGAAATGGAGGGCAGTGAACTGCCAGCAGTGGGCGTCCTTGGCAGTGAGCAAAGTGGCTTCATTCGTCTTCAAATCGTCCCAACCGATCGATGTGAGTATTCCGCTACCTCCGTTGATGTATTCACACATGTATTTCATTGCTTGTTTGATCTTGGGACCTAGACAAAACCTAACACCTCTATCCTTATAACTCTTACCCATCTACATATGAGCAATCATATATAAGCATAATATTCACTCTATAGCTTTCCCATATGGGACAAGCTTACTTTTCTTTATTTTCCAACACCAATGGGTGAACTTTGAGCAACAATTTCTCATTCACCCAAGCACCATTTTAAGCATATGAATATACCATTTCGAAGTACTCACGGAGGAGTATCCGAATCATTCAATAACAACCACTAACACGAAGTGGACGATACTTAAAATTGAGCCTCAAAATGCTTATGCATAAGCATTTTTCCAACAGGAGATAGAGTGAAAGGATGATAGTCATTCCCGGGTACAATGTTGAGTTGCAGCTTTTGCGGATGAAGTCGCTGACGGCGCCGGAGCCACCGGGGTCAGGGGCAGGGACGGTGGTGTGGTTTGCGAGGAGTTGGATGAATAAAGTTGATAAGAGAATTGAGAGAAAAATTAAAGCACGTGGGGATTTCATGCTTGCTTGTTTTTCTTCTTTTTTTTTTTTACTCAGTTTGCTTTTTTTGGGTTTGTGTGATGACGATGGGTTCTCTTAAGAAGGTTTTAAGTACTAAGTAGGGTAAAGTGTTGTGGGTAGAGTGACTATTTTAGACATTATTGTGTTTTTTAATAACGGAGTTGCCATTGTTATTATATCACTTGTAATTAATTAAGGATGGTAAAAATCTATGGGAATAGGGATCCGCAAGGACTCGGTAAATTATGGATATGTAAGGAAATAATTTTTTATGTTCATTAGTTAGATAAGTAAGGATATTGATATCCTCATTTAAATAGAAATAAAATCTTCATATGAACGGAGATTCGCACATAAGCCCGTATTGAGTCGATGTATTAGAAGCGAGTAAGGAGAAATTTTCATACCCGTTAATTAAACGAGACAGATACGAATATTAGTATTCTCATACTAGACCTGAGATGTTGCCATCCTTGTAATTTGGTGGTATATATAATGAGATCAAATGTTGTTATCATATGCCATATGTCAAGAAAAGTTATTGTGACGATATAAATTGATATGAAAAAAATCATATATATATATATATAAAATTGAGATTTAAAAAATAAATAATTTATCACAATAATATTAAATATTTATATAGTCGATCTTATTTAATAGGAAAATACTTTATTCAGATGGGTAATATAATTAGTAAGATTTAGCTGAAGGTAATAATTTATTAATGAAATAAGTACGGGGATATGAGGCATTTAACTTTTTAACGTTACGGATTTGAAGAGATTCGTTTCATTGACATCACTCTTTGGTCAAATTCAATTTTTTTTACGGTTTCAATTAATTTTGTTAGGGTTTTTATTAAAAAAATCTAAAACCACATCAAGCGTTTTAGAAGTTAAAATTATTAAAAGTGCATCAAACTAAAATAAAATTTCAATGCTGCCACTCAAACTTATTTATGCGTCATTCTTAATTCAGCTACGTGTTTTTTTTTTTTTTTAAAGAACATTACGTGATTTTTATTTTATAATTGATTTCTTTTTATTTTTATTTCTATTTAAAAATTAAATATCTCCTCAAATATAAAATATTTGATAAATTTTTTTTGAGAAAAATATAAATATACCACAATATTTGCTCAAATAGTAGAAATGATCTCATTCATTTAAAAAATAATCACAAAGAACTCCTTTCATAATTTTTCTATTGAACTACGTACTAACACAATTTTTTTTAAAGAAAAATAACAAATAGACCATCAACATTTATTCAAACGATCACATATACTCCCTTCATTTAAAAATAAAAATTTAAATTTTTTTAAAAAAAGACTATTTAGACAAAACATTAACTTTAAGATTATATAATTAAAACATATATTATATTAAAATAAATTTCTTTACGGTTAGATCTCTCCAAACTTAGGAAATTTTTTTTTTCCTAATTTAATGTTACAATAAAATTATAAACTCTAAAATGGGATTCAAACTTAATAAAAACTCAAATATGTTTTTCCATAAGAAATGCTAATTTAATTAACCGAATATAATTAAGGACATAAATATGACTTCTTCTTCTTCCTTTCTTGTTCTTGTTTTTTTGTTATGATATGTTGTCTAAAAAGTGCTATCAAACAAAATTAACATGCATCGATCAATTAATTGTATACTTACATATCAAATTGAACATAAATCATAAACATAGAAAAACCTGGAAAATGTAGAAGATGGTGACGAAACTGAGATCCAAGTCGAGTTACCTCTGTCCTTAATAACTTATTAGTCCCGCCTCGGTGCTTTACGGATGGTTTTGTGGCCAACGTTCTCCCATGATTACTTGGACACTTCTTGTAGAAGGGGCACTCCTTTCACAAGATCTTGAACAAGGACAAATGGTGGAAACTCTCTTTTCCTTAAATGACTCTCTAAGACAATGAATGAAACTTATGATTTTCTGGATTTAACAAATGATCTATGTAGGGGTTGGTGCTCAGAGCGCCAATTCCCGGTTGTATTTTTGTTAAATACTTCTGTAAAACGTTATTATCAGTAATAATATATGCAGTTTCTATAATATAATCTAATCTTTTATATGGTAAAGACGTAATGACCCTAGAATGATTAGTCATGATACAGTTGCAAAAGCGTCGCAACGGACATTGAGTCGTATCATGACGTTGTCATTCTCAGACAGTTCCTGGTCAAGGTTTACACTACTTGGTCAGTATAGTAAACCCGTTGAGACCGGTACATGTCGTATACTGGAATATTTGATTCCAATGGTTTCTCAATGAACCATAAGTCTTGGAGACTAGTATAGACGTGTAGGTGTTTATAGCGGATAAACACTGAACGACTCACCGAAGATTCTTAATGGATGGTACACCAGCGTCAATAAGAATCTTCTTGGGTTGAGTAGCACTTGTGATTCTTAGACTTGAGATGCCATTGTGGGCACATGAGACATCTTCTACACTTAGATGGCAGTCACGTCACCGATCTATTTAGATCAGACCTCCGCCTGTTCGTTGGGTGTAGATAGATCCTCAGGGTGTCCTATGTGTATCAAGATAGGATCCGTCAGTTCTGTGTACCAGAGCATAGGTAGTCCATATGATTAGCAATCAGATAAAACCATGGGCCCGTGGTAAGTTTAGAAGCTAGTTCTAAACATTCTTTTTGAGATTGCTAATAGAATAGTCGACTGGATAATCCCGATAGAGATTTGACGTTTACATCTATATCTCTGGGATTTATCCGGATACCTGTGACGGAGGAATTATACATTTGCCTTGACCTCGACCTGTATGATTCAGCGAGATTATCCGTGATTGTCATAATCTACGGGTGGATAGATTATGGACATGAAATTTGATTTCGTGACGGATATACCTGAACCTAGAGAGTCTCATAATGAAACATACTCGTAGAGCACTAGAGCAACATTAATAAATAATATTGATTATTTATAAAGTCGTTTAATGGTTAAACGCAAGATACATGCTAAAGAGACTAGATAGTCATTTGCTTAATTATTGTGTATTTACATTTAATACTTGATTAATTTAAATACACATTAATTAATAGTCAAAATGAGTTATTTGACTTATTTCCTAAATGAATATATGTTTTTTAATATTTAATGTAAATATTGTACATATATTTAATATATTTGTATTTGATTAATTAATTAATTATTTAATTGTTAAATGATTAAATTAATTAAAATATAAATATCTTATGTTAGGATAATTAAAGTTAATGATGTTAGTTGCAATTGTTGACTTAAATAAATATCTAATAAAGTTGTTTTTAGATATTTAATCAAGTTGACCAAACTTTAGTTAAATGAAATTGAAATGAAAAATTGTAAAATAAATGCTTGTAATTTCGGCCAAGGGTTATTTATTACAAGTATATATTGTTTTCATTTCATCTGCATTTCATAACCTAATACACATTTCACAAAAGCAAAACACCATTGAAGGAACTTAAAGAAAGCTTGAGAAAGAAAGAAAATCCAAGGAAGCTTGATTTTAGTAAGTTTTTTCCAACTTACTATTAGTAAGGAAATTGTTCCTTAGGATCTAGGCTTCAATATATGATATCTTTAGGTTATTTCTTTCTTTGTTCTTTGTGGTTTTTGTTGATGGAAGCTTTGGTGAAATTGTAAAGCATGTATGATGATGGAAGTTTGTAACTAGTGTAATTGTAAACATTCTTTTAAGGTTTATGAAACCATGTTGCTAATCTAGAGTTGTTGACCCACTCTTAAATGACCTAGATTTGATCTTGAGTTGTTTCATTGTGTTGAGACTTGAATTGGATGGAAGAATGATGATTGAAGTAATTGATTTAATGTATTTGGTCTAATTTGTCCAATTTGAGGAAATTGAAAAATTAGGGTTTTTTAACTAATTCCAAATTTGGGGGTTTTCATATATGTTGAGCATTTGGGTGTGTATATGATGCATGCAAAGTTTCATGTTGATTGGATTTCATTTAGATGAGTTTTGAGACATGAAATGACCAAATGGTCAAATTGGGCACCAAGTGAGGCTCACGGCTTTGAGATAGAATTTGGGATTTTGGTTGCTTTGGTGTTTTGATGTTTTGAACATCATAAGTTCATCTTGAATTGATTTAGAATCATTCAAAATTGATTAGATCAATTTCGGACTAAAATGGACAAAAATACAAAGCAAGGGTATTTCGGTAAATTCACCTAAAAATGTTTTATTGAATTTATTTTCATAATTTGATTATTGGAATATTAAATAAATATGTTTATTTAATTTATCCGAGAAAAGTTTTGAAATCTGAAAATCGGATTTTCACCGCTTCCGCTGCGTTACCGGACTCACCCCCTAAATAACCCCTTCAATCTCAAGGCCACTTAATTTATAGGCATGAAATGGTGCATTTGAGGGCACCCTTTGGTTTGGGGTGTAACCCTCTTAAGGGTTATACCCATTCTCTTATGCTCTTTGAGGCCTAGAGTCTTATCCTTTCAATTTAGAGGACATGTCCCTATATGTTTGTGACTTTCCTATAAGGCACAACTCAAAAGACATGACCATCCTACACTCATACTATATATTTAGAGAATTTACAATAATCTCTCATAATTCTCTAAATATTAATGCAGATAATTAAGAGAGTTTTCGTGAAATAAAGCTACATCGAAATAGGTAGCTTTCGTCTTGAACCTTTCCTAGTGAATGACAATTGGATTTACTTGGCAAACCAGTGACCCATAGTCTTGAACTGTTCTACCGTTGGTGTAAACCAAGACAATTGTCAACACATAGCTTTACTTCGACCATTTCCCGTTCTACGATTATGTTCATTTCGGCCATAAATATTGATCCTGGATTCATCAAGTACTTTAGGGAATTCAGCCTTTAAAAACTCTCATGGAAGCGGCCTCACTTCTTGCTTGTAATAAGTTATATATTATAAAGAGATAATCTCCCTTAACCCCCATTAGGACTCTTCTCCTAATATAGTGATCATTAAAAGCCTTTGCTTATTCTAGTCTTGACAGACAGCACTCTGCATCATTACAGGAATATGAAAGAGTATAAAACTCTACAGTGCTTGTTTTGAATTGCACAAAGTTTCAGTTGTCCCTTTTGAACCTAGATCTTGGGATCTCCAGTCAGCTAGGTTGGTTTCCATAGTGAAAATTCTTAATTTATAGGCTTCAAGCCCATTCTCCTCGAATGAGTTCTCAGTTTGCTCTCTAGGTAAACCTTTATTAAGTGGATCCACTAGGTTTTTAATCGATTTGACATAATCTATCGAAATTATACCACTTGAGAACAGTTGTCGCATGGCATTATATTTGCGACGTATGTGTCGAGAATTACCATTATACATTGTATTTTGAGCTCTCCCAATAGCCGATTGACTATCACAATGTATGCTTATCGCTGGCACTGGTTTGGTCCAATTTGGAATATCCTCTAGGAAATTTCGAAGGCATTCGGCTTCTTCCGCTGTTTTTTCTATTGCTATGAACTCTGATTCAATAGTAAACCAGGCAATACATGTTTACCTCGAAGATTTCCATGACACGGCTGCACCATCAAGTGTGAAAACAAATCCACTCGTAGATTTGGAATCCATTATATCAGATATCCAGTTAGCATCGCTGTATCCCTCTAGAACAGCAAAATATCTCATATAATGCAGACCATATTTTGATGTTTCTCTCAGATACCTAAAAAATCTTACTATGGCTTTCCAGTGGTTATGTCCTGGATTACTCGTATATCTGCTAAGCCTATTTACAGCTTGAGGGATATCAGGTCGTGTGTAATTTATGAGATATATCAGACTTCTGATGATTCTCAAATACTCTATTTGTAATACGCTTGAGCAAATATTCTTTGATAAATGAAGAGTTAGGTTTACAGGAGTTCTAGCCACATTTAGATCTCCTTTATTATATTTATCAAGTATCTTCTCAATATAATCAGTCTGAGATAATATATACCCCTCCGATGTTCTGAAAATCTTAATTTATAAGATCACATCAGCAACTCCTAAATCATTAATATCAAATTTGTTGGTCAATACTTTCTTGGTAGATTGAATCATCTCATGATTATTACTAATTATCAGCATATCGTCTACGTAGAGACTAGAGACACATAATGACATATCATTTTTGCGTTGATTTAGTGTATACACACTTATCACACTCTTTGATTTTGAACTCACTTGACAACATCTCTTTGTCAAATTTTCCATGCCTTTTTTCAGGTGCTTGTTTTAATCCGTATAAGGATTTCACAAGTTTTCACACCTTCTGTTCTTGTCCAGGAACATTGAAACCTTCTGGTTGTTTCATGTAAATCTCTTCATCTAGTTCACCATTTAGGAATGCCGTCTTTACATCCATTTGATGTATTTCAAGACCAAATATAGTTGTTATGGCTATGAGCATTCTTATTGACGTGATACGAGTCACTGGTGAATGTGTGTCAAAGTAATCAATGCCTTCTTTTTATCTATAATTTTTATAACAAGTTTTGCCTTGTACTTATCTATTGATTTATCCAGTTTCATCTTTCGTTTGAATATCCATTTGTAGCCCATGTTGGACAATTATGACCCATAGCGTCACTATTTGTAAAAGACATTGTGGTTTTTGTACAAATTAACTATGTGATAATGGAAATTGCATTTTTTTCATTTTGTAATTTGATTACTTAAAGATATAAATGATAAAAGTCCTTATGATTAGTTCCAGATTATTAGATATGAGACAATATTAATCCATAAAGGTTTAATCATTAAATATCCCTAGTCGTAGTATTATCGAGACTGGACATCGATAATGCCTAATAGACTAGTATTGTACTTGTGCGTGTTATGGAAGCGTAACAACATAGTTCTCATATATTTAAGTATTGGATACTTATGCAAGTGTGATATAAGGTTGTGTTTACCGATGGTACGGAAACAGCTTCGCTCCGGATAGACCCCGTGGAATCCCATTGGTAGTATGACTATGTGTCTATGGGAATCCGCATCAGGGTAGGTGTATTTGGTCTTAACCTGAGACTTGCATCGCTAGTACTTGCGACAATCAATACGCTTTGGTTTTGGTCGTCCAGGACTTTAACAGGTTCTGCGTACACCTCTTCTGGGTTTATTGAGAATCGTAGTGTATTTGGTGTGATGTCAAGACGGAAGTATCACTTCAATCATATGGAGATGATGATCACACAGGGATACAGAACTGGTACTCTAATTGGTTGCAACCATCGGGATAATATGACATGGTCATGATTATCCGATTAAAGAGACTAGTTGTTTGTGATCCGATATATGCTTCGTACGGGGCATATACTTTTCCAGCCCCAGACCTTGCATGTAAATCTCTTCATCTAGTTCACCATTTAGGAATTTATTAGAAGGGAGGCCAGTATTGAATTTTCAATTTCGTTCAAATACTTGGCTTTACGTGCTTTCAAATTATTTCGTCAATTATATTTATTAGTTGGACTAATATTTTATTATTTTTCTTGTAATAGTTAGACTGTACCCATACATCGTTAATTGAGTAGTTTGACTATTGCAATTAAGATGACATGAAAGTTAAGCATTAGAGATATTATCATGGGCGACAATGTCTTTAATGGCACAAACTTTCAAGATTGGGACATGAATCTCAGGATTGTCCTAGGATCAGAGAAGTTGCTCTACACTATAGAGAGACCTATTGGGCCTAAGCCTAGATCTGATCAGATAGTTGAGCTAGAGCTTTGGAAGACTCATAGCGATGACAACTTCACTGCTCAATCTATAATGCTTGCTGCTATGACTCAATAATTTCGTCGTCAAAACAATGGATTGGATCCTTATAATATGATGGCGAAGTTGCATGATCTTCATCGATCTAATCTTAGATCGCAGAGATATGAGTTACAGAAGAAGCTCTTTCGTGCTCGCATGTTAGAGGGTATATTTGTTGAGCACCATGTGTCACAGATGATTGCTGACATTGAGCAGCTGGGACAGATGGGCATTGTCTTCGAGGCTGAGACTTCAATAGATTTGATCTTACAGTCTCTCCCCGACACTTAGAGTGGGTTCATCATGAACTACAATATGATGAACCAAGAACAAACTCTTGGAGAGTTGATGTCCACACTGCGCGAAGCAAAAAAAGAGCTCCTAAAGGGCAAGAAGCGCGAGGCGCACTTCGCTTCAACATCTCAGACTCCGAGGGCTTGGCCCAAGGAGACTTGAGGTGTAAAGAAGAAGAAGAAGAAAGGCAAGGCCAAATCGTCAAAACCTTCTGGGAAGGGTAAGGACAAATCCCAAGATGTATGTCTGCAGTGAGGGAAGCGGGGTCACTGGAAGCGTGACTGCCGCGAGTACAAGGCACACATGAAGGAAATCAAAGCGGGCAAGGCACCGGCTTCAGGTATGTTTGTTATAGAAATAAACATGTCTACTAGTAGTATTAAAAATTGGATTTTTGATTCTGGTTGTGGTACTCATATATGTACTGATGTGCAGGATCTGCAGATTAGCAGGAGACTGGCCTCATGAGAGATTGACCTCTACGTTGGAAATGGGACACGAGTCGCCGTTTTGGTCGTTGGCACTTTTGTTTTGGAACTGCCCTCGGGGCATGTACTTAAACTTTCAGACTGTTATTATGTACATAATTTGGCTAGGAATATTATTTCTGTATCTATGTTAGCCCAATGTGGGTATACTTTTGTATTTAGAAACACTGGGTGTTTTATGTATAAAAATGATGTGGAAATTTGCACTGTTGATGTAAATAGTGGTCTTTATATTTTGAATATAAATCAATCTCAAACATATAATATAACAAACAAAAGGCTTAAACTAAGTAACAAAGATGAAACTTATATGTGGCATTGTCGTCTGGGACATATTAACAAGACTCGCATATACACACTTTCGAAGAGTGGGTACTTGGACGGATTTGATCCAAATTCATATGACGTATGCGAAACTTATTTATTAGGTAAAATGCCTAAATCACCTTTTAGCGGTAAGGGTGCACGTGCCACCGAACTGTTAGCCCTCATTCATAGTGACGTATGTGGGCCCATGTCTAGCCATGCTAGTGGTGGATATGAATACTTCATAACCTTTACGGATGATGCATCGTGTTATGGTTATGTGTATCTTATGAGACACAAGTCGGAAACCTTTGAGAAATTCAAAGAGTTTCGACACGAAGTAGAAAAACAGACCGGGAAATGTATTAAGACATTACGATCAGACCATGGTGGCGAATACTTAATCAATGAGTTTCTTGATTACTTGAAAGAATATGGTATTTTTTCACAGTGGACTCCTCCAGGAACACCGCAATTAAACGGTGTGTCCGAACGGAGAAACCGAACTTTGTTAGACATGGTAAGGTCTATGATAAGTCACACAAAGCTACATATTTCCTTCTAGGGATATGCACTGAACAGTTCAATACTTATTTTGAATAAGGTTCCGTCAAAGTCTGTTCAATAGACTCCGTATGAAATATGGACAGGAAAGAAACCAGGTTTCTCATTCCTGAAGATTTGGGGTTGCTGGGCATACGTCAAACATTTGGAAGGTACAAAACTAAAACCCAAATTGGATAAATGCCTATTTGTAGGATATCCTAGGGAAACCAAAGAATATTACTTCTATCACCCACAAGAGAACAAAGTATTTGTTGCTCTACATGCGGTTTTCCTTGAGAAGGAATTCCTAAATGTAGTGATAAGTGAGAGGAAAGTAGAACTCGATGAAAATCGGAGTGATACTGTTCCTGGCACAAAATCCTTAATGGAACATGAACAGTTCATCATGGATGAAACTGTACCATAATCTTCGAATACACAAGAACCGCGTAGGTCGGAGAGAGTCAGAAAATAACCTGAGAGGTATTGGTTTCTGATCTCACCTCATGTAGATATCAATCTTATTGAGGAAGACGAACAGGCTACGTATGAGAAAGCGATACAAGGTATCGACTCCGGTTTATGGCAAGATGCCATGAATTCTGAAATGGATTCCATGTACACCAACCAAGTTTGGACACTGGTTGATGCACCCGAAGACGTTAAGCCTATTGGTTGCAAATGGGTCTTCAAGAAGAAGACTGACATGGATGGAAACGTACAAACGTACAAAGCTAGGCTTGTAGTGAAAGGGTATCGTCAACGACATGGTGTCGATTACGACGAAACTTTTTCACTCGTTGCCATGATTAAATCCATTAGGATAATGCTTGCTATTGCTGCATATTTCGATTACGAGATATGACAGATGGACATCAAAACCGATTTCCTTAACGTAAATCTTTTGGAGGATGTTTATATGCAACAACCTGACGGTTTTGTCGTATTAAGACTTGCAAACAAGGTTTGTAAGTTAAATCGATCCATTTATGGATTGAAGCAAGCATCACGTTCTTGGAACCAACGTTTTGATGGGATCATAAAAGAATATGATTTTGTTCAAAACGAGGATGATCATTGTGTATATAAGAAGGTTAATGGGAGCGCACTGACATTCATTGTCCTTTACGTTGATGATGTATTCCTTATTGGCAATGACATTCCCATGTTAATATCGGTGAAAGCTTGGCTTTCATTAAAATTCTCCATGAAAGATCTAGGAGAAGTAGCATTTATTCTAGGAATAAAGATCTACCGGGATAGATCTAGAAAGCTGCTTGGACACTCCCAGAGCACGTACATTGACAAAGTGTTGAAGAGATTCAATATGGATCAGTCCAAGACGGGACTGTTTCCAGTGTCACATGGCGTCACTCTATCTAAGGACATGTGTCCTAAAACTCAAGATGAGAGAGACAATATAAGTCGGATACCGTTCGCCTCGGCAGTTGGATCGATCATGTATGCCATGATATTTACGCGACCTGATAGCTCGTATGTTTTGAGCTTGTGTAGTCACTATCAGGCCGATCCAGGTGAAGGTCACTGGATGGCGGTTAAGAATATCCTTAAGTATCTTAGACGAACTAAGGATGCTTTCTTAATCTCTGGAGATGGAGAACTTGAGGTAACTGGGTATACCGATGCAAGTTTCCAAACCGATAAAGACGACTGTAAGTCGCAATCCGGGTACATATTTTGTTTGAATAACGGAGCAGTAAGCTGAAAATCTTCCAAGCAAGAGACTATTACCGATTCAACAACAGAAGCGGAGTACATTGCTGCAGCTAAAGCAGCAAAAGAGGCAGTTTGGATCCGTAAATTCCTAATTGGATTAGGAGTAGTTCTGTTAGCAGCTGAGCCCGTTCCATTGTATTGTGACAATAACGAGGCTATAACGCAGGCTAAGGAATCGCGGTCTCATCAACGATCAAAGTATGTTCTTCGACGTTTCCATCTGATTCGTGAGATCATACATCGTGGCAATGTGAAGATCGAGAAGGTCGCATCAGAGGACAACATTGCAGATTCGCTGACGAAAGATATTCCTCAGCAAAAGTTTGAACGACATGTACATAGTTCAGGTGTTTGATGCTTGAGTGACTGGATATAGGCCAAGTGGGAGATTGTTGGACAATTATGACCCATAGCGTCACTATTTATAAAAGACATTGTGGTTTTTGTACAAATTAACCATGTGACAATGGAAATTGCATTTTATCATTTTGTAATTTGATTACTTCAATATATAAATGATAAAAGTCCTTATGATTAGTTCCAGATTATTAGATATGAGACAATATCAATCCATAGTCGTAGTATTATCGAGACTGGACATCGATAATGCGGAATAGACTAGTATTGCACTTGTGCGTGTTATAGAAGCGTAACATCATAGTTCTCATATATTTAAATATTAGATATTTATGCAAGTGTGATAGGAGGTTGTGTTTACCGATGGTACGGAAACAGCTTCACTCCGGATAGACCCCGTGGAATCCCATTGGTAGTGTGACTATGTGTCTATGGGAATCCGCATCAGGGTAGGTGTATTTGGTCTTAACCAGGGACTTGCATCGCTAGTACTTGCGACAATCAATACGCTTTGGTTTTGGTCATCCAGGACTTTAATAGGTTCTGCGTACGCCTCTTCTGGGTTTATTGAGAATCGTAGTGTATTGGGTGTAATGTCAAGACAGAAGTATCACTTCAGTCATATGGAGATGATGATCACACAGGGATACAGAACTGGTACTCTAATTGGTTGCAACAATCGGGATAATATGACATGGTCATGATTATCCTATTAAAGAGACTAGTTGCTTGTGATCCGATATATGCTTCGTACGGGGCATACACTTTTCCAGCCCCAGGCCTTGCATGTGACATCCGATACTGGATCGCAATACGCAATACTACGTATACTACGCCTGACATAGATTATATATTCCTTTAAGAATATTTCTGGAGAATTGGGTATGGACGGTGCTTTGCTAGAAGCCAACCATGTCTCGTAAATCGGTAAAAACGTGGTACGAGGTACGCACGTGTTCGGATAGTCCGACGACCGGATTTACTGCCAACATATCCAGGGATCTCATGGGTCACTTCCCGAAGATTCACCGATGACGTATGATTCGAACATAATTAATCTGGGATTAATTACGGAGAGATTTTATCTGGGATAAAATACTATTAGAAGAGAGAGAACGATTAATTTGGAATTAATCGATAAAATAATATATTCGATATATTAAATGAAATTAGATTTCATAACGGAATTAAAATTGGATTTTAATTCGGGCGAACCACTAAATTTAGAATTAATTCACGAGCGACGTGAATAGTAATTTTGCTAGGCATAATTATTTAATTAAATTTAATTTAATTACGTCGCAACGGAAAAATTGTTAATTCGAAATTAACGAACCCGAGCTCGGGATGTGTTGCGGCCCACTCGGATTTTGAATCAAGTGGGGCCCACATGTCACATCACTAGTCACATCACTTGTCACTTTATTCACTTTTTGGTGATGGAAGTAAGTGAAGACTTTTGAGATTACTTGTTTCTTACACAAGTTGAAAGGTGAATGACTTATTACCAAATATTTGGTATATCATCATTTTGATTTTTGAAATAAAAAATAAGTCAACATAACTTCATCTTCCTCTCTCTTTCATTCACGATTTTTCACTCTCTCCCTATCCTATTTGGCTTGGCCGAAACACACTAAAAATAAGAAGAAAAATTATGGCAATGTTTCTAAGTGCTAGCACACCAAAGGAATCATATAAGATGATAGGGAAACCAATCCCAAGAAGTTGGAATCAAGATCAAAGCTTGGAGCTTGGATTCAACATTCAAAGAGGAGCTTGGAGGAACTTCTTAAAGCAAAAATTTTGTTATCAACGCATCCTACAACCATTCTTTGTAAGTATGTTTCCTCCATTCTTACTTCTTTTATTCACATGTTTCATGCTTTATATGATCTTGGGATGACCTTAGAAACCCAATAGCCCAGTGGCTTACAACCTGGAGTAAGATCAACTAACTCTCAAGTATGGTTTTGTAGAATGGAATCAATCTCACTATTGATAGCCTCTTTCCACAAAAGGTGCCTCTGATGAAGACATTGCTTCTTTATAGCTTTGAGGCTCATTTTCTAACAAGTATGTCAGAAAATCGGGTCCTAATAACTTAGACGTTCTAGCTCTTTTGCTACGTCTAGGTTCAATTTCCTCAGCATTTTCATGTTGATCTGATTTTTGGTCAACTTGATCACTACCTTTAACAGTATCAATAGTTCTTTTGAGAGATTCTGTTCTTTATCTTTCCTTACAAGGAAATGTCTCTTCAAAGAATGTCATATTCCTTGATTCAATTATCATATTTGGATTGATGTTAGGAATTTCAGACTAATGTACCAAGAATCGATACGCACTACTGTTGTGAGCATATTGAATGGATATACAATTAACAGTATTGGATCATATTCTAACCTTCTTAGGTTTAGGAACCATCACTTTGGTGAGACAAATCCACACTTTCAGATATTTGTAGGAAGGTACGTGATATTTTCACAATTCATATAGTGTTTTGTCCAATCTTCTGTGAGGTAGCTTGTTCAAAACATAGTTGGCGGAAAGCAAGGCTCCCCCCACAAGTTCTGGGGTAAACCAGAGCTTGTCAACATGGCGTTAATTATTTCCTTAAACGTTCGATTTTTATGCTTAGTAATCCCGTTTTATTGAGGCGAATAAGGAGCAATTTGAATAATTCCATGATTGGAACAATATTCACCAAATGGTGACACATATTCACCTCCTCTATCACTCATGATTCTTTTGATTTTCTTGCCAAATTGATTTTCAACTTCATTCTTATAGTGTATAAAGCTCTCAATAGCTTCATCTTTGCTCCTCAACAAATACACATAATAGAATCTTGTGCTATCATCGATAAAAGTGACAAAGTATTTTTTACCGCCTCTTGTTTGCAAAATATTCATATCACACACATCGGAGTGTACAAGTTCCAAGGGTTCAGAACTTCGTTCTATGGAATGAAATGATGCTCTATGCATTTTTGCTTCAACACATGCCTCACATTTATGTTGGTTATCAATTGTAAATTTAGGTATAAGGACCATGTTAATTAATTTATGTACTGTATCATAATTAACATGTCATAACCTCTCATACCAAATATTTTGTGACTCAATAATATAAACAGAAGATATAGCTTTATTATTAGCACTGTGTCGATTGACAGTTATTATATTGAACTTGAAAAGGCTCTGAATATAAATTTATCAGAAATAAATACAAGTTTAAAACTATTCTTGCTAAGGAGTGAACCCAAAACCAAGTTCTTCTGAATATCAGGAACATGCAAGACATTCTTCAATGTAAGCTCTTTCCCAGATGTCATCTTCAGAACCACTATGCCTTGTCCAACCACTCTAGAGGTAGGAGAGTTTTCCATTGTCAGATGATCGCCACCATCGACCTTCTGATACGAGGAAAACATCTTACTATCAGCACATATATGACGAGTAGCCCCAGTGTCTATCCATCATTCTCTCAGATTTCCAACCAAGTTGGCTTCTGTTACAACTGTTGAGAGGTTCATCTCTGAGATCTCATCATTTAGCTGCTCATCCTCAGTTACATGGGCCTCATTTTTCTTTTTCTTGCCTTTATCTTGAGACTTATTATTTCTGTAGTCATTTGTCATATGACCGCTTTTTCCACAGATGTAGCACTTCCCCTTGAACTTCTTGTTTGCTTGGGAAGAATCAACTCTAATGTTCTTTCTCTTTTTGCTACCCTTTCCACCCTTGACGATGTTGCCCTTAGACTCCATAGTCTTGTAGCTGGCCTTCTTGGAGTTCCTATTGTCCTCTTCGATCCTCAATCAAACTGCAAGGTCTCCAAGACTCATCTGTTTCTTTTTTTGCTTCAGATAGTTCTTAAAGTCCTTCCATGATGGAGGTAACTTTTCAATGATTGTGGCAACTTGAAACGTCTCGCAGAGTTTCATTCCCTCATCCAATATTTCATGAATGATTAAATGAAGTTCACCCAACTGAGACATCACCGTCCTTGAATCTACCATCTTGTAGTCCAGGAATCTACCCACGATAAATTTCTTCTATCCAGTATCCTCGGTTTTGTACTTCTTCTAGAGAGATTCCTAGAGAGTCTTCGCAGAAGTCGTGCCTTGGTACACATTGTACATGGTATTGTCAAGTCCTCCCAAGTGATAATTCTTGCACAAGAAGTCACTTGACTACAATGTCTCTTCTCACAGTTGCTTGGCTGTTTCTGTTTCTCCCTCCACTGGACCAGGAGGATCTTTGAGGTACTTAACCAACTGCAGTATTGTCAGGTAGAATAATATTTTGCTATGCCATTGTTTAAAATTTTCTCCACCAAACTTTTCCAATTTTTCTCCATGAGCGACCGGTACTGCGATATTTTCGCTAGCCATGTGTAACTGGAAAAACCAACAGTAGTCAATAAGTCTACAAAAGACAAATTACACAACGATCAAATGTATGATCTTGTTTAAATGATATACTAAGAATCCACTCGTTGTTATATTGGACAGTAGTACCAAATAACACAAGTCCTTTAATTTACAACAAAGATTTCTTATGATAAATGAATAAAGAATATTCCTAGAGGACGAGGGGGTCAAGAGTAACCATTTAAATCCCTACCTACTTTGGCTCTTATTGCATTTTTGACATAATATCCTTTAAACATTTTCTCAATAGAATATCTTAGACATTCAAACTTAGCATTACATTTCAATTCAAAATACAATAATAAATATGTGTAGATATGTATGTGTATATGTATAAATCAATCAAGCTTGGACGGAATTACTAGTGTAAAGTTACACTTTTAATCCTCAACCAAGTATGCAATACAAGATTAATTTTCAACTTTATCACTATGTGTATGCTTGTGATAATTGAACACCCTAATATTAACTTAAATCTATACTTCCAAGTTTATAATAATATAGTATATGATTTTACTAAGTTAACATTATGTCATACATGGTAATAAAAATTAATCTATGTCTATGTTATTATTTTTGAATCTAAAATAATTCCATGATTAAATTCATTAGTGTCACGTTCGTTAATTTGTTCGAATGAAACTTTCCAGTGAGTTTACATTCGTGTAGCGTTCGTAAACGCGTTCGAATGAAGTGTTCCAAAGAGTTCACGTTCGTGTTGCATTCATAAACGCGTTCAAACGAAGTGTTCCAAAGAGTTCACGTTCTTGTTACGTTCGTAAACGCGTTCGAACGTTCTTCAATAGAAGACTGTCATTCAAGTTGCGTTTGAAGACGCGTTCGAACGAGACTACGAAAAATAGAAATTTTTTACCTACGCGTTAGTCGGGCGTTCGAACGCCCATGCGTATTTTTCATGCACATAACATATTTTCCAGAAAAGTGACTATTAATACATGTAAAATATCATTTAACAACACATATAGAGTTATTAGTTCATTAGATTGTTGTCTAAAAAGTGCTATCAAACGAATTTAACATGCATCGATCAATCAATTGTATACTAACATATCAAATTGATCATAAACCATAAACATAGAAAAACCTGGAAAATGTAAAAGATGATGACAAAACTGAGATCCAACTCGAGTTGCCTCTGTCCTTAAGAACTTATTAGCCCCGCCTCGGTACTCTACGGATGGTTTTGTGGCTAACGTTCTCCCAGTATTACTTGGACATTTCTTGTAGAAGGGGCACGCATTTCACAAGATCTTGAACAATGATAAATGGTGGAAACTCTCTTTTCCTTAAATGACTCTCTAAGACAATGGATGAAACTTATGATTTTCTGGATTTAACAAATGATCTCAAGGCCTATTAATTTATAGGCATGGAATGGTGCATTTGAAGGCACCATTTGGTTTGGGGTGTAACCCTCCTAAAGGTTATACCCGTTCTCTTATGCTCTTTGAGGCTTAGAGTCTTATCCTTTTAATTTAGAGGACATGTCACTATATGTTTGTGACTTTCCTATAAGGCACAACTCAAAAGACATGACCCTTCTACACTCATACTATATATTTAGAGAATTTACAACATGATAAATATGACCTTTACAGTTTAGAAAACCCATACTCTACTCAAAACTATTACGAGAAACCCATAATATACTATTAGTGATTATGAGAAAAGAATGACAATAGTCATAGCATCTACAGGGGTATGAAAATCCATATTTACCTTAAATCTAAGAAATGAGATATGATTTTATTCTTCAATAATAAATCCTACTTTTATCCTACTTAAAATTATGGTAATAATAAATCCTACTCTTATCCTACTTAAAATTATGGTAACGACACTTAGTAGATTTAGGAAGCAAAAAAAAATTCTATGAATGATTTTTTCAGGTGCAACTTATAAACCAATATATATTTTCTTAAGGTGCAACTTACCATGATGCTAGAATTTTCTATGAATGATTTTTTTTTTTTTTTTTTTTTTTTTTTTTTTTTTTTTTTTAAAGATTTTCGTCCCAAACAAACTATATGCGTGTTATTAAACTAGGTTTATTCGTGATTCAACTTCTCATACTTTAAATATGTGGGACGTGCCCTCATGGATCAAAATTTTGTATTATCTAATTTTGACATCATTAGTGATTGGTAATAAAAATAAAACGAACATATTCGACGACGATATTGATTAATTCACTCTTAACAAATATCACAAAATCACGAATTAAATTCATTCTAACCCCGACCAAATCGGACGGCCCAAAACCAGCCAACGTCGTCGAGATAATCAACTCATGACATTGTCAGCATAATTATTAACAAGAGCAAGCGAATTACTCGTCAACTTCTTGATATAATCAACCCAATCACAGACCTCCTCCTTCATTTGCCCATCATCCACATCCTCAAATCCGTCCGTACACGTGTCCTCATCAGTTAACGCAGCGCTCATTCACGTCTGCACGTTACTCTTCTGAAACCTAAAGCTAGCCCTCGACGTCCCAGCTGATCTAATAATCGGACGCATCTGCTTGAGTGAGCCGTAAATCTCCTCAACGGCATCCCCGAAGTTGGAGAGATAATTGTGTATGTTAGTGTTAGTGTTAGTGTTAGTGTTAGTGTTCAGAGCGTCGATCCGGATCGTATTTATGACCAATTCATGAATATGAACCATTTATTTTTCCATAATATTACGTATTTTAGGTTGTCATATATATATATGTTTGATCTAATTTAGATTATGTTGAAACTAAAAGGTTTTAGTGATATGTATATTAGACAAAGACCCGAAAATATATATTGTAGTGCGCAGTTACAATGTAGTTTGTAATTGATATTGTGAGGTGACACTACTAGAAATATATTCTCAAATAAAGTTCCCGATCAAGATTTACTGACACAGGTCGGTTGGTAAAATCCATAGAGACTCGTACATGTCGTATATTGACACTTGAGATAAACACTGAACGACTCACCGGAAGATTCCTAATAGAAGGTATACCTACGTTAATATGAATCTTCTCGAGTCGAGTAGCATAGTGGTCATTCGACTTGAGATAATATTGTGGATGTGTGAGCAATCCTCCACACTTTGACGGCAGTCAAGTCAACGATCTTTTTAGATCAGACTTTCGTCTGTCTGTTGGGTGTGGATTGATGCTCTCGATATCCTGTGAAGTATTCAGAGAGGATCTGTCAGTCCCGTGTACGGGATAAAGGCTTCCACTTCGTGATACTCTAAAATCCTTGGCCAGGGTATACTGCGGAATTGTTCCGAGTATTTGTGTAGAGAATCAAGATTATATGTCGCGACTTACAGAATTGTACATGACGAGGATTTGACGTTTTATCTATATCTCCTGTATAATTCGGATGACCTGTGATAGAGGGACTATACATATGCAATGACCTCGACTTGTATGGTTCAGCGTGGTTACAGATACACCTGAACCTATAGAGTCCCACTAATAAAGCAAACTCGTAGAGCACTAGGGCAATTAATTACGGATAATTTGATTATTCGTAATATTACACATGTTGTGGTATTTTAGTATTTAATGTTTATGCGTATATGATACATAATTTGATTAGATATACATTAGTATTAATTGGAGAATAACACATGTACTTGTAGATTAATTAATTAAATAATTATTATTTGATCAATTAATCATACACATGACTAATTAATTTTTATACGTGTTGGACTCATGTCTAATGTTAATTAGTTATTTTTGTCACATGTGATAATGATTATTAATTAATTAAATATTAATTAATTTTAATTATAGCATATTCTATCTTTTTATTCTTTGCGGATAAGCATATGGTGTGGCAAAATTTAGACTTATGTGGATTCTTTTTAGTCAAGTGTTGTAAAGATGGAAATGACAAAATACCCCCTAGTATTTAAAGCCAAATTTCGACCCATTGCCCCTAGTTTTTCATTTTGTGGTTCACTCCAAATTGTTCCAAATAAAATGGTGAGTGTGATTTCAATTTGGATATTTTAGGTGACTTTCGGCAGAAACAAAATGAAGGTGAGTGAGAATAAAAGATTTATTCTCATTCATCTTGGATTAATGGCCATTTGCATTTGCTGAAGTGATAGGCCATTTGGCCATTTTCTTATGAAATGATTAAATGGCCATTCAGCCATTTTGATGAAGAATGATGTCCATTCGGTCATTAGGGAATATGTTTTTTGGCTTGATTTGTTTGCTATGAAATGGTTTCATTTGAGAGAGTAAAATTAGGGCTTTCCATATGGGTTTGCTTGTCATCAAATTGAAGCATGGAAAATAAAGATTTGGAGCTCAAACAACAGTTAGAAGGAATCAAGGTAATTCCTCATTTCCTTTGTGTTGAAAATTTATTTCAATTTGTTCCAAGTATGAAACATATGATGTAGCTTTTAATCTATGCTCATTTCATGTATGTAGTATGTTAGAAACCCTATTGATCAGCTTATTATGATTGTGTAAACTAGTTAGGCTAATTAATGGAATTAGGTCTAATTATTGTGTAGGACACAAAATTATCATTCTAGAGTTATATTAGCCACTCATAAGTGACCTATAATTATTTTAGAGTAACTTTATGCTGGGACTCTATGGATTGACCTGATTAGATTTGGTTATGGATATTAATTGAATCAATTTGAGAATTAATTTGATTAATTTGTAATTAATTCAATTTTGACTTAATTTATGAAATTGAGTTGTTGTGGATATAAGTGGATGTACTATAATGCGTAGGAAAATTTTCTGGAATTCTCATAATTATTCTGGAATCGTTTTGGGAATTTTTTGTAAAGCCACATTAGGGGTAAAATCATAATTTGATGAAATTATGATACATATGATTGTCATGAGTGATTAGAGAAAAATACAGATTTATAATTGGTATACAATACTAATTATTTATCGAGACTGATAAAAGTTTTAAAAGTGGATTATGCTCGATAACCGCGCTTCCGCCCGAATAACCCCAACAAAATGGTATTAGAGCGAGTCTGACCTGTATCCATAATTTAATTCATATATAATATATGATATTAAATCCAAATCCGGTTTACACATGCTAGTGATCTGTATATAAATGGATTTCAGTGGCCTAACCAACATCGTGGCAACGCTGTGTGGGTGTGGCTTATAGGAATCCTTGTCAATTTGGATTACTAATCTACATTTGATGTAGATTTGAAAGTCAAAACCTATTATTGGAAAATCCCCATTAAATAAGGTTTTATAGTAACTAATGTTAGGGAACACTTGTTTCTAAGTCTACCTTGTCAATACGGATGTGAATGTTTTCCTGATGCTATAGCTGTAACGTGCCAAAGCTATGCAGTTATGGTTTATGGTAGTTCATTTACGTGGGTAAAACTTAGTCGATATGAGGTAAATTCAAGTAAAAGTGGAAACCTTGAACGTGTCAAAGCTGTCAATGCTACATCAGTATCTTGAATTTATCATTGACAAGTATTGCCTTGAATACGCCTTTTTGTGAACGTACCAAAGCTGTCACAATGAGAAACAATTCATACCTTATTATTAATTATTGAATTCTAATTTTCCGTTGGGGATTACGATATTACATAAAGTAGTGGGAGACACTGGTGGGTTAAAAATCCATAACCTAGGCAGTGACTAATATTATGGAAAAGACCGCTTATCTCTCATTTATTCTATTGTGTAGATAGAGCTGACACTATAATCCACTGAATGCATGTATATTTGATATATTTGTTGTTCCTACCTTTTCTTCTGGTTGCGTGTTTCTTGAATAGGTTTTAGAATTAATTAGGCTATGATGTTATTTTAGATTGATCTAAACCATCAGAGTTGTTATTTCGGTTCTCATAGAGAACCCAGATGGTTAGTGACTTAATTGTTTTGTCATAATAGACAATCTGAATAAATATCTAATTTTGGATATAACCCTGTAGAGAGAGAACTGTTTCTTGTGCAATAATGATTGACATAAATTGTTTATGTCTTTATATCTTTGATTGACATAAAGAAAACCTTATTAAGTATTTGTTTGTCCCTCAATGATATTTCTTGGCTTTAGTGACCTTAGAGATCACGTGTCTGACATATTTTACCTGTTACATATTTGCAATTGTTGAAGGAAAAATTAGATAGCCAAAGAAATGAGATATATAACCATCTGTAGAGAATATGGATTCCCGTGACACAATAGTTGAAGGTATAGGATACTCGATCTCTTATTTAGTTGTTAAAATATTATATTATAATTGTTACGATATTTTGATATCGGAACTTATAACACAAATGTTATCATTTTCTGTCTGACAGAGAAGGTAGTTGTGTTTACGTTGGAATGGTCCCTTATATTTACACAACATTGATAATATTTTGGATAGTTATTTGTCTTTAGGGTACATTTGTTACATATTTTATATACTAGTAGTATCATTGATGTAGGGACAAACATTAAGAAAATATTTGGTAATTAAATAACATAGAGCTGTAGTATACGACTACAGATTTATTGAATTATTACATATTATGTATGTAGTTAATGAAAAATTAAATTGCTCTAGGTAATTTTCTTTACTTCATAACTGAGTTGGTGAATAGTCACAATTTAGTTACATATTTCCGAAGAAACACAGATTGAATACCTTGAAGGTTTCGAGGAATTTTCAATCTATTCTTACGAGACAACGGGTCAAATAATTTAAATGTTTCAAAATGACTCGATCTGAAGTTTTGAAAAATTAAATTAAAATCATCGCAGTCTTTGAATTGTTCAAAGATGTTTGATAGGATCAAACAATATGAATTAATGAGCAATTAATTCTAAAGTTATTTTATAAAAGAATATGATTCTTACTCAATATATTATTCCTACAAATTCCATTGCAGTAGAATTTTCTAGTGAGAGGAGTCGAATTGTTTTGATAAGTTTCGATTGATATTTAATATTACTGAATTATTTTAATATTTTTAAAATTACACTCCAGTAATACTTTTTATCTTATTGATTTTGGTTCTAAACTTTCTACTGTTACATATATGATATGCATAGGTAGAAATCCGAATATTGAATTGTTCAAGACTTGGAATTTTCATTCGTATAATGGTTATACAATTGGAAATATTTGTACCTCGGAGATACAAATAGAGTTAAGTATTTGTTCTATTAAATAGATATCGTATTCCATTTAATAGAATATATTTTCTATAAATTCGAGGGACAAAAAAGATTTTCGTTACTTGATATGTCACATTAGATGTGATGGTTGTAGAAAAGACTTGACTTTTGTAGTCAATTGAAAGAATGGTAAACTGTATTTGAAACCATATGATTAATTAGATGAAAGACCCTTAGACACCCTTCTTATAAGTATAGTATTTGATACTCTTTGGTTGAAATATTTTCTTATGGGAGAAAACTATCCTATAACTTATAGTGGGAGGGATATTTGATATTAATTTTGGAATAAATCATATGACCATAGATCTATGATTGTTCTAGGTTTACTACGATCAAGTTTGGAACTTGATTGAGCTTTTCGTATAAATTGTTCATAGTTATGTAAATAGTTTAGACAACAGAAGCAATGTGAGCTAATAAAGGTTTGACCTTTTTAGTTTGAGACATATGAGAGATTATACTCAATGATCTATTGTAGATTCTGAGGAAACTTCTTTTTAGTCACACTAATAGAACAATTAGGATATGTTGGTTAATGCTAATACTAAACTGTGCAATTTAGCTAAGTGTACAAAATGGCGTTTCAAAATGGTTTATTCGTCGAGGAAATCCATTGAGATTTCTTTTTTTGGAGAGTTCTGTTATGGAATGGCTATGAAGTTTGTATTATGCTAAGATCACAGTTTGGTATGTTAGCTTATTGATATTGCAAACCCAAATGAGCTTTCTGGAAATACGTTCTCTCTGATTTTTATAAGAATTAGATTGTCTGATTCTATTCAATATAGATAATATGTGCATTAATATGGTCAGTGGGAGCGTACAATAATCTCTCTAGCATTATATCTTGCTAACATATCATTATTAAAGTAATAATGATATCTTACTTAGGTGAATGGTTTACCTATAGCCTTTTCTTTATCCGCGAATATGCAATTGGGAGTTTTCTTTAATTTTTATATTTGGTATAAAACTGATAGACATGTGAGATACTCTCAGTAGTCTTGCATTAGATTTGATCAGATAAAAGACATGATTACACTGTCTGTGTGACAGATAGTGTAACTATGGGAACATTTTGAGTGAGTCTTTTATATATATATAATATTCGTCTTTCGTAGAAGATGTTTTCTTTAGTCGAAAGGGAAATTGAATGAAATTTCCAATCAGATTCTTATACATCATGGGATGGTGGCATACTGAATATTATATTATGTATGATTATATATATCAACTTAGTTTTAATGGTTACAAGATATTTTGATATGCGTTTATCCATAAGATGGTTATGATATTTGTCATGGGATATCTATGAGATATTAAGGATAAATTTCAGATTCAAGGAGATTGTCACTTGCAACCATTAGTATCATTGAGATCAAGCTCTGAGTTTGATAATGACTGTAGAGGGAGATATTTGAGTTTGATTGGCAAACATAATATGAGATATTGGACCTAATCTTTTATGTCGTCCTTTTGGGTGCTAGGTGAGCTATTGAGGGAGATGTATATATAATACACACTGGGATGTATATACGATACCATGGATTGGTACTAGTGCAAGTGAGAGAAATTGTTAGGGTTGGTGCTCGGAGCACCAATTCGGATCGTATTTATGACCGATTCATGAATATGAACCATTTCTTTTTCCATAATATTACATATTTCAGGTAGCACCTCTTGTCTTATTATATATGTTCGATCTAATTTAGATTAGGTTGAAACTAAAAGGTTTTAGTGATATGTATATTAGACAAAGACCCGATAATATATATTGTAGTGCGCAGTTACAATGTAGTTTGTAATTGACATTGAGAGGTGACACTACTAGAAATATATTCTCAAATAAAGTTTTCGATTAAGATTTACTTACACGGGTCGGTTAGTAAAATTCACAGAGACCAGTACATGTCGTATATTGAGACTTGGTCTGATGGTTTGTCCAATTAACCATGAGTATTGGGAGACTCATATAGACATGCAGGTGTTTATTTGATAAACATTGAATGACTCACCGGATGATTCCTAATAAAGGATACACCTACGTTAATATGAATCTTCTCGAGTCGAGTAGCATAGTGATCCTTGGACTTGAGATACCATTGTGGATGTGTGAGTTATCCTCCACACTGACACTTCAGCAGTCACGTCAATAATCTTTTTATATCAGACTTTCGCCTGTCTGTTTGGTGTGGATTGATGCTCTCGATATCATGTGATGTATCTAGAGAGGATTCGTCAGTCCCGTATAGGGGATATAGGCATCCACTTCATGATACTCTAAAATCATTGGCCAGAGTATATTGTGGAACTGTTCCGAGTATTTGTGTAAAGAGTCACGATTATATGTCGCGACTTATAGAATTATACATGACGGGGATTTGACGTTTTATCTATATCTCTGGTATAATTCAGATGACCTCTGATAGAGGGACTATACGTATGCGATGACCTCGACTTGTATGGTTCAGCGTGGTTATTTATAGTCGTCGTAATTTGCGAGTGGGCGAATTACATATACTTATTTGCGAGTTGGTTCCTGAACACTTATTTTCTAATTAGTACAGTTAAGTTGGTTCATGTACGTAGAGATATTGTTTCTGACGAGTTTTTGAAAAGATATTTATTCTATGATGATTTTATATTTAATTTGATCTTTTTTTTAATACCAGTTTTGAGTTTTAATTAATATTCTTGTTTTATTATCTTATTGTGTCCATTCATTGAGTTTTCTTAGGCTCACCCCCACTCTACAATTTTTTGTAGGACATTCTATCTATTGAGCCAATGCATTTTTTTGAAGACACGAGTGTAGACACTTGCATTTTTGCATGAAAGCCCGATGATGAGCCTCGTTTGGAGGCACTACCCGATAAGTTGCAGAAGTTGCGGGAAACGGACGTCGGAAGGGAATTCAGAAAATAAATACATTATCGAATTTAATTCATTTGTTTAGCCTCGGGTTCGCTCGATTAATCTCTGTTTTAACTGTTAGACCTCGACCCAAAATCCTCGCACCCATCCAAGCCACACTCCCAAGCCCACCAAAGAACCAAGCCACACGCCCAAGCCCACCAAAGAACCAAACAACGAAACAATGAAGGAAAATATTAAACCAGAAAAACAGAAAAGTTACAGAGCTTTAACCCTTCCGGCGATGACGTAACGGACTTCCGGAGAGCAACTTAAAAGGTAAGACCTGTGGGCCCATTTTTTATTATTTATCTTTTCAATTATTCATTGTATATCATTTGCATGCATCATCACGCTTTATGTATATTTTTTTTATGATGAGTTAATGATTGCGGGCTATCTCTCGCGGTATAGTGGATGGAAACCCAGACGTAAATTTTGTAGCCGAATCCGAATGGACGGTAGTGCGGTCTGTACTTGGGATACAACTCCACGTACCACTTGAGAAACTTTCAAACATGTATTCATTTTGTTATTTAATTTTGTATTTATTGTTCCCCTATTTATTTTCTATGTGTTGTATCTTTATTTATGCATTGTTAATCTAGTGCGCATGGGCTAATCACGTTGGATTAAAGGTCCTCCATTTGAGGGAAAGCCAAAAGGCTACATTTAACACATGTTTTGCCGCGCCGACGAAGTATGTTTGATTGAACATGAGATATGTTCAATCGGGAATACGAGGTCCCATATTATTACTTTGTTTATTCATGTATTGTTACTTGATGCGCATGGGCTAATCATGTCGGTTAAAGGTCCTCTATTCGAGGGAAATGCCTAAAGGCTACCTTTGCCATGATGTTTTGCCGCGCCAGACGAAGTACGTTTGATTGAACATGATATATGTTCAATCAGGCTTACGAGGTCCCATATTATTACTTTGTTTATTCATGCATTGTTAGTTGATGCGCATGGGCTAATCATTTGGGTTAAAGGTCCTCTATTCGAGGGAAATGCCTAAAGGCTACATTTGCAATAATATTTTACCGCGCCGGACGAAGTACTTTGATTGAACGTGAGATATGTTCAATCGGGCATACGAGGTCCCATATTATTACTTGTTTATTCATGCATTGTTACTTGATGCGCATGGACTAATTATGTGGGTTAAAGGTCCTCTATTAGAGGGAAACGCCTAAAGGCTACCTTTGTCACGATGTTTTACCGCGCCGGATGAAGTACGTTTGATTGAACGTGAGATACATTCAATCGGGCCTACGAGGTCTTATATAGATGTCGGCCGCGGTCACATCTTTTTCATCGTCATGTTACTTACCTTTTGCATACTATTGACTTCGCTATTCGTCTTTATTTTGGTCGTTGTTTCACATTTTTCATTCTCGCATTTGCGTCATGTTTATGTTTGAGTGCTTACTATCTCTTGCGGTATATCGGATGGAAACCCAGACGTAAATTCCGTAGCCGAATCCGAATGGACGCTAGTGCGGTCTATACTTGGGATACAGTTCCACGTACCGCTTGAGAAACATTCACGCGTGTGTTTGTGTCATTTGGATACCATTTTGGTAATCTCGTTCGAACGCGTTTACGGACGCTACATGAACGTATGCAGTCCGCCTCAGTCCATTCAAACGCGTTTATAAACGCGCACGTATTTTGTTTTACCATGCATCAGGTCTTGTCTCGTTCGAACGCATTTCCGAACGCTATACGAACGCAAATATTGTGTCTCATTATCGTTCGAATGCGTTTCCGAACGCTACAGGAACGCATGCATTCTGTTTACCATTCGAACGCATTTCCGGACGCTATACGAACGTGCACATAATGTCTCACTTTTGTTCGAACGCGTTTCCTAACGCTCCACGAACGTATGCATTATGTTTACCGTTCGAACGTGTTTCCGAACGCTGGACGAACGCACATGCAGTAAACACATTTCTTTTCATCACATTTCATGCATGTTTGCTTCTTTGGCAATTTCTTTTACATTACGCCCTGAATCATTCCTCTTTATTATTAACGCTTTTACTGTTATTATTTATTTACATTCTCGCACTTCTTTGTTTAATATGTTTATGCAATCATGTATTTGCCTTCATTTTTATTTACGTTTATGGGTGTGCAATCTTGTGTGTTGATTAAATCATCTTGTATGTGTTGCATAAGGCTTGGTTATACTATTGCATAAATCCTTTCATTACAATTGGAACAAGTAAGGGACCATTCGGACGGTTTGAGGTCTTCCCTTGCGATGGGTGAGTGATGCCTTAAATCATTTTTCAGTTCACACTGGGTGGCGACTCCATTTATTTCTCCAGTTTTGTCCCCCGCGAGCTACTCCGTACTCCCGACCGGGCCGCGAGCCCGGAAAGCGTCGCCCTACCTCTGTACCGTGTCTACAACGAGATGAGGATAGAAGGGTCACTGCAGTCACTAGGGATTGGTCCATTATGCATAGTTTACATTCATATAGAATGTATTGATGCTTTGTTGAGTCATATATGTATAATGAATTTTATGTAATATGTATTTCATTTTGGATGATATTGTTCATAACATACACGAGTTAAGTTATTACATGATTAGAATTGTCATAGTATGAGAATGTGGCTTATTGTGACAAGGGGATCCGTCATCTGCCAGTTTTTTCTCCGAACTAGGGATGTTTCAGGATCTTTGTTGATCTTTACTGTTTTTAACCCTGAATGTCCAATAAAGTTCGTAAAGCTCCATAACTACAAAATAATAATAGAAACAAGTAGTCTAGTCCAAATGACTTAGACTTGGCCAATAAATTATATAATTTAAGGTGATAAATATATGAATATTACACACTTATCAAAGATCTTGTGTTGTTAACTTAGTGGTGAATCTACTTGTTGACTGTGGTGCTCTTTCAACATGACGTGTGGCAACCCTTTTAAGAATCTTGTTGATTTTTTAATCAACACAAGTGGGAGGTCCTCCGACGCTCCAAGTGAAATAGGTAGTGTTTAGAAACTTCTAATTTGCCTAAAGCGAAAAAGGGCTTTTTGAATATGCTGTAGAGAATGTTTTAGTATTTAATGAAGTATTTTTATCTAAGGTTCTTTGGAATGATTGAAAATGAGGCCGGCGACGCTTGGTGCTTCGGCAATTGACTTTAGCCTTAATCAACGGCTACAATAACTTGTAATGTCTAAGTCAAACCATTAAATAAATGCAGTGACTTAGATCATGGGTCCACACGAACTGTGGCGTGCTGCCATGTTTAGATAAGGCGGTTTATGTAGTTTAGTTCGTTTTTTAGGAAGTAGACTTTTAAGACACTAAAAAAAATGAGAACTTATTTTTAAAAAAATCTTATTTTTCATCGATTATTATAAAAAAATCTTACTTCTAAACTTGTTTTCTTTCCAGTCTTAAGGTTTTAAACTTCGTTCATTTTTTATATTTTTTTATTTATCTTTAATAATTTCTTAACTAATAAGAGGTTTAACCTAATTTTTTTTTCTCTTTTACCCTTATCTAAAAAAATATATATAAGATTATTGTTCACGTGAACAATTATTTTTTTTTGCTTCAAAATATAAGGAGATAGACAGGTCCAAATATATTCTTTAACCCCTTAACTGCTCTAAGATTTAACTCAGACACTGTGTTTTGAAAGAGTTTATCTTTTTTCTTTAAAAGATAAACGAGTGTGTAATAACCTGTAAAATATTAACTAGCTTTAGTTTGAATTTTCTGAACTGATCTGATAAATGATGGAAATTTTCTATGATTCAAGAAAGATTCCAGTTGAATCCTAGAACTAAATTTGTTGTGGCCATAAGCCTGTTGTCAATCACCGAAAATATAATAATTAAAAAATATATAATTATTTTGGTTGGGTCCAACATGCATAAAAAGAAAATAATAAAAAAATTAGAATTCACTATTTATACAGTGAATCTCATGCTTTAAATAGAGGCTTTATTCATTATTTTCTTCATCTCATTCTCAACCAAATTCTCTGTATTCTAAGAGAGAAAATATAATTTATTCTTAAGAGTTAGTGAGAGAGTTGTAATTCTCATATTCTAAGAGAGTGTGAGATTGATAATCGGAAAATATATCAATATATTACCACTTTTTTTACTTAATATTTTGTATAGTTTCTTGAGATTTGTGAATATTTTGATGTATTTTATGTATTTTGTACATAAATAAGGTTTCAGGACTCACTAGAATCAAATCGGGGCCAAAACAGCGAAAAACGGACAAAAAGGGCTTGACGCGTGTCGGCAGGCTGATGACGTCAGCGCATCGCGACGCAGAGGTTGTGCGCATCGCGACGCCGAAATGATAATTTTGCCATTTTGTCTGTTTTTTACTGTTTTGGCCCCGAATTTATTCTAGTGAGTCCTGGAACCTTATTTATCTACAAAATACACAAAACACATCAAAATTTTCACAAATCTCAAGAAACTATACAAAATATTAAGTAAAATGGGCGTTAAATATTGATATATTTTCCGCTTATCAGAGATTGTTCACTCCTTGTGTTTAGAGATAGGTTGTAAAATTCTTTCAACTGTAGCGAAATCCTTCAACTTTTGTCCGTGGATGTTTCTCTCACATTGAGGGTTTTACCACGTTAAATATGTGTCTTGTTGTTTTATTTTATTGTTAAGATTTATGGTAGGCTAAGCCTCCTAATTATTATTTTATTGCTATATGGTAGGCAATGCCTCATGAACTAACAATTATTCTCAATTTCATTTTACTTGCGTGCCAGCTTCAGCCCACGATCCCCTAACAGTGGTATCAGCGCTTCAGGTACAGGGTTACCGTTCACGGAGACTATTCACATATACGGTATAGTACTATTCACATATAAGTACTATTCATGTATACGATACTATTCACATATATAATACTTGTTGGGGTCATATCAGGGAGGCGCAGCGGAAGGAGCGGTATTCAGGCGAAATCGTAGTTTAAAATTTTTAAACTTACGAATAAATTATTTAATATCAAATATTAATAATTCACTCATATTTCACCTAAACATATTCATTCGATATCATATAACGACATAAATAATATAGAAACACCACGAAACTTTTGCGAAAATATTTATTCGCAAAATAACATAAAATGCGTTTCCGGCCGAACCGACCGACCAATGCACATGGGGACTGCCCAGGTCAGTCCTAAAAATATTTGGACAGTTCGTGGGCTTCCCGAACAGTGCCCAATTCACTGTTTGGGTAG
>SKCR01029773.1:0-163246 GCA_019454045.1 Zanthoxylum bungeanum
GGAGTCGCCACCCAGTGTGAACTAGGACAAAGATTTAAGGCCGCACTCACCCCTCGTAAGGGAAAACCTCAAACCGTTGGGTTGGGAATGGTCCCTTACTTATGCCACTTGTAATGAAATGATTTGTACAATATCTTAACCGAATCTACGCAACATATATGCTCAAAGGTAACTTAGATCTAGTCTGCATTCATCAAAATAAATCCTATGACTAAGTTGGCATGCTTTAAAAATAAGTCATTATAACGGCAAGCATATAATATCACACAACGAGCATGTCGAATCATCAAACACAAAGAACAAATAAATAACTACTCAAACAAAACGTAAACTAAATTCCTAATGCAAAATCAAAGTATTAAATCATGCATAAAGAAATAATATAGTCATACTTAAAAATAAACAATATTCTAGACTAAATCATGCTTAGATAAATAAATAACCTACTAGATTAAATCATGCTAAATAAATAAATAATCTACTAACTACATCATGCTCAAATACAAGATTGGATGAAACGAAATACGTGTGTCTCTCAAGTGGTACGTGGCATTGTATCCCGAGTACAAACCGCACTACCGTCCATTCGGATTCGGCTACGGAATTTACGTCCGAGTTTCCATCCGATATACCACAAGAGAGATCACATATTCCGTTCATCCGGAAATCACATCATGCACCAATCCACAATACTCATATGAAATAAAGTACTAAAATAAATAAAAATAGAGGATAATAAATAAAAGGGGTGCCCTCAGGTCTAACCTCTTAAGTTGTCTTTCGGAAGCGCGTTACACGGCCGTCGGAAGGGTTGATGCTCCGGAACTCCTTCGATTCACTGGTTCAAAGTTTTTCCTCGCTGTTTCGCTGTTTGGGCTGCTATTTTTTACTCCGTTTCACTGTGGTTTCTGGTCACGATTTAGGCTTGCTATTTTGCGGTTTAGTGGGACTGTTTTGGAGTATTTTAGGGTGTATTTTTGGGACAGTTTAGGGACTGATTTGGGGTATTTTTAGGTGCAGTACATGGTGGTTTGGGGTTGTTTTTGGCGGCAATTGAGGGATATGACGTTGATTTGTTGGCTAGTTATGAGGGCTGTTATTAGCGTGCTAAATCAAGGGCTGCGTGGAGTGTGAAAAAGGCTTGGGACGTGCTGAGTGGGGGCTGGATGAAGGCTATGAAGGCTGGTCAGAAGGTTACATGAAGGGCAGTGTATGGCGTGAATGGAGGCTTGGAGGCTAGTGATGTTGGATCAATTGAGGGGCTATGTGTGCGCTGCTTAAGCGTTGAAGATGTTGAGGGCAGATGACTTGCGTGGTTGAGTGGCTTTATGGTTGAGGGATACGTGGATGTACTGTGGGTAGTAACGTGAAGAAGGCAGTGGCTGATTTCAGGCGTTAAGGTTGACTGAGATTGTGAATTAGGCGTGAGGGGTTTGATGAAGTGAAATGGCTGAGTGGCTGTGAGGGGTGTATAGGCGTGAGTGGCTGAGTTATTTTCTTAGTGTTTTCGTGAAGATGAGCTAGGGTCTTGGATGTGTGGTGAAGGCTTCTTTTTATAGGCAAAGGGATGGGGGCTATCCTTGTTTGAAAAGGAAAAGATTTGTGCATTAATGGATATATTTTTAATTAGTATTTGACAAGGAAAAATCTTTTAATTAGGGAGGTGATTTGATTTAATTTGATTTATTCTCTTTTAGTTAGGGATATGATTTGGTTTAATTAGGCAAGGGATCCATGGGATTTATTTAATTTAGGAAGGGGATTTGGCTTGATTTATGCATGTGTTTAATGTGTTATTTAGTATTTTGGAAGGTGAGTGGGCGTGTGGCTTAAGTCTTTGTTTGGGCGTGTGGGCTTGGTCCATTTGGTGGGCTTGGGTGTTTGGTTTGATGATGTGTAGGCTTGGTGTGTCTCTTGCAAGGGTTTGGGCTAAGGATGTGTTTTGAAACAGAGGTCCAACAAGCGAACCCGAAGCTAATCCAGCGAATTAAATCCAACAGAAATGTCAATTCTTGACTCTTCCCTTCCGACGTCCGTTTCCCGCGGCTTCCATAATTAAAGAGGTAGTGTCTCCATGCGAGACTCATTATCGGGACTTATATGCAAAAATGCAGTGCCTACAATATATTCCAGAATTTCTTCATCTAGCTCACTGTCAGTCATGTTGGTGATGCAAGCTTCAAGCTTATCTGTGGAAATTATATCCGTATCCTGGATGATACTATCAACAACATCAATTCTGAATCATTCCTCCTCCTTTTCATCGCTCGGGAATTTCATGGCTTTGAAAACATTGAAGGTAACTTCTTGGTCCCGCACTTTCATGGTTAGTTCACCTTTTTTAACATCAATAACAGTTCGACTTGTAGCCAAAAATGGTCTCCCCAGAATGATAGGTACATCTTTGTCTTCTTCCATTTCAAGGATAATGAAATTTGTTGGGAGAATGAGCTTGTCGACTTTGACCAGTACATCTTCAACTACTTCTCTCGGAAATACGAGCGTTCGATCAGCAAGTTGTAGAGAGACTGAGGTGGGCATTGCTTCTCCAATTTGTAGTTTCCTGTAAATATAAAAAGACATCAAATTAACACTTGCACCTAAATCACATAAAGCCTTACAATTAACATTGAATCAAATCCATTCAGCTTCTATTAAAGTACTAGATAATCAAATGGGACAACTGGCCAATGCTCAGAGTTACAGACCGCCAGGTAACCTTCCTAGCAACACAGAACCAAATCCAAGGAACCGATGGAAGGAGCAATGTCAAGTCATTACTTTGAAAAGCAGTACTGAAATCAACAAAGATGTTGGAATCAAGGCATCCATTGAGGAAGTTCCAAAAGATGCAGTTCCACAGATGGAGGAAAAAGAAGCAAAGGAAAAAGATCAAGAAAGAATCACTCCATCTCCACCTTTTCCACAGCGACTCCAGAAAAGCAAATTGGACAAGCAGTTTGCTCGATTCTTGGAGGTGTTCAAAAAGCTGCATATCAACATCTCATTTGCAGAAGCGTTGGAATAAATGCCTAGCTATGTCAAATTTATGAAAGACATTCTTTCACGAAAATGGATATTGTGATATTACGAGACAATAGCATTGACAGAAGAATGCAGCACCATCATTAAGAGGAAACTTCCCCCAAAGTTGAAAAATCCTGGTAGTTTCATTGTCCCATGCACTATCAGAGAATATTTCACCGAAATATATCCTGCGATGAGAGGCATCAGAACGTACTTGTAGTTGCCGCTGTCATTGCCTTATACCACCGGATCGAGGCCAAAAATTCATGTTGTGTCGTACGTTGTCTCCTCTATTGATGACCCAAACGACCACCGTTTATGTCCCCACCGATTTGATCAGGTCCTCCTTGCCGTAAGCTTTCCGTTGGTGTGTGTAGTGTCGGGAATGGTGGCCGGAGCTTTCAGCCGAATGTGAAGTGAATAATGACGGGCATAGTTTATTTTTTAGGTGGTGTTTCTGCTACAACTTGACACTATCTTTCTTTAATTTAGGGTTTCGTACTACTACGTGAACCTTACCCATGTTATACTGATAAATATATAATTATATGTTGTTTTATCCTTGGTATTCGATTTATTTATGCAGTTATTAGCCCAATATTTATGATATCTTCTAGTGTAGCCGGTGTTATTTCCCAACCTAGGGTCACGGTCTGAAATGATAGAGACAATGAATTCATGCAACCTTATTCTATTCTTTATATACAAGTTCACGTATCGGTCCATATTATATGTGATCTTCACTCCCAGAAAGTGCGTCCTTTTAGTGAGTCGGTCTACTATCACCCAAATGGAATTATTCCTTTTTTCTAACCTTGGTAGTCCTACACGAAATCCATTGTTATGTCCTCTCATTTCCACTGTGGGATCTCCGATGGCTGTAGCGTCCTCGATGGTCGTTGACGTTCAGTTTTGATCTGTTGGCACATTAAACACTTTGCTACAAACTCTGCAATGTGATATTTCATACTCGGCCACCAGTAATGCAACTTCAAGTTGCGATACATCTTCGTGCTTCTTGGGTGTATCGAATATGGAGTATTGTAGGTTTCCGCCAGGATTTCTTCCCTCACTTTCGGGTCATTTGGAATGTACAACCTTCCCTTGTACCTTATTGTGCCATTGCCATCAACCGAAAAGTCTGTTTTCTTGCCCGCCTCCATCTTCCCATGTTGTTTCCATAACTCTTCATCTACTAGCTGTCTTTCTTTCATTCTTTCAAACAACATGCGTTGAGCACTTATAGCTGCTAACATGTATTCTTGTCCTCTGGGAACTATCTCCAACTTCAGTTCTTGCATATCCCTCAGTATTACTAGGTATACTATCAGCGACGCCAGTGCTGCCTTTCTATTCAATGCATCTGCCACTACATTTGCTTTGTCGGTATGATAATTGATCATACAATCATAATCTTTCACCAATTCTAACCATCTTCGTTGTCTCATATTATGTTCATTTTGAATGAAGAAATATCTGCTACCTCCATATCATGGGTATGGTAGTTCTTTTCATACTCCATTAATGCAAATAATAGTGCTGCTAACTCCAGATCATGGGTAGGGTAGTTCTTTCATATTCCTTCAGTTGCCTGGATGCATAGGTGATTCCCTTGCCATTCTGCATTAGCACACATCTCAATCCACTTTTGGAGGCATCACTATACATCATAAATCCGCTTTGACCGTCTAGTACTGTTAGTATCGGGGCAGTCACCAACCGCTCCTTCAGCTTTTGGAAGCTCTCTTCACACTTTTCATTCCATATAAATATTGCATTTTTCTTAGTCAGAGCAGTCAAAAGGGTAGCTATTTTGGCAAACTCACATACGAATCGTCTATAATAGTCTGCCGGCCTCATGAAACTTCTGATTTCCATAACATTTCTTGATGTTGGCCAAATTACAGCCGCCTCTATCTTGTTGGGGTCAACTGATATCCCTTCACTGGACACTACATGTCCTAAGAAGGTTATATATTTTGTAACATCCCCGATTTGGGAAATGCTACCGGCAGGGAATAGGCCATATTATTCTCTTGAGCCTCTGACTTATTGACTGTGAACAATACTGGTACTCTTTTCAAATATAACCTCTCATATGGGACCAATGCCAAACAAAGACTATAACATCCCCAATTTGGGAGATGTTACCGGCAGGAGATAGACCGTACTAACCCCATAAGCCTCTAACTCTGATAACTACTATTCAATTTCTAATACTCTTTTCTTTAATTAAACATATATATATATATATATGGGTCTGTGGCCCAAACTTACAACTTAATATACAAACTTAACTCCAAAGACTTTATAAAAAAAGATACATGTTTTTTTTACAATGACTATACATACTCAAATGCTAGTACAGGGCTTTTACTTGACTCTGACTGACTCCAATTGGACTTTTACCCTTTGACTTAGACTGGTGGGCTCCAAAGCCTAGTGATTGCATCAACATCCGTCCTACCGAGCTCGTCCTCCGAGAATACCTATAAAATAGGGAAACTGGGAGGGGTTAGATCATCGTACGATCTAAGTGAGTAGACGATAAACTGATAACTGATATAAAAACTTTTGGTTCTAAAACCCAAGTTCCAAAAATATCTTTATATGAAAACTCTTTTCTGAAAAAAAAAATTCGATTTGAACTCTCTTTTATAAAACTTAACCTTTCTGAAAACTGCTTTATGAAAACCAAATTCTTTTCTGAAAATCTGATATCTGAAAAGTCTTTTTCTGAAAATTTAATGTCTAAATACTAGTCTGTATCTGAAAATCTTGAAGTATGAGGGCATTACGTATCGCCATCCCCCCATACGTCTAACTAGAGCCAACAATACAAATACATGACTTTGGGATGTTATGTATCGCCGTCACCCAAAGCACGCCACTATTGTCTATGAAAATGGTGGTCTTAGGGCGTTACGTATCGCCGTCCCCCAAGCCACAAACTAGAACTGGGGTGCGGATCTATGCTACCTCAAAGCTCTGAAACTAGGGTCTAGGGGCATTACGTATCACCGTCCCCCTAGCCCTGAACTATGATCTGGGGCGTTACGTATCGCCGTCCCCTCAGTCCTCTACATGTGTACATCTCCTCTGTCTGTCAATTCCAAACTGTACCAAGTTACATACTGGGGTGGTTTTTTCTCCCACGCCTCGAAAACACAAACCTCATGTTTGAAAACATTTATAACTCAAAACTAATGCTGAAAAATAATCTTTTTGAATCATCACTGGATCTAAAAATATCTGTAATAAATTTGATCTAACGCCCTATATGCTTTTAAAAAGTAAGTTGAATTCATAAACTGTTAAACAAAATCAGTTTTGAGAAAAGAGGTCCACTCACAGTTTTAGAGTTCCAATAGACTTTCTTCACTTCGCTGGCGAAACTTGTGTTTCCTGCGATGATCTATCATCGAAAGTTTTGATTAGAAATGAACTAAGAATATATAGATCGGAATCAGGTTAAGTTGCCTATTCAAATAAGGAATATCACTCTAAGGTATATCATACACATGACATGATGTAATATATACCTACGAGTTGATACGAGACTCTTAGAGTAGTCTCTACGTGTTCGGATGAAACTGGAATGGCTTGAAATTGATTTGGGCATTTATTTGTTCATGTGTCTGTTGGGTTTACTAAGTCATCCAAGATCAAATTAAGCGATGAAAAGTGCGAATACATCAAAGTAAAGTTACGGAAATACTCACTTTGATCGGCTTTGCGATGCGAAGAACACAAAAAATTTCTGCTCCCTTGAAGCTCTCGGCCATTCCTCTATTTGCGTGCTCCAAGCTCCAAGCTTTGTGAATGTATTCCATGCTCATGAATGGGTTTCCCTATCACCTTTGTTTGACCCCTTGGATTTCCCTTTTGCTTCATCTTGTTCTCGGCCAAGCCAAGAACTTGAGAGGAAAAATGGCACCAAGGCCGTGAGTTAGAGAAGAAGAAGAGAAGAAGATTAGTTGGTTTTGTGTATTTGGATTTCAAAAATCTAATACCAAAATTCCAAATTCAAAAAGGTACAAGGCATTAAAGCCTTCCAACAACTCTCATCAATCACAAAAGTGACATGCATCACATCACTCAAAGTTGATGTGACTTACATCACAAGAATGACTAATGATGTGACGCGTGATGTGACTTGTGGGCCCCACTCGATTCGAAATGCGAGTGGGCCCGCAAACACTCCCGGGCTCGGGTTCGCTAATTCCGAATTAACGAATTTTCCATTGCGGCGTAATTAAATCAAATTTAATTAAATAATTATGCCTAGCAAAATTACTATTCACGTCGCTAGCGAATTAATTCTAAATTAACTCGTTAGCCCGAATTAAAATCTAATTTTAATCCCGCATCGAAATCTAATTTCGTTTAATATATCGAATATATTATTTTATCGATTAATTCCAAATTAATCGTTCTCTCTCTTTAAATAATATTTTATCGCAGATAAAATATCTCCGTAATTAATCCTAGATTAATTTTCTCTCTCTTATAATTAATCCTAGATTAATTATGTTCGAGTCATACGTCATCAGTGAATCTTCGGGAAGCGACCCATGAGATCCCTGGATATTTTGGCAGTAAATTCGATCGTCAGACTATCCGAACACGTACGTACCTAATACTATGTTTTTACCGATTTACAAGACATGGTTGGCTTCTAGCAAAGCACCGTGCCTACCCAATTCTCCAGAAATATTCTTAAAGGAATATGCAATCTATATCAGGCGTAGTATACGTAGTATTGCGTATTGCGATCCAGTATCAGATGTCACATGCTAGGTCTGGGGCTGGAATTGTGTCTGCCCCGTACGAAGCACATATCGGATCTCTGGTAATTAGTCTCTATAATCGGATAAACATGACCTAGTCATATTATCCCGATATCTGTAGCATATAAGAGCACCAGTTCCGTATCCTACATGACCATCATCTCCATTTGACTGGAGTGATACTTCCATCTCGACATCACACCCAATACACTATAATTCTCAATATACCCAGAAGAGGCGTACACAGAACCTGTTAAAGCCCTGGACGACCAAAACCAAAGTATATTGATTGTCGCAAGTATTAACGGTGCAAGTCTCAGGTTAAGACCAAATACACCTACCCTGATTCGGACTTCCATAGACACATAGTCATACTACCAATGGAATTCCGAGGGGTCTATCCAGAGCAAAGTTGTTTCCGTACCATCGGTAAACACAACCTCCTATTACACTTGCATGAGTATCCAATACCCAAATATATGAGAACTATGACGTTATGCTCCCACAACGCGCACAAGTGTAATACTAGTCTATTCCGCATTATCGATGTCCAATCTCGATAATACTACGACTAGGGATGTTTTAATGATTAAACCTTAGTGGATTAATACTTTCTCATATCTTATTAATCCGGAACTAATCATATGGACTTTTATCATTTATGTATCTTGGTAATCCAATTACAAATGATAAAAGAGCAATTTCCTTTGTCACATAGTTAATTTGTACAACAACACCATGTTCTGTACAAATAATGATGCTATAGGTCATAATTGTCCAACAGTGTCCCGATGCACGGTGAGGTGCATCACGATGCGGATCATCCGGAGAGGTGTCCTGATTTTTACCGTGCGCATCGTGATGTATGACCCCCTTCGCATCGTGACGCGTAATGCACCAGAAGCATTCAAGGGAATTTTCCAAATCGCATCACGATGCCGGGCTATCTGTGTCATGACGCAAGGCCAATTTCTGGTATTGATTTCATTCTCTCATGCGTAATTTGTTCAATACTTTATTTAAACATTTACCCAAACACATATATCCTCAATAAACGTCATATATCATCAATATCAACTTCAAATACTCTTTAACCCCATTGTTCTTATCACTTCTTAAAATCATTAAGATTTTCCAAAAAAATGAACACTTAACTCTACAATCAAGTTCTTTTTATGACAATCACCAATACATTATTCCTATCATGCCACTACCATTAGCATATACTCAAATTATCAAGACTCCACAATTTTAAGTTTGGGTCAAGTTAGTCTTACCTCATCTTCTTGTGAATTTCCACATCTTCTAGGGTTTCAAGGATGCCAAATCTCCTTGCTTCTCATTTCTTATTTCTTTCTTCCCCTTCTCTTTTTTCTCTTCTCATTTTTTTCTTCTTCTTCTTCCTTTCCCTTCTCTCTCGTTGATATACCTTCTTTCTCTTCTTTTCTAATTTTGAAATATTGAATAGTGTAATCATTTTATACTAGGGCTTGTTTGATATTTAGTAGAAATGTGGAAAAGTGTAGAAATTTGAAGAAGTTTTGAGAATCTACTAGAATGACCTATGGGTACTATTCATCTGAATTTCGATCTGCACTTTTAGCTCATTTCTGGTTTGAATTTGCAAAACTGTTCAACATAAAGGTTATAAATCTCGGTCTCAGATTTCTGATGATATAAAATTCATAAAACTCGGAATTCGTATGAGAAAGTTACGACCCTAATACTATGGGCTGTCTGTAATGGAACATCATAGAATCCCGCATCGAAGTTTCAAAGAATTTACTGTTTATCCATAAAGTCGTTCTATGACTATATGTATGCTCGGACATAATTTATACTACGTAACACTTGTCCCGCGATGTAACAGTACTACAATCAAGGAATCAACATTAGTAGAGACCTCCGGTCGTTACAAATTCTCCCCCTTAAATCGGATTCGTCCTCGAATCCTTTTTGGGGCTCAACTCATTCTTGGGGCTCAACTCGTAAACTTGTCCTGGCTGATGCCAAGATATCTGTGTCTCTAGCTATCCATATGCTTCCTATGTTTATTACTCTGAATATGTCATCATGCTACCCCTATCTCTTATGTATCACATATCTTTATTTTTTAACGCTTCCGATTATATTCAACATTTTTTATCTCTATCTATCTTCACGAGCTTTTTATTTTCAAAATTGTGCCATATTTGTAATCTGTCTTCTTACTCATCTTCGTTCTATTCTGACTTCATCACCCCTTTAGTACTTCTTGCTATAAGAAACTAGCTTTAAAAATACTCTTAGTAACTTCTGCTACTTTCCATGTTTAAAATGTTCCCATAATTCTTCATGTTCTCACTCATAACCTTCATTTTCCCTCAGCTTGTGTATATTTCGAGTTCTTCAGTTATTCTATTTAAATGACTTCATAGAATGTACCTTATCTTAACAGTTATCATCTGAGCTCAACCAACTATTGACCTTCTCAGTTTTCCGCCTTGCTAAACCTCTTATTCTAATCAATTTTCTCCATCGAGTCTTCATATTTATGATTATCTCTGGGTTTTGGTCTTCATGATTTATACATACCCTTTTCAAATACTCTTATTGTCCTCCAACGGCTCTCATACTTAGCTTATTTATTCAAGGTAATTCCTTTGATAATAATCCTCGTAAATCTAATCTTGTGCCTTTTATGCTAGAATTGTGTATTTTTCTGCATTTTTGGTTCTTATGCTGGTACAAGCACGGTTATTATAATACCTTAAATTTCAGTCTTATTTTAGTTCCTGAAAACATACTATTCCTTAGTATTATTGTAAATCTGACTTATCATCATACACTTTTGTTATTGTTTGTCTGGTATCTGAATTATTACCAGCCTTTCTCCTGACGTCTTTGCCTCTTATCCGGCTTTGTCCTTTAACTGAACTCCTGCGATCTATACTTCTGTCTTTTTATTTGCAGAGGTAGCAACTTTTACAATTCTCTGATTATGTCTATGAATATCTCTTTTTCCCTCCATAATTGCTTGAATAAGACTTCCTTTCTTAATTATCTCTTATAGATTATCCTTCCTCCAAATCTTTTAATCTCTTCCATTGCTCTGTTCTATTCCTAAGACTTGTCTGGCCTATGTCTCTGCTTCCTTATTTGAAGGATGTCATCTATCCTATATCTCCAGCCATGCTTAACACTGTTCTTTTACATCATTGTCACTGTTTAACTAGTATTTTCTCTCTTCATCGTTCATCTAGATAACTTTTCTTCTAAATCTCTCTCTTAGAACTATTTCTTCCTTTATTCTGTTCTCGTACTATATCTAAAGGTTTTCTGTTTCGATCTCTTTTATTTACACATTCTCTTGGTTCCGGGAATATCTTAATACGAACATCGAAGTTTATCTTGTTGTTGTTGGTTAACGATGGTTGGGAGGGTGGGAACTTATCTTGAGACTTTTCTCTTTACGGTGATCTAGTGGCACATATTCTTTGTCTATGGGCCTAGGATTTTTATGTATACATATTTGGTGTCTTTTTCTACAGTAAGGTACTACTGCTAAAATTTATCAGACTTACCTTCTCTAACCTAACTTCTGATCATTTTCAACAACCGATCGCACCATATCTTCCACAACATCCTTCTAGAGTCATGCTCCCTAACAACTTTTTTATATTGTCTCTTTATTTCTTCCTGTTAATTTTTGTTGCTTAACTCTCTGTGGTCGCTATATTCTTTCTCTGAATACTACTATACTCTCTTTGCTATCTTTTCTAGGAGACTTGCTCTGCTATAAAGGTTTCTTTCGTGTCTCAGTTTCTTAAACTCCTTATTTCTTTACTTCCTTGAAACTTCTATCTGTTTTGATTACTTATGATATTTCCTACTACATTTTTGATTTAGATGGTATTCTTTGGCTAATCTTTTCTTTTTGATCACATGAGATTCTTATAAGTTATTCATTTTAATCCGAAAAGTCATTATTCATGTTTCCTTTGTACTTCTAAGTCTTTTACTTCTTTAAGAGCTTCTTAGCTTAACTAATTATGGCTTCGAACCAATCTATCTCATGCTCCTTATCTACATTCCATTGGACTCACTGATTTAGCTGTCTAGCCATCTCGCAAATCATCTATTATGTCAATTGTTCTTCTTTACTGATCCTTCTCTTTACTAGGATTTTAAGTTGAGGAGCGAGCATATCCATTCCATAAGGATCTATGAGTACACATTTCTGCTTTACACTTAGGTTCGGCGATGATCTGATTAGGTGTTTGTGTGCCTTACTAGAATCAAGATTTATGGAAGGAATGTCATCATTCATTCTACATGTGCCTGATCGACTATTCTTTATTTTGGGGTCCCGCAACTACTATCAATTTTCCTACGCTAATATCTTCTCACTTTGTTAACTATATACAGACTTCCCTTGTTACCTTTTGCATCCTTCTTTATAACTTCCATATCTTAACTTTTGGTTCTCAGTTGTACTACCAATACCAATGGTGACTGATATTTCTGGTTACTTCCTAGATCTCCAATCTCCGTTCTTGCTATAAATTTCAACTTTGGCACTCTAATCTACTGTCTTTATTGATGTTCTTATCATTCCCAAGTGTCTCTAACCTCTCGAGTTGTATCCTTGTATACTTTACAGATTTCTATTGACTTGGGCTAATCTGTGGGTTCTACTATATTTGGTCTATTAAGTGGACTTCTACTAGTCTAGTAAGCCTCGTGCCGACTTGCCTTGATCTTTGGATTATACTGAGTTCTCTTCTTGTATCCTTGAAAATTTATTTAATCTCTTTCTAGGTAATTTAACTTACTAGGTCTTTCCATTTCTGAACTTTCGTCAAATTTCTTACGGTCACCTTTATACATATACTGATATGGGCTAGGGCAACATCTAATGCCCTAATAGGTCTCAATATCCTTGTTCTGGTACTTTATGTCCTGATAGGGTCTATTTCTCATGTAAGTTGGGTATGAGATAGGCTATGTCAAGACGGCTTCCTTAACTAGTATGACTAAGCGGTTAAAAACTGGATAGCTGAAGATCTTGTCTCCTTTAGATTGCTTGAGATAAGATAACTAATTGTTTTTGTTTATGACCCTTATTTGCCTGCTTGTGGGCCTGGTTTGGGTCTGGAAATCTAGAGTTCTCTAGGTATTTTTAACATCTCTCGTCTGTGGGGACCCCATAGGCTAATCTCTATCTCTTGTTCCTTTTATCCTTCTGTCTATTCCTCGTCGCTTGGAAATTTTGCTATCTATATATATAAGGCACTTGATACTCTTAGATCTATTCGGAAGAAATTTCTGAGGCGGGAGGAATCTTACGTCTACGAGGTATTTTAATATTTGCCCAGGCTCTTTCTATTTTCTTTACTACTACAGATCCTAGCATTTCTTTATCAATCTGATTCTGTATCTCTACCTCTTCTTACATCTGGTTACTCTAACATCCTTACATCTTTTCTTACTACTATATGTTTTAATACATCTTTATTATCAGTTCCTGCTTTTTTATCTCTTATTAACTCTGATTGCGTAAACCACTACATGTTCTTTTGATCATCTACATATCTCTTCTTATTTTTCTTCCTAGCTTTCTCTTTCTCTTCCTACTTCCCTAGGTATGTATCCTTTTACTATTTCTCATTATCTCCTCACTTTTCTCATCTCAACCTGATTAACTATCTATGCATACTTCCTTACTTCTTATATTTTTTTTCTTTCCACTCTCTGGATAACTTTCCTTAGAATCTTACTGTCTGGTTTCCTATCTCGTTTGTCCATCTGTTAATAGGTCATGATAACTTTAGGAAAATTTTTAACGTGAATCTAGAATGTCGTTGTTCTCGTAAAGAATATTATTCGAATAGTCCGAGATGGCTTACTAACCGTCTATATAACTTTGAGGACGTACTCGAGGATCGGATACTGGAGAGGTATCGCCTCATATACGGGTATCCCGGACATACTGCGTACACAAGACCCCTGTAGGCACTGCATTTTTACACATAAGTCCCTATGATGAGTCTCATTTTGGAGACACTACCTTTTAAGTCACGGAGGTCACGGAAAACGGACATCGGAAGGGGGAATTCAGAATAAACAAGTTCACTGTCTTCGTTGGTACTGCGTTCGTTACTTCGTTCGAACGTCAGGCAGATTGCGGACGTTCGTGCCACGTTCGAGGAGGCGTTCGAACGGTGTCGGTAATTCTAGTTTTGCTGCTAGCCTCACATCAAGCCCAATTCGCCCAAGCCTTGGCCCACACGCCCAAGCCCACTTAAAACACATAATTAACACATGGTGAAATCAAAACAAATCTAAAAATCACATACCAAATTAAAAAGATACCATACCTAATCTAAACCAATCAAATATAATCATACCAAGTTAAAATCAATCAACCAATATATTATTCCCAAACTTAAAATATTGTATGCCTAATCAACATAAACTAAATATTCAACCTTCCCTATCTAGCCAAGATTTGTCCCCCCTCAATCTTTGACTTCCCTTATCCAACACCAAATCAAATCCCTTTCCTTGTCAAGCCTAACCCTTTGCCTATAAAAAGAACCATTCACCAACCTTCTCAACCCTAGCTAGCTCATACACATAAGATACACACAACTCACACAAATCAGAAGAGAAAAGAAAATAACCCCAAGCCTTCACATTAAAAGTACCATCATAACACACCAAGAGCCCTAGCCACTCAAGAAAATAACAAGAAAGAGTTCTCTTCACCCTCACTCTCCCATTGCCGAAATCATACCTTAAGATAGCAGCCCCTTTAACACTAAAACAGTAGCAACGGCAGCAAAACCACAAGGAAACAGCAGCAAAACGGAGGCGGAACAGTAGCTTGAGCGGCCGAACAGCGAAGGAAAAGGCAAACCAGTGAACTAGAAAAGTTGCGGAGCTTTACCCCCTTTCGATCTTCGTGAAACGCGAGTCCGAGAGACAGCTTAAAAGGTTAGACCTGAGGGCACTTTTTCATTAGTTTATATTCGTTTATTTTATTATTGAATTCTATTCGCATGAGAGTCGTTTATAGATGCATGTTGTGGCTTGAATGAAATGGAAGAGTGTCGTCTCTTGTGGTATATAGGATGGAAACCCAGACATAAATTCCGTAGCCGAATTCGAATGGACGGTAGTGCGGTCTGTACTTGGGATACAACTCCACGTTCCACTTGAGTAAACGGCACCTTCTCTTGTTTTGTGTTGCTTTGGTTTATCTATTTCTTGTCACTTAAATTCTGTATGTCGCTTATTTGTGTATGATATAATCGAGTGCATGGGCTCAGTAAGTGCGATGAAAGGTCCCCTAATCGGAAGGGTTAAAATCCTTCACCACGATGCTTTGCCACACCGATTGATGTGTGTTCGGTTGAATGCGAGATACGTTCAATCGGACACATTACGTTTAATATTATTGCTTTAACTAATTGTATGCATGATTCAATCGAGCGCATGGGCTTAGTAAGTGGAATTAAAGATCCCCTATGGGGAGAGGTTAAAGCCATTTACCACGATGCTTAGCCGCGCCGGTTGACGTGTGTTCGGTTGGATGTAAGATGTGTTCAATCGGACATACTTAGTTTGATATGATTGTCTTTATGTTTGTATGCATGATTTGATGTGACGCGCATGGGCTTAGTATGTTGGTCTAAAGGTCCTCTCTTTGAGAGATCAAGAGCCCCAAAAGGCCACCTTTACGGCAGTACTTCGCCGCGCCCCTTTATTTTGTTGTTTATGTATTGCGTCCTATTTCATGCATCAGGTCTGTTCCCGTTCGAACGCGTTTACGAACGCAACTCAAACGCGCATGCATTTTGCCTTATCATGCATCAGGTCTCATCTCCGTTCGAACGCGTTCACGAATGCCATACGAACGAGAGCATTCTGTTTCATTTCCGTTCGAACGCGTTAACAAACGCCACACGAACGCGAGTATTCTGTTTCATTTCCGTTCGAACGCGCTATCAAATGCCATACGAACGCGAACCTTCTGTTTACCGTTCGAACGCGTTTACGAACGCTACACGAACGCGCACACACTGAACTGAGTCTGTCTTATCATATTCATGCATAATTGCCTCTTGGTTGATCTTTCTTGTGTTATATAGCCAACCGTATTATTTGTATTCCTGCATTTATCCATTCTATGTGTTCTTGGGATTGTATTCAAGCATGATTAGGCTGTTAGCATGTTATTTGGTTAATAGGTTCATGAGATAGTACTCAAGCATGATTAGGTTGTTCTTAGTTTTCCATATCATAGGATTGAAATATGGTCATGAGATTGCCAGGTGATGTTGCATGTTGTGATAAACTTGTTGATGTATGCATATGAATTTAGAAGCATGATATTTTTGGAAATAAATGTTATTTAAGCCTGGTTAAATTATTACATAAATCCTTTTATTACAAGTGACATAAGTAAGGGACCATTCCGAACCCAACGGTTTGAGGTTTTCCCTTGCGAGGGGTGAGTGCGGCCTTAAATCTCATTTTCCCGGTTCACACCGGGTGGCGACTCCATTACTCTCCGGTTTAGTCCCCCGTGGCTACTCCGTACTCCCAACTAGGCCGCGAGTCTAGGACAGAAAAGCGTCGCCCAGGTAGCTGTGTGTTCCCACAGTCTGGCGACTCCACTGGGGATAGAGAATCGGCCCCGAAATAATGCCTTGTAATGTATAGATTTATGCTTTAATTAACCGTGTCTACAAATGTGTGAAATGGGGGTTGTGATCAAAGGCATTTTGAGGCTAGGTAATGGTTTGGTGTCTTCCTTCACTCACTACCTTTCTAGAAGGAAAAGCTGTGAAGGCACCTAGATAGCCATCTACTCGTAGCCTATTGTGATGGACTAATTTGGAGGACTCGTTGTTTATTCCTGACACCAAGCGATAAGAGGCTTGGGTATTTAAGTGAGCCTCGCTCCACCTTCCCTCTGGGGAATCTACAATGGGAAATCCATTTGACAGTCTGTCACACACCATAGCTCATTGGCACGTACCTTAGTGTATAAATAAGGGTGTGCTCACTTGGTTGCTCGAACCCTTGATTGGGGAGACCTAGTTGTGGGCCATCCTTCACCGATGAGAGCCTTTGTCCATACTCCCACGAACCCATGCGTAGACCGGGTTGTATAGCCTATAACAAATATTTCCTTGTGCTTTAGGACCATTATCATTTGGATGAATTGGACTCTTTGTCAAAAATGCGAACTTGCTGGGCCATTTAAACTGGGGCAGGTTCGTATCTTATGACAATTAGGCCCAAAGCTTCTGAAATGATGGTGGGCCACACGGTAGAAGTTATTATTTTATGTTTATAATATCTTCTTTGTATGCTTATGTTTGGGAACATTGCTATTTGAATCCATCTGGGTCTTTTGTCATGAGATGTAGGCTTGTTGGGCCATTTAAACTGGGACAAGAACATATCTTATGACGATTGGGCCAAAAGGCTTCTAAATAACAATGGGCCATTTTATGATTGTGTTCGGAATATTATCATTTGGATTTAGTTGGGCTCTTTGCCATAAGACATGAACTCGTTGGGCCATTTAAACTGGGACGAGTTCACTCCTATGACAGTTAGCCCAAAAACTTCTAAAATGATGATGAGCGAATTTGTGTGAAAATTTTAATGAGTTGATATATTTCTTGTATCGCATGCATATCATGCATCCCATGCACCCCATGCATACATATATCATGTTAACCCTTGTGTTCTGAAAGCCATCATAGATTCCCGTTGGGTTAGAAAAAAGGGAAGACTCACCAAAATACTGGGAACAGACATGAGTGAATCGGATATTGAGGTATCCCGGATAGATCAGTTGGAGAATGGTTTCGCCAAGATTACTGAACAGTTGCAAGCCTTGACTACTGCCATGAAAGATATGGTTGTGCCCCGTGCTGGGGGAAATTCTGAGAATGTAAGGCGCGAAGAGCCTCCGAATGGGTTGGGGGATGATATCCCCACTTTTGATGATGACATAGCAGAGTATGCAACAGGCAAAGTGATTGGGTCTCAGACACAATTTCAGAAGCTTCAGGATCAGGTTGAAATAGTTACCCGCAAAATGAGGGGTAAACATGAAGACTTGTTAGATTATGAGGCAATGACCTTCGGAGAACAGCTGCCAGCTCAGTTTAAAATGCCCGAAATGGCCAAGTTTAATGGGAATGGAGACCCAAGAGTCCATCTGCAGCAATATGTCTCAGTCATGAGTTCAGTGGGCCTATCACAGCGCCAAGTCCAAAAGATGTTTGGGAATTCACTTGAGGGGGCACCTGTGGTTTGGTATCATAGCCTTGAGAAGAAGGTTAAGGAAGATTGGAGGGAACTAGCTGATGCTTTTCTGAAGCAGTATGTTACAGACTTAGAAATTGACTTGTCACTCCGTGATTTGGAGAACACTAAGCAGAAGCCAGAGGAAAGTTTCAAAGAGTATGTGGATCGCTGGAGAAGCCAGCTTTTGAAAATGCAGACTCGGCCTTCAGAGAAAGACCAAATTAAGATGATTATCAAGGGCACCAAGCCCTCTATTTATGGTAAGCTGAGGAGGATGACTTCGATGATTTCTGATTTTCGACAGTTGAGGGAAACTGTCATGGATATTGAGGAAGATGAGGCTGAAAACAGAAAGTTTTATGGCCAGAATAAAAGAAATTTTGGGGGGCCTTCTGAGACAAAGCCCGCTACTGCCGAAGTCGCTGCCATCAGAAACCGGCAATTCTCCAACCTTGGTAGACCTTTGTCGAAGGTGTTTGAAAAGTTACAGGGACAAGGAATCTTGAAACCCTTAGAAGGCAAGACACTTCCACACCCCCCACCACCACACATAAATGTGAACCTTTATTGTCACTTCCACCAGCTACATGGTCATGACACCGACAACTGCACCCGCCTTAGGCATGAAATTCAAGATCTCATAGATTCCCATAAAATACCCAACCCATGAAAAGAAACCATCAACCACCAAGCTTCTTACATGGATGACAGCGAATAACCATAGGCCGAGGAAGAAGGCAGTGTTGCAGATGATGGAGATGTTCCTCCTAGTCTATTTGATCCAGTTTTTTTAAATGACATTGATTTTGTTACTTTTTCGAACTCTTTTCCTCAACAATAATAAAGACGTTCATTTTGCTGAAACTCTTCTGCAATATGAGTATATTTGAGAAAAGCATTCAACTTGGTACTATGGAATCCAGTGATGAACACGGGGAACCTTCGAAATAAGCAAACAGAAAAGATAAGATAGACATTCAGAAATTGGGAAATAGAGCAAGTGAAGATATCAGACTTAGAAGGGAATTAGTTCACCGAGCCGATCAACGTAGACAGATTGAAGAAATAACTTGGCTGAGGAAGAGAAGGCTAAGCAGTCACCAAGAGAATTAACAGAAGACCTAACCCGACGGGATAGGAACATTCATGCATGCATACACGCAACGCATTTTGCATCCTTTTGTGTTTGTTCTGTTTTGTAATAACAGGTTTCAAAGGAGAAAAAAAAAAGCGCCGAATGCAAGCCAACCAGAAGCAGTAACAGTACAATGTCAGCAATCTTCAGGAACGAATCACATGGGCGAGGCCCATATCATCAGTATCAGTTTGGGATGAATCTCGAGGGTCGAGGCCCACATCAGTATCAGTCTGGGGACGAAGCCCATAATCAGTAGCAGTTAGGGCCGAGGCCCACATCAGCATCAGTTTAGGGCAAGGCCCACAACAGCATCAGTTTGGGGCGAGGCCCGTATTAGCATCAGTATCAGTCTTGTCGGGTATGGCATTCTGGGGGCGAGGCCCACATCACTTCAGTATCAACATTGCCGGGTATGGCATTCTGGGGGCGAGGCCCACATTACATTGGATCAGTTTCTGCCGAGTATGGCATTCTGGGGGCGAGGCCCACATCACAACATATCAGTTCTGCCGAGAATGGCACTCCGAGAATGGAGATATGGTCCGGGAATGGACAGTTCAAGAATGAACAAACCGAGAATGGCAATCCAAGAATAGAAATGCAGTTCAAGAATGAACAAGCCGAGAATGGCAATCCAAGAATAGAGCAGAGTTCAAGAATGAACAAGTCGGAAATGACACTCCGAGAATGGACATATAGTCCGGGAATGGACAGTTCAAGAATGAACAAACCGAGAATGGCAATCCAAGAATGGAAATGCAGTTCAAGAATGAACAAGCCGAGAATGGCAATCCAAGAATGGAGCAGAGTTCAAGAATGAACAAGTCGGAAATGACACTTCGAGAATGGAGATATAGTCCGGGAATGGACAGTTCAAGAATGAACAAGCCGAGAATGGCAATCCAAGAATGGAACACAGTTCAAGAATGAACAGGCCGAGAATGGCACTCCAAGAATGGAAGCACGGTTCGGGAATGGACAACCTCACAGTAACAGTTCGAGAATGGACACCTCACAGTAACGGTTCGGGAATGGGCCACCTTATAGTAACAGTTCAAGAATGGACACCTTACAGTAACGGTTCGGGAATGGACCACATTACAGTAACGGTTCGGGAATGGACCAACTCACAGTAACGGTTCGAGAATGGACCAACTCACAGTAACGGTTCGAGAATGGACCACCTTACAGTAATAGTTCGGGAATGGACACCTCACAGTAACGGTTCGGGAATGAACACCTCACAGTAACGGTTCGGGAATGGACCAACTCACAGTAACGGTTGGGGAATGGACCACCTTACGGCAATGGTTCGGGAATGGACCACATCACAACACGGTTCGGGAATGAACCAGGGGTCGCAGCACCTCACCACCTAAATCAGCTCAACACGTGGAGAGTCAAGTGGCAGTTGGCGAGCCAGGTAAGTGAAAATGCATTGCATAACTTTGATAGGATTGTCACTGTTGCACATTACACAAGTCCCATCAAAGTGGGGGCGACTGTAGGCACTGCATTTTTACACATAAGTCCCTATGATGAGTCTCATTTTGGAGACACTACCTTTTAAGTCACGGAGGTCACGGAAAACGGACATCGGAAGGGGGAATTCAGAATAAACAAGTTCATTGTCTTCGTTGGTGCTGCGTTCGTTACTTCGTTCGAACGTCAGGCAGATTGCAGACGTTCGTGCCACGTTCGAGGAGGCGTTTGAACGGTGTCGGTAATTCTGGTTTTGCTGCTAGCCTCACATCAAGCCCAATTCGCCCAAGCCTTGGCCCACACGCCCAAGCCCACTTAAAACACATATTTAACACATGGTGAAATCAAAACAAACCTAAAAATCACATACCAAATTAAAAAGATACCATACCTAATCTAAACCAATCAAATATAATCATACCAAGTTAAAATCAATCAACCAATATATTATTCCCAAACTTAAAATATTGTATGCCTAATCAACATAAACTAAATATTCAACCTTCCCTATCTAGCCAAGATTTGTCCCCCCTCAATCTTTGACTTCCCTTATCCAACACCAAATCAAATCCCTTTCCTTGTCAAGCCTAACCCTTTGCCTATAAAAAGAACCATTCACCAACCTTCTCAACCCTAGCTAGCTCATACACATAAGATACACACAACTCACACAAATCAGAAGAGAAAAGAAAATAACCCCAAGCCTTCACATTAAAAGTACCATCATAACACACCAAGAGCCCTAGCCACTCAAGAAAATAACAAGAAAGAGTTCTCTTCACCCTCACTCTCCCATTGCCGAAATCATACCTTAAGATAGCAGCCCCTTTAACACTAAAACAGTAGCAGCGGCAGCAAAACCACAAGGAAGCAGCAGCAAAACGGAGGCGGAACGGTAGCTTGAGCGGCCGAACAGCGAAGGAAGAGGCAAACCAGTGAACCAGAAAAGTTGCGGAGCTTTACCCCCTTTCGATCTTCGTGAAACGCGAGTCCGAGAGACAGCTTAAAAGGTTAGACCTGAGGGCACTTTTTCATTAGTTTATATTCGTTTATTTTATTATTGAATTCTATTCGCATGAGAGTCGTTTATAGATGCATGTTGTGGCTTGAATGAAATGGAAGAGTGTCGTCTCTTGTGGTATATAGGATGGAAACCCAGACGTAAATTCCGTAGCCGAATCCGAATGGACGGTAGTGCGTTCTGTACTTGGGATACAACTCCACGTACCACTTGAGTAAACGGCACCTTCTCTTGTTTTGTGTTTCCTTGGTTTATCTATTTCTTGTCACTTAAATTCTGTATGTCGCTTATTTGTGTATGATATAATCGAGTGTATGGGCTCAGTAAGTGTGATGAAAGGTCCCATAATCAGAAGGGTTAAAATCCTTCACCACGATGCTTTGCCACACCGATTGATGTGTGTTCGGTTGAATGCGAGATACGTTCAATCGGACACATTACGTTTAATATTATTGCTTTAACTTTTTGTATGCATGATTCAATCGAGCGCATGGGCTTAGTAAGTGGAATTAAAGATCCCCTATGGGGAGGGGTTAAAGCCCTTTACCACGATGCTTAGCCACGCCGGTTGACGTGTGTTCGGTTGGATGTAAGATGTGTTCAATCGGACATACTTAGTTTGATATGATTGTCTTTATGTTTGTATGCATGATTTGATGTGACGCGCATGGGCTTAGTATGTTGGTCTAAAGGTCCTCTCTTTGAGAGATCAAGAGCCCCAAAAGGCCACCTTTACGGCAGTACTTCGCCGCGCCCCTTTATTTTATTGTTTATGTATTGCATCCCATTTCATGCATTAGGTCTGTTCCCGTTCGAACGCGTTTACGAACGCAACTCGAACGCGCATGCATTTTTCCTTATCATGCATCAGGTCTCATCTCCGTTCGAATGCGTTCATGAACGCCATACGAACGAGAGCATTCTGTTTCATTTCCATTCGAATGCGTTAACAAACGCCACACGAACGTGAGTATTCTGTTTCATTTCCGTTCGAACGCGCTATCAAACGCCATACGAACGCGAACCTTCTGTTTACCGTTCGAACGCGTTTACGAAGGCTACACGAACGCGCGCACACTGAAATGAGTCTGTCTTATCATATTCATGCATAATTGCCTCTTGGTTGATCTTTCTTGTGTTATATGGCCAACCGTATTATTTGTATTCTTGCATTTATCCATTCTATGTGTTCTTGGGATTGTATTCAAGCATGATTAGGCTGTTAGCATGTTATTTGGTTAATAGGTTCATGAGATAGTACTCAAGCATGATTAGGTTGTTCTTAGTTTTCCATATCATAAGATTGAAATATGTTCATGAGATTGTCATGTGATGTTGCATGTTGTGATGAACTTGTTGATGTATGCATATGAATTTAGAAGCATGATATTTTTGGAAATAAATGTTATTTAAGCCTGGTTAAATTATTATATAAATCATTTTATTACAAGTGACATAAGTAAGGGACCATTCTGAACCCAACGGTTTGAGGTTTTCCCTTGCGAGGGGTGAGTGCGGCCTTAAATCTCATTTTCCCGGTTCACACCGGGTGGCGACTCCATTACTCTCCGGTTTAGTCCCCCGTGGCTACTCCGTACTCCCAACTAGGTCGCGAGTCTAGGACATAAAAGCGTCGCCCAGGTAGCTGTGTGTTCCCACAACCCCATCACTCTGCCCACTACAGTCACTGACTCCCTATACTATGCTCTGATACCATCTTTGTAACATCCCCAATTCGGGAGATGTTACCGGCAGGGGATAGACCGTACTAACCCCATAAACCTCTGACTCTGATAACTACTATTCAATTTCTAATACTATTTTCTTTAATTAAATATATATATATGGGTCTGTGGCCCAAACTTACAACTTAATAAACAAACTTAACTCCAAAGACTTTATACAAAAAGATACATGTTTTTTTTTACAATGACTACATATACTCAAATGCTAGTACATGGCTTTTACTTGAATCTGACTGACTCCAATTGGACTTTTACCCTTTGACTTAGACTGGTGGGCTCCAAACCCTAGTGACTGCATCAGTATCCATCCTCCCGAGCTCGTCCTCCGAGAATACATACAAAACAGAGAAACTGGGAGGGGTTAGATCGTCGTACGATCTAAGTGAATGGACGATAAACTGAAAACTGATATAAAAACTTTTGGTTCTAAAACCCAATTTCCAAAACTATCTTTATATGAAAACTCTTTTCTAAAAAAAAATTCGATTTAAACTCTCTTTTATAAAACTTATCCTTTCTGAAAACCAAATTCTTTTCTGAAAATATGATATCTGAAAAGTCTTTTTCGGAAAATCTGATGTCTAAATACTAGTCTATATCTGAAAATCTTGATGTATGAGGGCGTTACGTATCATCGTCCCCTCATATGCCTAACTAGAGCCAGCAGTGCAATTCCATGACTTTGGGGCATTACGTATCGCCATCCCCCAAAGCACGCCACTACTGTCTCTGAAACTGGTGGTCTTGGGGTTTTACGTATCGCCATCCCCCAAGCCACAAACTAGAACAAGAGATGCGGATCTATGCTACCCTCCAAGCTCTGAAACTACGGTCTAGGGGCGTTACGTATCGTCATCCCCCTAGCCCTGAACTAGGATCGGGGGCGTTACGTATCGCCATCCCCCCAGTCCTCTACATGTGCACATGTCATATGTCCATCAATTCCAAACTGTATCAAGTTACATACTGGGGTGGGTTTTTGCCTCATGCCCTGAAAACACAAACCTCATGTTTGAAAACATTTATAACTCAAAACTCATGCTGAAAAATAATCTTTCTGAATCATCACTGGATCTAAAAATATTTGTAAGAAATTGGGTCTAACGCCTTATATGCATTTAAAAAGTAAGTTTGAATTCAAAAACTGTTAAACAAAATCAGTTCTGAGAAAAGAGGTCCACTCATAATTTTGGAGTTCCGATAGACTTTCTTCACTTCGCTGGCGAAACTTGTGTTTCCTGCGATGATCTATCATCGAAAGTTTCGATTAGAAATGGACTAAGAATATATAGATCGGAATCAGGTTAAATTGCCTATTAAAATAAGGAATATCACTCTAAGGTATATCGTACCCATGACATAATGTAATATATACCTACGAGTTGATACAAGACTCTTAGGGTAGTCTCTACATGTTCGGATGAAACTGGAATGGCTTGAAATTGATTTGGGCATTTATTTATTCATCGTGATGCGGATCATCCAGAGAGGTGCCCTGATTTTTACCGTATGCGTCGCGACGCACGACCCCCTTCGTATCACGACACGTAATGCACCAGAAGCATTCCGAGGAATTTCCCAGATCGCGTCACGACGCAAGGACAATTTATGGTCTTGATTTCATTCTCACATGCACAATTTGTTCAATACTTCATTTAAACATTTACATAAGCACATATATCCTGAATAAATGTTCTATATCATCAATATCAACTTCAAATAATCTTTAACCCCATTGTTCTTATCACTTCTTAAAACCATTAAGATTTTCCAAAAAAAAATGAACATTTAACTCTACAATCAATTTCTTTCAATGACAATCACCAATACACCATTCCTATCATGCCACTACCATTAGCATATACTCAAATAATCAAGACTCCACAATTTTAAGTTTGGGTCAAGTTAGTCCTACCTCATCTTCTTGTGAATTTCCACATCTTCTAGGGTTTCAAGGATGCCAAATCTCTTTGCTTCTCCTCTCTTCTTTCTTTCTTCCCCTTTTCTTCTTTTTCTTCTCCTCATTTTATTATTCTTCTTCTTCCTTTCCCTTCTCTCTCGTTGATATACCTTCTTTCTCTTTTTTTTTTCTAATTTTGAAATATTGAATAGTGTAATCCTTTTATACTAGGGCTTGTTTGATATTTAGGAGAAATGTGGAAAAGTGTAGAAATTTGAAGAAGTTTTGAGAATCTACTAGAATGACCCATGGGTACTATTCATTCGAATTTTGATATACAATTTTAGCTCATTTCTAGTTCGAATTTGCAAAAATGTTCAATGGAAAAGTTGTAGATCTCGGTCTCAGCTTTCCGACGATATATAATTCTAAAAAATCAGAGTTTGTATGAGAAATGTACGACCCAAATACTATGGGCTATCCGTAATGGAACATCATAGAATCCCGCATCGAAGTTTCAAAGAATTTACTGTTTATCCATAAAGTCGTTCTATGACTATATGTATGCTCAGACATAATTTATACTACGTAACACTTGTCCCGTGATGTAACAGTACTACAGTCAAGGAATCAACAGTAGTAGAGACCTCCGGTCGTTACAAAGACATAGTATAAAATAGTTTACATAAGACTGAATGTATAAATGTAAACTATTTTAATAATTCTATACATGAATTCTCACATACATCTCTAGTATACAACTATTTGGACTGTACTTCACTTAACTTGACTGAACTTAAACTCTGTATGGACTCTTATTCAATCAGACTCACACTAGTGGACTTCATACCCTAGTGACTGCATCTGTATCCGTCCTCACGAGCTCGTCCTCCGAGAATACCTAAAAAAAAAGAAAACTGGAGTGGGGGTTAGATCGTTATACGATCTAAGTGAGTGGACGAAAACTGAAAAATATTTGATTCTAAAACCAAAATTCCAGAAATAGCTTATATAAAAACTCTTTTTCTGAAAACCTTATCTGAAATCTCTTTTATAAAACTTATCTTTCTGAAATCTGCTTTTGATAGTCTGATTTTGTAAACCTGTATCTGAAAGATCTATTCTTGAAAACTTTTTCTGAAATATCTGTTTTCTGAAAACTATTTCTAAAATCTGATTTCTGAAGACTGTTTTATGAAAATCTGATATCTGAAAACTTATTTGTATCTGAAAAACTTGACGTATGGGGGAGTTACGTATCGTCGTCCCCCTATACGCCTAACTAAAGCCAGAAGTACAAATCCATGACTTTGGGGCGTTACGTATCGCCGTCCCCTAAAGTATCCCACTACTGTCCCTGAAACTGGTGGTCTTGGGGCATTACGTATCACCGTCCCCCAAGCCACTGAACTAGAACTGGGGGTGTGGATCTATGCTACCCTCCAAGCTCTGAAACTATGATCTAAAGGCATCTATCATCCCTAGTCCTGAACTATGATCTGGGGGCGTTACGTATCGTTGTCCCCCCAGTCCTCTACATGTGCACATGTTCTCTGTCCGTCAATTCCTTAACCGGATGATGTTACATACTGAGGTGGGTTTTTCCCCCATGCCTCGAAAAATATAAAACTCATGCTGAAAACATCTCTTTTCTAAATCATTTCTCAAAACATGCTAAATGAAATATAATACGAAAACAAACTCGGCTAATGCCCTAAATGCAGAAAATATAAGTATGATATTCAAAACTATTATAAAATGAATCAACTTAAGAAAAAGTGTGTCCACTCACAGTTATTGGAATTCCGCTAGCCTTTCTTTACTTTGCTGGTGAAACTTATGGTTCCTGCGATGATCTATCATCGGATAAACTAGATTAGAAATAGACTAAGACACGCACTACAGAATCATATTAAAATTTGCTTATTCAAGTAAGCGTTATCACTCTGAGGGTATTGTACACATATCATGATGTACCATGAACATACGAGTTGATATGGGACTTATAGGTTAGCCCCTAACGCGTTCGGATGAAACTAAGATGGTGTGAAATTGAATTGGACAAATTTTTAACCTCGCGTCGCGACGCACGTCATCCAGAAGCATGCCCAAACTTTCCTATTACGCGTCGCGATGCAAAAACCTTGCGCGTCGCGATACGCAACAAACCAGAATCGTAACTGGAAAAATCCCAGATCGGGTCTTGACGTGGAGCGTTCTATGTCGCGACGCTAGGCCATAAATTAGGTTTTTTTTACTTCATCTTCTCAAACTCAATTTGCCCAACATTTCCCCAAAACATTCCACACAAGCAATTTACAATAATAAGTACCCAAAACATCATTCATATCATCCTCAACAATAATTCATATCCATCGTATATACTCAATTTAATTCACACTCAAAACTTACAAATTTGGGGAATTTTGACAATCAACAATTTCTTATCACTAAAACATATAAACATCAATTACTTTAACTCAAACATATCTATAATCTTTTAAATCATCAAAACATCAATTTCCAAAACTTTGGATAAATTTTCCTTACCTTCTTTCTCTTGGTTTCCTTCCTTCCTCTAACCTCCAAGAAAGCTTTTCTTCTTCCTTGTTTGGTGAAAGAGTGCTTAGCACCTTCTTCTTCTTTCTTCTTTCTTCTTTCTTCTTTCTTCTTTTCCCTCATCCTCATGTTTTCTAGTCCTTTTTGTTTTCAAATTGTGAATTTGTGAATAGTTCCTTTTTTTATAGTTGGCCATAAAAAAAATAGAAGAGTGTAGAAATTTATAGAATTTACTAGAATGCCCTCGGGTACTATTTATCTGAATATTTGATCTGTATTTTTGACTCTTTTCCAGTCCTAATTTGGAAAAATATTCAACGTGAACATTGTAGATCTCGATCTCAAATTTCTGATGATATGTAATCCATAAAAATTGGAGTTCCTATGAGAAAGTTATAGTCCAAATACCATTGGCTGTCCGGAATGGAAGATCGTAGAATTTCGCATCGAAGTTTCAAAGAATTTACCGTTTATCACCAAAGTCGTTCCATGAATGTATAAATATATATACTCAGATATAATTTATATTACGTAACACTCGCTCTGCGATGTAACAGTTCTACAGTGCAACAGTAGTAGAAACGACCGGTCGTTACATGTTTCAGTTGGACAATTATGACCCATAGCGTCACTATTTGTAAAAAACATTGTGTTTTTGTACAAATTAATTATGTAGCAAAGGAAATTGCCTTTTATCATTTCGTAATTAGATTACTTAAATGTGTGAATGATGAAAGTCCTTATGATTAGTTCCGGATTGAGATGATATGAGACAGTATCAATCCACGACGATTTAATCATTAAATATCCATAGTCGTAGTATTATCGAGACTGGACATCGATAATGCGGAATAGACTAGTATCGCACTTGTGCGTGTTATGGAAGCGTAACAGCATAGTTCTCATATATTTAAGTATTGGATACTTATGCAAGTGTGGTAGGAGGTTGTGTTTTACCGATGGTACGAAAAACAGCTTCGCTCTGGATAGACCCCTCGGAATCCCATTGGTAGTATGACTATGTGTCTATGGGAGTCCGCATCAGGGTAGGTATATTTGGTCTTAACTTGAGACTTGCATCGCTAGTACTTGCGACAATCAATATGCTTTGGTTTTGGTCATCCAGGACTTTAACAGGTTCTGTGTACGCCTCTTCTGGGTTTATTGAGAATCGTAGTGTTTTGGATGTGATGTCAAGACAGAAGTATCACTTCAGTCATATGGAGATGATGGTCACGCAGGGATACAAAACTGGTTCTCTGAAAGGTTGTAATCGTCGGGATAATATGACTAGGTCATGATTATCCGATAATAAAGAGACTAGTTGTTAGTGATCCGATATATGCTTCGTACGGGGCAGACACTATTCCAGCCCCAGGCCTTGCATGTGACATCCGATACTGGATCGAGATACGTAATACTACGTATACTACGCCTGACATAGATTATATATTCCATTAAGAATATTTCTGGAGAATTGGGTAGGCATGGCGCTTTGCTAGAAGCCAACCTTGTCTCGTAAATTGGTAAGAATGTAGTACGAGGTACATACGTGTTCGGATAGTCCGACAACCGGATTTACTGCCAACATATCCAGGGATCTCTTGGGTCGCTTCCCGAAGATTCACCGATGACCTATGATTCGAACTTTATTAATCTGGGATTAATAGCGGAGAGACTTTATCTGGGATAAGGTACTACTTGAAGAGAGAGAACGATTAATTTGGAATTAATTGATAAAATAATATATTAGATATATTATAAGGAATTGGATTTCGACGCAGAATTAAAATTAGATTTTAATTCGGGCTAACGAATTGATTTAGAATTAATTCGCAAGCGACATGAATAGTAATTTTGCTAGGCATGATTATTTAATTAAATTTGATTTAATTACGACGCAATGGAAAACTCGTTAATTCGGAATTAATGAAACCAAGCCCGGAATGTGTTTACGATGCCACTCCGATTTTGAATCAAGTGCGGCCACAAGTCACATCGCGAGTCATATCACTCGTCACTTTAGTGATAGATATCAAGTCACCTTTTTGGTGAGTGACATGCAGTCACTATTCATGATGTAGGTTGGTGTGGGCATTTAATGCCATTTTGGAGCCAAAATTGGTTTTGACTTTTGGAAAGGATATACCAATTTTTGGTAATTGTTTTTCATTATTTTTTTAGAAAACAAATTGCAAACAAAAAGAAAAACTATCTCTTCCTCTTGGTCATTGCCGTGACCTTCTTCATAGGAAAGGAAAATTGTTTTCTTTTTCCATCTTGCTAGCACAAACAAGGAATCTATACAAGGTGATAGGGAAGCTAATCTTTGAGCTTGGAATCCTTATAAAGCTTGGAGCTTGTAGAACTTCATCAACAAAAGTCCCTTGGCCGAGAGCTTCAACAAAGGGAGGAAAAGTTTTTGTTGATCATCACATCCAAAGTCGTTCAATGTATGTGTGTTTCCGCCACTCTTCTTTGCGTATTCATTCTATTTCTATGCTTAATATGATCTTGGGATTAACCTAGAAACCCAACAATGGTATCAATGAGCCATTTTGAGCATGAAATATACTTAGGGTAAAATTTGGGTAAATTGGATTTGAGCATGTTTTGACTAAATTACTTGTTTGAGCATGCTTGTATATGGATGACTTGGAGTTGTTTGTGATCAATTTTGTGAAAAATGGATTGGATCAATTTTTCCCCAAATATATAGCTTGGCCGAGAGTTTGGTACCCTAATAAGTCATGGTATTTTTTGTTCCTTTGATCATTGGATGAATTGAAACAATTGGGAAATGTTGATTTGTAATTCAATTGGATTGAAAACGAAATCGGACATAAAAAACCCATGAATACCGTGAGCTACCTAGCATGAAATGAGATGATTTTTTGAATCAATTATGTTGGACATGTGTTGATGATGAAAACATGATTAATTGGTTAGATTAGTATTTTGGAAATGTTAATTTAATGGGTTAATCATGGCTTAACACTTTAATTAATTGAATTTTAAAATTTGGAATATTAAAGTTTAATTAATTAGGCTTGATTTATTGGGCTTGTAATTTGTTGTATTTGGGCCTAATGGGCTTGGTTGGGCCAAGTTGGTTTAGGCCAAATGGATTGGATCCATATTGGGCCTAAATCATTCCATTAAGTCCAAATATAACAATGGGCTTTAAAAGTTTAATTGGGCCTAATGGGCCAAAATTGGTTTCTTGGCAAATAAGGGTGATTCCTTACTTGGGCCTTGGTATTTGGGTTTGACCCATATTGACCAAAGCCCATGCCTTATGAAATCAATTGAAAGCCCATTGGACTTTTAATTAAACAACATTGGATGTTAATTGGGCTTTGAGACCCATTAGATTAGATTTGGAATCTAAGTCGTCGTTAAGCGCATTAAAAGTGCAGATATTTAATTTGGAATTAAATAATGAATTAGTATTGAATACGAATTAAATTAGATTTAAAGAGTAGTTCGATATAATTCAAGAATTCGTACTTCGAGTACTTATTCACATCGAGTTGGACTCGCGCAAATCAAATCATTGTTTGAACATTGGATGATCACTAATATTCAAAGATTAATTAATTTCATTAGATTGATTGAATACATGCTATGAATGAATACATGGATGTGATGAATGAATATCGTTTATCGGATGGATATTAGAAGGGAAAGGGCAATTTTAGAAATTGTTGTAAATTTAGAATTTATAAATTGGACCCGCGTGTCCATCATTCTCTCTTTATTGGTTCTTTGTATTCTCTTCTCACCTAATTCCCCTCAATGTTCATGAGGTTTGTTTTATGTATTATGTAATTGGGTAGAAGATGGAATAGTGCTGGCCGGGAGAGGAAAGGGAGTGATTTATTCTAGGAACTATTTGTTAAATATCCATCCGCATATCGTTATTAATTTACTTTCGCCCTTATTATGCTTTTAGAATGCATGCTTAAGGGTGTATGATGAGACCTAACAAAGATAATAAATTGGTTGCCAATTTACGCGAAAAACCCTCAAAACATATTAAGCGTTTGCCTTCCATTGAGTGATTATTACTCAGATCCAAAAATGGCACTGGTTTGTTGGCCAAAGTCAAGACCTTTGTCAATTGCGGATGTGTTTGAATCATGAAAGCTTTGTTCCATATCGGTGTCTTGTCCAAGTTGTGTGATTTTTTGCCAAAGTCAAGATCACTTCTTGTCCATCGACATTGATTACGAAGCTTTCCAAGGTCAATGGGTCCCGCTTAACTGGAATCATTAAGCTTGTTGTGCCAAAGCCATGGCTTAGTTGATTCAGAGGAAAAAGGTTAGGAAAATATATTGGATATATTGGCATATATATGTATATATGTTTCGGACTTGGAGGTCCACCTACCGGACTAGGAATTGGATGAGATCCAATTGATCTTCGAGATCTACCTAATTAAATATCATACAGCTTGTTGGCCAAAGTCAAGGTTGTGGTTATTTAACGGGATCCTAGCCCACTAGGAAACTAGGTTTCCCGATACTCCACAGAGGGTTAGAGGCTCGTCGAAAAATAGTGGGAGGCTAGTATTGAATTTGCAATTTCGTTCAAATACTTAGCTTTACGCGCTTTCAAATTATTTCGTCAAAATTATTTTATTAGTTGGACTAATATATGTTATTTTTCTTGTAACAGTTAGAATGTACCCTTACATTGTTAATTGGATAGTTAGACTATCGCAATTAAAATGACTGGAAAGAACAGTGTCTGGGACATCATCATGGCGATAATGTCTTCAATGGCACTAACTTTTCCGATTGGGATATGAATCTAAGGATAGTCCTTGGATCCGAGAGGCTGCTATATACTATAGAGAGACCTCTTGGGCCTAAGCCCAGATCTGATCAGTTGCTCGAGCAAGAGCTTTGGAAGACTCATAGCGATGACAACGCAACTGTTCAATCTATCATGCTTGCTGCTATGACTCATCAATTCCATCGACAGAATAAGGGATTGGATCCCTATAACATGTTGGCGAAGTTGAATGATCTACACCGATCTAATTTTAGATCGCAAAGATATGAGTTGCAGAAAAAGCTCTTCCGTGCTCGGATGTTGGATGGTACATCTGTTGAACATCATGTGACACAGATGATTGCCGATATCGAGCAGCTTGGACAAATGGGGATTGTCTTTGAGATAGAGACCTCTATAGATTTGATCTTACAGTCTCTCCCCGACACTTGGAGTGGGTTCATCATGAACTACAATATGATGAACCAAGAGCAGACTCTTGGAGAGCTGATGTCCATACTGCGTGAGGCAGAAAATGAGCTTCTTAAGGGCAAGAAGTGCGAGACGCACTATGCTTCAACATCTCAGACTCCGAGGGCTAGGCCCAAGGCGAATGGAGGTATTAAAAAGAAGAAGCATAAGAAGAAGGGCAAGGGCAAAGCGTCAAAGGCTTCTGGGAAGCCTAAGGACAAGTCTCAGGATGTATTCCTCCAGTGCGGGAAGCGGGGTCACTGGAAGCGTGACTGTCGCGAGTACAAGGCGCTCCAGAATGAGATTAAAGCGGTCAAGGCACCAGCTTCAGGTATGTTTGTTATAGAAATAAAAATGACTACTTCTAGTTTTAAAAATTGGATTTTTGATTCTGGTTATGGTACTCACATATGTACTGATGTGCAGGATCTGCGGATTAGAAGGAGACTGGCCTCAGGAGAGATTGACCTCCGTGTTGGAAATGGGACGTGAGTTGCCGTTTTGGCCGTGGGCACTTATGTTTTGGAACTGCCCTCGGGGCATGTACTTGAACTTATAAACTGTTATTTTATACCTAGTTTGACTAGGAATATAATTTCTGTATCTATGTTAACCCAATGTGGGTATACTTTTGTATTTAGAAACACTGGGTGTTTTATGTATAAAAATGATATAGAAATTTGCACAGCTGATGCAAATAATGGTCTTTATATTTTGAATATAAATCAATCTCAAACATATAATGTAACAAACAAAAGGCTTAAAGTAAGTCATAAAGATGAAACTTATATGTGGCATTGTCGTCTGGGACACATAAACAAGACTCGCATATCCACACTTTCGAAGAGTGGGTACTTGGACGGATTTGATCCAAATTCATATGACGTCTGCGAATCTTGCTTATTAGGCAAAATGCCTAAATCACCTTTTAGCGGTAAATGTGTACGTGCCACCGAACTGTTAGCCCTTGTTCATAGTGACGTTTGTGGGCCCATGTCTAGCCAGGCTAGAGGTGGATATGAATACTTTGTAACCTTTACGGATGATGCATCACGTTATGGTTATGTGTATCTTATGAAACACGAGTCGAAAACTTTTGAGAAATTCAAAGAGTTTCGACACAAAGTTGAAAAACAGACCGGTAAAAATATTAAGACATTACGGTCGGACCGTGGTGGAGAATACTTGAGCAATGAGTTTCTTGACTACTTGAAATAATATGGTATTATTTCACAGTGGACTCCTCCCGGAACACCGCAATTAAACGGTGTGTCTGAATGGAGAAACTGAACCTTGTTAGACATGGTAAGGTCTATGATGAGTCACATTGAGCTACTTATTTCCTTCTGGGGATATGCATTAAACAGTGCAATACTTATTTTATAAGGTTCCGTCAAAGTCTGTTCAACAGACTCCGTATGAAATATGGACAGGAAAGAAACCGGGTTTCTCATTCCTGAATATTTGGGGTTGATGGGCATACGTCAAACGTTTGGAAGGTACCAAACTTGAATTCAAATCGGAAATTCCTTTTTGTAGGATATCCTAGGGAAACCAAAGGATATTACTTCTATCACCCACGAGAGAACAAAGTTTTTGTTGCTCTACATGCGATTTTCCTTGAGAACGAATTCCTAAATGCAGTGATAAGTGGGAGGAAAGTAGAACTCGATGAAAATCAGAGTGATACTATTCCTGGCATATAATCCTCAACGGAACATGAACAGTTCATCAGGGATGAAGCTGTACCACAATCTTCAAATACACAAGGACCACGTAGGTCGGAGAGAGTCAGAAAATAACCTGAGAGGTATGGGTTTCTGATCTCACCTCATGTAGATATCAATCTCATTGAGGAAGACGAGCCGGCTACGTATGAGGAAGCGATACAAGGTATCGACTACGGTTTATGGTAAGATGCCATGAATTCCGAAATGGATTCCATGTATACCAACCAAGTTTGGACACTGGTTGATGCACCAGAAGGCGTAAAGCCTATTGGTTGCAAATGGATCTTCAAGAAGAAGACCGACATGGATGGCAATGTACAAACGTACAAAGCTAGGCTTGTAGCGAATGCGTATCGTCAACGACATGGTGTCGATTACGACGAAACTTTCTCACCCGTTGCCATGATTAAATCCATTCGGATAATGCTTGCTATTGCTGCATATTTCGATTACGAAATATGGCAGATGGACGTCAAAACCGCTTTCCTTAACGGAAACATGTTGGAGGATTTTTATATGCAACAGCCTGACGATTTTGTCGTGACTAAACATGCAAACAAGGTTTGCAAGTTAAATCGGTCCATTTATGGACTGAAGCAAGCATCGCGTTCTTGGAACCAACGTTTTGATGAGATCATAAAAGAATATGATTTCGTTCAAAATGAAGATGATCCTTGTGTATACAAGAAGGTTAGTGGGAGCGCACTGGCTTTCATTGTCCTTTATGTTGACGATGTATTGCTTATGGGCAATGACATTCCCATGTTAACATCAGTGAAATCTTGGCTTTCATTAAAATTCTCCATGAAAGATCTGGGAGAAGAAGCCTTTATTCTAGGAATAAAGATCTACCGGGATAGATCTAGAAAGCTGTTTGGACTCTCCCAGAGCACGTACATTGACAAAGTGTTGAAGAGATTCAACATGGATCAGTCCAAGAGGGGACTGTTGCCAGTGTCACATGGCGTCACTCTATCTAAGGACATGTGTCCTAAAACTCAAGATGAGAGAGACAACATGAGTCGGATACCGTTCGTCCCGGCAGCCGGATCGATCATGTATGCCATGATATGTACGCGACCTGATGTCTCCTATGCTTTGAGCATGTGTAGTCGCTATCAGGCCGATCCAGGTGAAGGTCACTGGATAGCGGTTAAGAATATCCTTAAGTATCTTAGACGAACTAAGGATGATTTCTTATCTATGGAGATGGAGAACTTGAGGTAACTGGGTTAACCGATGCAAGTTTCTAAACCGATAAAGACGACTACAAGTCGCAATCTGGGTACGTGTTTTGTTTGAATAACGGAGCAGTAAGCTGGAAATCTTCCAAGCAAGAGACTGTTGCCAATTCAACAACGGAAGCGGAGTATATCGCTACAGCTGAAGCAGCAATGAGGTAGTTTGGATACAAAAATTCCTAATTGTTGATTAGGAGTAGTTCCGTTAGCAGCTGAGCCTGTTCCATTATATTGTGACAATAACGGGGCTATAGCGCAGGCTAAGGAACCGCAGTCTCATCAACGATCCAAGCATGTTCTTCGAGCTTTTCCATTTGATTCATGAGATCATTCATCGTGGCGATGTGAAGATCGAGAAGGTCGCATCAGATGACAACATTGCAGATCCGCTGACGAAAGCCATTCCTCAGCAAAAGTTTGAGCGACATGTACATAGTTCAGGTGTTAGATTCTTGAGTGATGGCTATAGGCCAAGTGGGAGATTGTTGGACAATTATGACCCATAGCGTCACTATTTGTAAAAGACATTGTGTTTTTGTACAAATTAATTATGTAGCAAAGGAAATTGCCTTTTATCATTTTGTAATTAGATTACTTAAATGTCTGAATGATGAAAGTCCTTATGATTAGTTCCGGATTGAGATGATATGAGACAGTATCAATCCACGACGGTTTAATCATTAAATATCCCTAGTCGTAGTATTATCGAGACTGAACATCGATAATGCGGAATAGACTAGTATCGCACTTGTGCATGTTATGGAAGCGTAACAGCATAGTTCTCATATATTTAAGTATTGGATACTTATGCAAGTGTGGTAGGAGGTTGTGTTTTACCGATGGTATGGAAAACAGCTTTGCTCTGGATAGACCCCTCTGAATCCCATTGATAGTATGACTATGGGAGTCCGCATCAGGGTATGTGTATTTGGTCTTAACCTGAGACTTGCATCGGTAGTACTTGCGACAATCAATACGCTTTGGTTTTGGTCATCCAGGACTTTAACAGGTTCTGTGTACGCCTCTTCTGGGTTTATTGAGAATCGTAGTGTATTGGATGTGATGTCAAGACAGAAGTATCACTTCATTCATATGGAGATGATGGTCACGCAGGGATACAGAACTAGTTCTCTGAAAGGTTGCAACCATCGGGATAATATGACTAGGTCATGATTATCCGATAATAAAGAGACTAGTTGCTAGTGATCCGATATATGCTTCGTACGGGATAGACACTATTCCAGCCCCAGGCCTTTCATGTGACATCCGATACTGGATCGAGATACGCAATACTACGTATACTACGCCTGACATAGATTATTATATTTCATTAAGAATATTTCTGGAGAATTGGGTAGGCATAGTGTTTTGCTAGAAGCCAACCTTGTCTCGTAAATCGGTAAGAACGTAGTACGAGGTACATACGTGTTCGGATAGTCCAACAACCGGATTTACTGCCAACATATCCAGGGATCTCTTGGGTCGCTTCCCGAAGATTCACCGATGACGTATGATTCAAACTTTATTAATTTGGGATTAATAACGGAGAGACTTTATCTGGGATAAGGTACTACTTGAAGAGAGAGAATGATTAATTTGGAATTAATCGATAAAATAATATATTTGATATATTATAAGGAATTGGATTTCGACTCGGAATTAAAATTAGATTTTAATTCGGGCTAACGAATTTATTTAGAATTAATTCGCAAGCGACGTGAATGGTAATTTTGCTAGGCCTGATTATTTAATTAAATTTTATTTAATTACGACGCAAGGGAAAACTCGTTAATTCGGAATTAATGAACAGAGCCCGGAATGTGTTTGCGACGCCACTCCGATTTTGAATCAAGTGCGTCCACAAGTTACATCGCGAGTCATATCACTCGTCACTTTAGTGATAGATGTCAAGTCACCATTTTGGTGAGTGACATGCAGTCACTATTCATGATGTAGGTTGGTGTGGGCATTTAATGCCATTTTGGAGCCAAAATTGGTTTTGACTTTTGGAAAGGATATACCAATTTTTGGTAATTGTTTTTCATTATGTTTTTAGAAAATAAATTGCAAACAAAAAGAAAAACTCTCTCTTCCTCTTGGTCATTGCCGTGACCTTCTCAATAGGAAAGGAAAATTGTTTTCTTTTTCCATCTTGCTAGCACAAACAAGGAATCTATACAAGGTGATAGGGAAGTTAATCTTTGAGCTTGGAATCCTTATAAAGCTTGGATCTTGTAGAACTTCATCAAGAAAAGTCCCTTGGCCGAGAGCTTCAACAAAGGGAGGAAAAGTTTTTGTTGATCATCACATCCAAAGTCGTTCAATGTAAGTGTGTTTCTGCCACTCTTCTTTGCGTATTCATTCTATTTCTATGGTTAATATGATCTTGGGATTAACCTAGAAACCAAACAGTTTCATCCAAAAGTTGCACTTTTTGAGTTTGACGTAGAGTTTATTCTCCCTCAATATTTGTAACATAGCATGTAGGTGTTCCTCATGCTCCTCTTAACTCTTCGAATAGATCAGTAAATCATCGATAAAGACGTTGATAAATCGATCAATGTAGTGTTTGAACATTCAATTCATCAAATCTATGAATGTCGACCGGGCTTTTGTTAACCCAAACGGCATCACCAAGAATTCATAGTGGCCATACCTTGTTATGAATACTGTCTTCCTCGTGTTATCCACCTTTATCTTAAATTGGTGATACCCCGATTGTAAATTAATCTTAGAGAATACTTAGTGCCCTGTAATGGATCAAATAGGTCATCGATCCTTGGTAGGGGTACATGTTCTTAATTGTTACTCTATTCAGCTCTCGGTAGTCGATACATAATCTTAATGACTCGTCTTTCTTCTTTACAAACAACATCGGGTCTCCCCAAGGTGAAGAGCTAGGCTGAAAAATACCTTGTTCAACAACTTCCTAAATTTTGTCCTTAATTCCTCCAGTTCGGTCGGTGCCGTCCTATAAGGTGTTTTTATTATTGGCGACGTTCCGGGTTCCAACTCAATTTCAAATTCGATCTCTCTATTTGGTGGTAAACTCGTCAAATTGTCCAGAAATACATCTTAAAAGTCCTCCACCACCATAATCTCTTCCACCCCCGTCTTCAACTCATCTCGTATCGGTAATATACTAGCTAAATATTCAATACACCCACCATTCAATAACTTTTTAGCCTTTATTTCTGATATAATTGGCAGGCTTTCCCTCCTCATGACTGTCTTAAATTCATATTGCTCCTCCTCGATTATTTTTAAGATTACCTTTTTGGCTCGACAATCTATGGTTGTGTGGTACTTTAGAAGCCAATCCATTCCTAGTATCACCTCAAACTCCTTTAGACTCAACATTATCAACTCGACCCATAACTTTATTCCCAATTTGGATAGGGTAATCATTAACCTCCCAACTAGAATCCATTACATCACCAAAAGGCAAGGAGATGGAATATCATATGGTTACATCTTCGGGTATCACTCCCAATTTTTGCTATGAATGAATGTCTGGCACCATAATCAATTAAAGTAAATGTAATAGGTCCATAGATAGATATGTTACCACTTATTATTGCGGCATCCTCTTGCTCCGTCTAATCATGTGTCATCGCAAAAACTCAGGCTATGACTTTCTTCTGATCTATAGGTCGCTTCGGGCAATCTCGAACAACATACCCCTTCTCCTTACACTAATAACATGTGTTGAAACCTACCAAACATTCTCCAGTTGGGCATTGTTTCACTTCAGGCACGGGGACTTTCCATCAATCCTTGGCATTGCTCTACCAGTTTTTACGGTCCCAACATTTCCTACTGCCATTCTTAGTTTCTTGGTTTCCCCCTGATTAGTTCCCCGTTCCATGGGGTTCCATGGCCTAGATGAATTAACAGATGTTGTTCCTTTCAAAACCTGTTTGTATCGCTAAATGTCTCTCACGGTGTCATTTTGATCTTTTTCGGCCATCATCACCTTGTACATCAGATCTCCATATGTCCCAGCAGCGGACATCATTACCAAGCTCTTTATTCTGGGATTTAGTACCCTTAGGAAGAGGTCCTTCTTTTATTCCGCATTCTACATGAAAAAAAGAACATATATACATCCTTGTTCAAATTTCTTCACAAGTTCCACCACCGCCATGTTTCCTTGCTTGATTTTCAGAAACTTCTTAACCTTCCTTGCTTTTGCATCCATTGGGAAATACTTTCCATCAAACATCATCTTAAACCTTCCTAAGTGAGATTGTCGAGATTTTCAGAGAGTTTGGCTCTGTCCCACTAATCTCGTGCATGAGTGGTTAGCATAAAGGTTGTGCATTGTATCTTCTCAGCATCCGAGAGCCTTAGATGCTAGAATATGACCTCAAGCGACCGGATCCACTCCTTAACCACGAGTGGATCAGTACCTCCTGATAATTCCTTTCGGTTCAGCTTCATGAACCTCTCAATGACGTCTCCATTTTATTATGTTCGTTGCTGCATCTCTGTTAATATATGTATTTGTTCAGGATGTTGTTGTTGTTGTTGCTGCATTAGTTCCAGAATTTGAGTCATTAGATCTTGATTCCTGACTCTAGGATCAGCAAGTGCAGCCCTCTGCTCAGGCCCACTTTTTACTGTATCTTGTTCCGGTATGATATGTCATTCAGTGTGAACTCTCCTAATCTTTCCACGTCGATTAATTTTACTATCTGTGCATCTAAAGCGCACACAATCAATATTACGTAAACTCATATATGTGTGTGTAAATATATAACGCTTATTAATTGTATATAAGGTCATAATTATCACAGGTTAATACTCAAAAGGGTAAAAGCACATCCCTTCATTAAACCAAAATAAGCGATAACTTTTTATTTAATAAAATATCAATCATAACTATCTACGTATTAGTAGTTCGACAAAATGAACGAAAATCTCAAAAACCCTAAGCTACGAAAATGTAATGTCTTATTTGTCATTACTAACATCAACAATAACCCTAGGCAGGGAAGACACTTTAATAAGACAAGGGTATTCATCGCGATCCTTCTTCTTAAACTTAATGATACGTTTACTATTTGTATCCATATTTGACTTCTTCCGATAATATCTCTTATATCTTGTTAGAAAAACACAGTACAGCGTGGTATCTTTTGGAGGGTCTTTATTTACACCCTTTCATATGATCTTCATGACTCTAGTCTCCCATTCAGTCATCTTGCTAACTATCAAATCTTTTTTATGCTTGATTTTATCCTATAATATGGCTCCAAAGCCTTCAAAATGGTGTCTAATTATTCCACATGCTCATCCGATGTATGTTCAGGGTTCCTCTTATACTCATAGAATGACTTCAGACGTGGCTAGGGATTCAGCCCAGTAGTGCTATTGGTGTTCTCCTTAAACGAGCCATCATTTCCTGAATTAATTAAAACCTAGGGTCAATGGTACCATTATGCATTCTCGGTGTACTATTACTATTCACAAGCATTTAGTCAATCACCATTTTCCTTCGCTAACGATTTTATGGTGAAGTTAAAAGAATAAAAGTATAATTTCTACATATTCTATGTCAATCATCAACCACTTATAATCATTCAAAATATTTTATCTTTATTTTTTTAATTTATACATACTTACTTGTTGATGGTTGTGTTGATCCATGATGCTTATGTGACCATGTCTTCTATTTATGAGGAACGAAAAACCCTACTCTGATACCAACTGTAATGCCCCAACCTATAACAACATTATCTAAATGAGTATAGAGCCGGAACACTTCCAACACTTCAACACTAGCCTTAAATTCATCAAACGCTTAAGGAAATACCCCAATGTTTATAAATTAAAGTTCGATCATAAAAGATGAATAACTATGTCCAAACTCAATTCGTAAATTAATTGTGTTGTTCAAGCTAAAGAAACAAACTAGATCTTTTGAGACCTATTGATAAGTACGGTTTATACCCACTTATTCATACATTCTTAACTTACTAATTTGTTAGGTTTCGTGTCATTTAATATCTTCTGGAGTTTGTTTTATTTTTATTAGTATGAAGTATTAGGACATGGATCTTGGATCAATTGTACATGTTTTGGGACCATACGGACGCATCAGAAGCACACCGGAATAGCAGAAAATGCAGAAAAATAGCATACCAGAAATTGTGTCTGGCGTCGCGATGCTCCTTCAATGAGCTGCCATAGTGAAATCCCGAGATTTGGGCGCCACGACGCCAATTCCGGCATCGCGACGCTACGACAAGAGCCCAGAATCTTCAGAAATTATTATTTTACATGCACAAGGACTCCAAGACTTTCCTATAAATATAGAGGCTCGTCCAAAACCCTAGAGGGGAGGTTAATACAAAAACTCAAGATTCAAAACACATATTTTTAGAGAGATCCAAAGAGAAAGATTGAAGAGAGATAAGAGGAGACGAAGGCGGTGACTTCCGAAGACGAATGGATTCTATTCGGGTTTAATCTTCTAGTTTCTTCCTTTAACTCTAATGATTTCTATTAGATTCATGACCATGCTTTCATTGTTTTATTATTTGGTCATGAACTAAATTTATTATTCTAGATGATGATGTAACCAATGCTTGAACCTATGTGTTGTTTACCAATTTGATTTTTATGAAGTTTTAATTCAGTTTATTTATATTCTCTTGTGTTTAATGCTTCTTATTTGTTGGCTACAAATTGAGATGATGCATGTTTAGAATCTTTCACTCGTGAGAGGGGATTTTGAATAGGATCTAGAGAATATAACTTAGGAGATTTGTAGGATTCGGGAGAATCTATAATCCTCTTTGAAGTCATTAACAAAGAATCACATAGCATAATGAATTGTTAATTACTAGATTCTTATAGGGATATCAAAGTCGGTAATTGATAATATTTTCACTCGGCACTCAGGAGAGGGAGTTAGAATAATTTAGGGTTCTTGGCTTATAAATAATGCAACTGAATAAGAATCGATTGGCATAACAAATACATAGGGGATAGCTAGGTGAAATCAGACTCTAGAATCTCTTTCTTCTTGGATTATCTTAATTAAACGTTTTAATATCTCGTTTCTTTAGATTTTAATTTTAATATTAGTTTATTCCAAATTTAGTTGCTTTCTAAATAAAGTTAGGTTTACTAATTATAGTACTTAGTGTGAGTTGAATAAAATCTATGTGGGTTCGACACTTTTTCACTTATCTTTACTAAAACTTGACACCGTACACTTGCGGTACGATATAAAATATCACAACACCTACCATTCCAAAACTTATTATCCTAATGGCCTAAAACTATAAATTAAGAAAGACACGGTTCCTTGAAACATGAGCCTCTATCATGGATCTGACACGCAACCACCAACTGCTAGATCAACATACTTGTCCGATAAGTGATCACCTCCACCAAATGGCATAGTGAGCCAAAGCCCAACAAGTAATTTTCATTTATGAATGCAATGATAACCCTTTTAAAATGCAACTCTTTGAAAACTTTGACTTTAAAACATAAACCTTTTTTTTTTGTTTCTAATTGATAATCCATTTCAATTTAGTAGGCCATCAGTCTTGGTAAATTCTACATGACAACCAGTACTGATTTTAATGTTCTACCTCAGAACACATTTAACCATTATCATAGAAAATCCTTTACCATCAACCTTTACCAAACCATTACCATGCACTCTCCCTATAGTAGTTATACCAAGCCCGCTTCAAAAATTCATTTCATTCCACAAAAACATAACCTTGACACTGCACATATCACTACTTAAAATAGTTTATGTATTATGCACAATGAATGTGATGCAATGAAATCGAACAGTAAAGCTCAGTAGCAAGAGACAACCATCACATTTTACATAGTAAAAATATAATCATAATAAACCTAATCGACCCCAACACCATTCAACAACCACATCAAAACAAATCACTCAATTCATATACATTAGTCATGCAGTACAGTTGGAAAGTTACTTACCTCAATGAGAATTTCAATAGTGTACCTAGTTCGTTAATCTGCTTCTGAAATATGTAACGTATCTAGTTATTAAAATACACTCATACAATTTTATTATCCTTATTATTTAACTACTTAATTATTATTTGTCATTATCATTTTACCTATATATATTCGCATGAGTGTTTATACATAAATATATATTTGTATTATTATTTATTACTATTATTATAATTTATTATCATCATTATATATATATATATATATATATATATATATATATATATATATTATATATATATATATTATAAAGCACAATGGTGTGGGAGGAAAGAGAAGGCAACCAATGTTTAAGATTAAGAGAGATAATGTATCCAATGCTATCTTTATGTGGCTTAATTGGCGGCTCAGATCATTTCATTATAATCTAATGGCTGATAAAGAATCCTTCCATTATAGAATCTCTATAAAAATGGAAAATAAAAACTACCAAATAAATTAAAGAATAAAATCATTTTTAATGGAAAATGAAAACTACCAAATAAATTAAAGCATAAAATCATTTAATTAAAAAATAAAATCATTTCATTATAAATAAATTAAAATAACAGAATCTCAATCTCTCTGTAAATTCTGTAATATCTATATTATAAAGCACAATGGTGTGGGAGGAAAAAGAGTGTAACAGATGGTTAAGATTAAGAGAGATAATTTATCCAAATGCTATCTTTATATGGCTTAATTGGCGGCTCAGATCATTTCATTATAATCTAACGGCTGATAAAGAGTCATTTCATTATAGAATCTCTATAAAAATGGAAAATGAAAACTACCAAATAAATTAAAAAATAAAATCATTTAATTAAAAAATAAAATCATTTCATTATAAACAAATTAAATAACAGAATTTCAATCTCTCTTTAAATTCTGTAACACCGTGCCGTAGGCACGGACACACACTAGTATATATACACACACACACATACCTTATTATCCATTTCTTATTATCATTAGTGTATGCATATGATAATTAACGTACGTGTATGTATTCTTCCTACTTCCAAACATATAATTATTTATTATTATTACCTAATATTTTTATTTATCTTTATCTTTATTTATTATTATTACATATATATATATATATATGCTTTTATATATATATTATTTTTTATCAAGTTGGAACGGGTCAACAGACTCGTTCCCCTTTTTCTGCTCATAAATGCGGGTCGCACAGTCGGGTTCGTTCCTTATCGTGGGCGGTGATTGGCACCACCACCGCTGAAATGAAACATACGACGAGAGGCGTCGGAACATACTTGTATCTACCGCTGTCGTTGCCTTGTACACTCGGATCGAGGCCAGAAAGTCCCAATGTGCCGCACATTGTCGCCTCTGTTTTCGGCCACCGTTCATGTCCCCACCGATTTAGTTGAGTCCCTCTCGCCGTATGATTTCCATCGGTGTGTACGACTTTGTGATTGGTGGCCGGAGTTGCAGCCTAGATGTGCAATGAATAATGACAGGTGTGGGTCCTTTTTCAAGTGGTGTTTCTGCTACGACTTGACATTGTCTTTCTTTACTTTAGGGTTTCTTTTTACTAGTGAATCCTACCCACTTTTATACTGATAAATATTTGACTATTTACTATTTTATCCCTGGTATTCGATTTAATTATGCAGTTATTAGCCCAATATTTATGATATCTACTAGTATACATGATGTTATTCCTCAACCGATTTAATCTTCAAATTTTTATAACTATTTCATTTTAATTCAGTTTTCACCAATTCTTCCGTCGAAATTTTTCAATTTTCGTGTAGAATTTATTAAAAATAGTTTCAATCTACTTTGATATTTTTAAATTACACTTTCCTAAATATTCCAAACCATGGCCTATTTCTACTAGGTAGTTGGATCACATATCCAAAAATTCAATCATTTATTCAAATCATTATACGATTCTATATTCCACAGCGGGGGTGTTACAACTTGAGTGTCTTTATCGTCCTTACTCACTTTTAGCCACCATAAAATATTTTTCAAAAAAATTAGATGCGCTAAATATTTAAAAATATTTTTCGATGATAACAAATATCGAATAACTCTTTTCTATTTAAAAATTAATTTTATGAAAAATATTTAATTACAGAAATCAAAAGTTACTTTAACGTATGGCTCGTAACTTGCATGCTAGTAGCCAAAACATGCTCCTCACTGACAACAAGCAAATATCTTATCTTATCTTATCTTATCTCTACTAAGGGTGGCAATTTGGGTCAAGATTCGTTTATTCGTTCGGTTCGATTCGATTCGCTTTAAAGCGAATACAGGTTTGAAAAAATGGATTCGTTTAATAAATGATTCGATTCGATTCGTTTATTAAACGATTCGATTCGATTCGTTTATTAAACGAATCGAATACGAATTTAAGCTCATGTATTCGTTTATTCGTTTATGATTCGTTTTATTATTTTCTTTTACTAGTTATCATTATTTTTCAATTAAGATTCGAGAAATTATGGCTAATTACCATAGAAAAAATAATATTTTCGATATTTTGTGATGTATTTTTAATAAATATATTGATTACATATTTTATATGTATATATTTATGAAAAATTAATGTAAATCAACTATGGTAAATTATGATATTAAATAATATCATGACTAAATGAATATTCGTATTCGATTCATTTAATAAACGAATCGAATACGAATCCTGATATTAGAATTCGTTTAATAAATGAATCGAATACGAATTCATCACATTTCGATTCGATTCGTTTAGGTTTCGATACAAATTCGATTCGTTGATTCGTTTTACCACCCCTAATCTCTACACTATTCCCTTTTTTCGTACTTGACTACTCTTTCATATTCAGCAAGGAATTCATAATTATAAGATTGGAAATGAGGCTTAAGAGGTTGGGTTGTATCCATTTCACCAAATGGGCTCTCAAAACTTTCACATGCAATCTCTAAGAATGTGTTTCAGATTTCTAATTGCCCCTAATTATAGATGGTTGTAATCATTGAACGAATTAATTAGAAAAATCCCATAATTTATTTCAATTCGGTTCGGTTCGATTTTTAATTAAAAAATGAAATAATTTTTTTAAATTAAAAAAATTACCAATTCACTTCGATTTCATTTTTTTACAACCCCTAACTAATTAGATTTATTCACAAGAACATATGTAATACCACTTTCCGCCAACCTCAAGCAATCCAACCAATGGAAGACTTCTACGTTCGGGTCTCTCTCAATCACGACATCGGAAACCCTAATTCGCATGTCACCTCGATAACAAGCAAATCCTATTATGGTTGGTACTCGGAGCGCCAATTCGGATCGTATTTATATCCGGTTCATGAATACAAATAATTTTTTTCATAATATTACATATTTATAGTAGTACATCTTCTCTTTTATATATATTCAATATAATTGATTAGATTGAAATTAAATCTAATTTAGTAATATGTATATATTAGAAAAAGATGTGATGATTTACAACGTAGTACACAGATACAACGTAAATTGTAATTGACATTGGAAAGCGTCACTATAAGTTGTATATTCTCAAATAAAGTTCCTGGTCAAGATTTTCTGATACAGTCGGTTAGTAAAATCCGTTGAGACCAGTACATGTCGTGTATCGAGACTTGGTCCAACGTTTTATCCTAGTAAACCATAAGTTTTCAGAGACTCATATAGACATATAGGTACACCAACGTCAATATGAATCTTCTCGAGTCGAGTAGCATAGTGGTCCTTAGACTTGAAATATCACGGTGGATATATGAGTTATCATCCACATTTTGATGACAGTCACGTCTACGATCTATTTAGGTCAGACTTCCGCTTGTTCATTGGGTGTGGACTGATGCTCATGATATCCATTGTGTATCAAGATAGAATCTGTCAGTCTTGTGTACAGGGCATAGGTATCATGCACGTGTTTGCGATCTGTTAAATCCATGGTCGTGATACACTGTGGAAGCGAGTTCCGAATTTTATTTAAAGATCGTAAATTTGTAAGTCGATTATATTATACCTTAAGGATTTGATGTTCTCATCTATATCCTCGGTATAATATGGATAGCCTGTGATGAATGGATTATACGTATGCGATTATCTCGACTTGTATAGTTCAACCAGTTTATCCATGGTCGTCATAATTTACGAGTGGGTGACGGATATTTAAACTTATAGAGTCCCGCAATATGAAGTGTACTAGTTGAGCGGCACTACGTTATGAATAATATTGATTATTCATAATATTTTTATTGGATTAAATTAGTTAATTCGAATCATTTAATCGGTAAATAAAAATTCACATATCGGGGTAATTTTTGGTCGTTCTAATGTGTATTTGTATTTGATACATAATTAGATTAGATACACAGTAATTGACAAATGGTAGTGTGACACTTGTAAAGTTAGTAATGATTAATTCAATTAATGAATTGAATTATTATTATTGTAATTTGTACAAGTGTAAAGCAATTTTTTATGTAATATATATTAAATATAGTATATGGTTAAATAAAATGTCAAGTGTCATGTTTTTATTCAAGATTTTTTTTTGAAAGAAAGAAAAAAAATTGAATTACTAAATTGATATTTTTATTCCCCACCTAATGCCATTCACCAAAGATTTTTTTAATGGAAATTTTGTTTCCATGGGTTGAGTGATTGATGATGGCTTCCAAAATTCCCATTTTTTAGAGATTTGAGAGAAAACAAAAGATCAATGACAAAGTTTAAGGATTTTGAATATTTAAGAGGTAATCTTTAATTTTCATTAGTTTAGAAAATTTATTTTCTTGTTTTTGAGTTTGTAGAATTGTTTTAGAGTTTTTCTTAGACTCTAAAATCGGGGCTTTGTGTTTTGGATGCATAATTAAGTGGCTAGGTGTTAGTGTCCTAGACATGCCCAATGATCCTAAACAAGATTTATGTGTGAATAAAATCAAAGGAAGTTGCGGAAAAACTTACAATGATCGGATGAAGTTCAAGACTTTATCTTTGTTGTGAAAGCTCCAAGCCCTCCTTTTGAGTTCCAAACTCTTGGGTGAGTTTCCCTATCACCTTCCTTTGACTCCTCAAGTGCTAGCTATGATGAATTTTTGCAACAAAAATTCAAGAACAAGATGAGGTAGGTTCGGCCAAAGAGAGGAATGGAGGAGAGAATGAATAGTTCTATTTTTGTGTTTTCCAAAAACTAACAACAATGTTTGACTTGGTAGGTGTGTTATCAAAAAATCCAATTAATTGTTCCCAACCACTTCCATCAAATGTCTAACAATTGATGTAAGTAAAGTGGGTCCCACCACATTAAATTCCAAATTCAAGTTGGCTTGTACAACACACTTTGGCCCGGGTTCGTTTAATCCGATTAAACGAATTTTCCGTTGCAACGTAATTAAATCCAATTTAATTAAATAATAATGCCCAGTAAAATTATTACGGAAGTCGCTTACGAATTAATTCCAAATTAATTCTTTCGCTTGAATTAAAATCCAATTTTAATTCCGTGTTGAAATCCGATTTCAATTAATATATCCAATATATTATTTTAGCCCAATTAAATAAATTAAATAAAAAAATCCAATTTAACTATTAAATTTATTTTACCGATTAATTCCAAATTAATCGCGTTCTCTCTTCTAGTCGAATTAATCCCAGATTAATTCTTGACGCAATTAATCCCAGATTAATTCTTTTTCTCATAATTAATCCCAGATTAATTCTTATCGTAATTAATCCAAGATTAATTTTCTCTCTCATAATTAATCTCAGATTAATTATGTTCGAGTCAAATGTCATCGGTGAATCTTTGGGAAGCGACCCAAGAGATCCCTGGATATGTTGGCAGTAAATATGGTCATCGGACTATCCAAATACGTGCGTACCCGATACCACGTTCTTACCGATTTACAAGACATGGTTGGATTATAGCAAAGCACCGTGCCTACCCAATTCTCCAGAAATATATTCAACATGGAATATATATATATATATATATATATATATATAATCTGTATCAGACGTAGTATATAATGTATTACGTATTACGATCCAGTATCGGATGTCACATGCTAGACCTGAGGCTGGAATTGTGTTTGCCCCGTACGAAGCATATATCGGATCACTAGCAACTAGTCTCTTTAATCGGATAATCATGACCTTGTCATACTATTTTGATAGCTGCAGCATATAAGAGTATCAATTTTGTATCCCTGCGTGATCACCATCTCCATATGACTGAAGTGATACTTCCATCTTGACATCACACCCAATACACTACGATTCTTAGTAAACCCAGAATAGGCATACACAGAACCTGTTAAAGCCCCGGACGACCAAAACCAAAGCGTACTGATTGTCGCAAGTATTAACGATGCAAGTCTCAGGTTAAGACCAAATACACCTACCCTGATTCGGATTCCTATAGACACATAGTCATACTACCAATGGGACTCCGAGGGGTCTATCCAGAGCGAAGCTATTCCCGGTCCAACGGCTAACAGAACCTCCTATCACACTTGCATAAGTATCCAATACTTAAATATATGAGAACTATGCCGTTAAGCTTCCATAACGCGCACAATTGTAATATCAGTCTATTCCGCATTATCGATGTCCAGTCTCGATAATACTACGACTAGAGATATTTAATGATTAAACCTTCCGTGGATTAATACTGTCTCATATCTTATTAATCTAGTACTAATCATAGGGACTTTTATCATTTATACATTCAAGTAATCCAATTACAAAATGATAAAAGAGCAATTTCCTTTGTCACATAGTTAATTTGTACAAAGAACACCATGTCTTTTACAAACAGTGATGCTTTGGGTCATAATTGTCTAACAATCTCCCACTTGGCCTATAGCCAATCACTCAAGTGTCCAACACCTAAACTATCTACGGGTCGCTCATGTTTTTGCTGAGACATCGCTTTCGTCAGCGGATATGCAAGATTATCATCTGTAACGATCTTTTGATCTTGACATCGCCACGATGTATGATCTCACGGATCAGATGAAACCATCGAAGTACATACTTGGATCATTGATGAGACCGTAATTCCTTAGCCTACGCTGTAGCCCAGCTCAGCTGCTAACAGAACTACTCCTAATCCAATTAGGAATTTTATAGATCCAAAATGCTTCTTTTGCTGCCTTAGCTGCAGCAATGTATTCCTCTTTTATTGTTGAATTGGCAACAGTATCTTGCTTGGAAGATTTCCAGCTCACTGTTCCGTTATTCAAACAAAATATGTACCTTTATTGCGACTTACAGTCGTCTTTATCGGTTTGGAAACTTGCATCGGTGAACACAGTCACCTCAAGTTCTCCATCTCCATAAACTAAGGAAGCATCCTTAGTTCGTCTAAGATACTAAAGGATGTTCTTAACATCAATCCAGTGACCATCACCTGGATCGGCCTGATAGTGACTACGGATGCTCAAAGCATATGAGACACCAGGTCGCGTACATGTCATGGAATATATGATCGATCCAACTGCATAAGTGAACGGGATCCGATTCATTGAATCTCTCTCATCTTGATTTTTAGGACACATGTCCTTAGATAGAGAGACGCCATGTGACACCGGAAGCAACCCCTTCTGGGCTGATCCAAGTTGAATCTCTTCAACACTTTGTCAATGTACGAGTTCTCGGAGAGTGCCAACAACTTTTATATCTATCTCAGTAGATCCTTATTCCTAGAATAAAGGTTGCATCTCCCAAGTTTCTCATAGAGAATTTTAATGAAAGCCAAGCTTTCATCGATTTAAATATAGGAATGTCATTGCTAAGAAGCAATACTGTTGGAGTTCTACGGTCCCGAGGATCGAATAACAAGCATAAAACACATGTGCGAATACAATCAAATGAAGTTGCGGAATACTTACATCGATCGATTTGCGATGCGACGAACAAAATCTTCAAGCTTTGAGTCCTTGTGGTTCTCGGCAAACTGCAGATTTTGTCCTCCATGGATTCGGTAATCATCAACAATTTGAGCTCCAAGCTTCATTTGGTGATTCATTGCTCATGAAGTGAGTTCCCTATCACCTTTGTATGGCTCCTATGTGTGCTAGCACTCAAGAAATTTGCCATAAATTTCCCTAGCTTCTCCATTGTTCTCGGTCAAACCAGAAAAACAGAAGGAAAAATAGCCCAAATGGGCGTGAGAGAGAGATGAAGTTTTTGGCTCCAAACCGTGAGCTAAAATGGAAAGAGAGAGAATGAAAAATTTGTATTAGATTATTGATTTCTAAAATCAATTCACCATATACCAATTTTTCTCTTTTCAAAAGTCAAGCATTAAAGCTTGCCAACTACCACCATCAATCATGAATAGTGACATGGTGTCAATCACTCAAAGTGAAAGACATCTATCACTTGATTGACGATTGACGTGACGCTTGATGTGACTTGCATACCGCACTCGAATTCGAAATGCAAATGCCCTCGTAAACACTCCCGGGCTCGGGTTCGCTAATTCCAAATTAACGAATTTTCTGCTGCGAAGTCACTATTCATGTCGCTAACGAATTAATTCTGAATTAACTCGTTCGCCCGAATTAAAATCCAATTTCAATTCGGTCGAAATCCAATTTCGTATAATATATCGAATGTATTATTTTATCGATTAATTCCAAATTAATCGTTTTCTCTCTTTATTGATATTTTATCCAAGATAAAATATCTCTGTAATTAATCCCAGATTAATTTTCTCTCTCATCTAATTAATCTCAGATTAATAAAGTGCGAGTCATACGTCATCGGTGAGTCTTCGGGAAGTGACCCATGAGATCCCCGGATATGTTGGCAGTAAATTCGGTCGTCGGACTATCCGAACACGTAAGTACCTAGTACTACGTTTTTACCGATTTACAAGATAAGGTTGGCTTCTAGCAAAGCGTCATGCCTACCCAATTCTCCAGAAACATGCTTACAGGAATAAGCAATCTATATCAGGCGTAGTATACTAAGTATTGCGTATTTCGATCCAGTATCAGATGATCACATGCAAGGCCTGGGGCTAGTACAGTGTCTGCCCCGTACGAAGCATATAACGGATTACTACCAACTAGTCTCTTTATTATCGGATAATCATGACCAAGTCATATTATCCTGATGGTTGCAACCCTTTAGAGAACCAGTTTTGTATCCTTGCGCGATCATCATCTCCATATGACTGGAGTGATACTTCTGTCTTGACATCACACCCAACGCACTACGATTCTCAATATACCCAGCAGAGGCGTACACAGAATCTGTTAAAGCCCTGGACGACCAAAATCAAAGTATATTGATTGTCGCAAGTATTAGCGGTGCAAGTCTCAGGTTAAGACCAAATACATCTACCCTGATTTCGGACTTCCATAGACACATAGTCATACTACCAATGGAATTCCGAAGAGGTCTATCTAGAGCGAAGCTGTTTCCCGTACCATCGGTAAACACAACCTCCTATTACACTTGCATGAGTATCCTATACTCAAATATATGAGAACTATGTCGTCGTGCCCTCACAATGCGCACAAGTGTAATACTAGTCTTTTACGCATTATCGATGTCCAATCTCTATAATACTCTAACTAGGGATATTTAATGATTTATCCTTCGTGGATTGATATTGTCTCATATCTTCTCAATCTAGGAACAAATCACAGGGACCTCCTATCATTTATACATCATGGTGATCTAATCATAAATGATAAGAGAGCAATCTCTTTTGTCACATAGTTAATTTGTACAACAACAACATGATCTGTACAAATAGTGACGTTATTGGTCATAATTGTCCAACAATCTCCCACTTGGCCTATAGCCAGTCACTCGAGTGTCTAACACCCGAACTATGTATGGTTGGCTCAAACTGTTGAGAAAAGGCTTTCGTCAGCGGATTTGCATGATTATCGTCTGATGCGATTTATACGATCATCACATCGCCATGATGTATGATCCGAACGAATCAGATGAATATCGAAGTATGTATCTGGATCATTAATGAGACCATTAATTCTTTAGCCTGCGTTGTAGCCTAGCTCAGCTGCTAACAGAACTATATCTAATCTAATTAGATTATTATCAATCCAGAAGGCTTCTATTGATGCTTCAGCTGCAGCAATAATCCACTTTTATTGTTTAATGTGGTAACAGTATCTTACTTGGAAGATTTCCAGCTCACTGTTCCGTTATTCAAACTTTATAGTACCGTTGTTACGACTTATTATCGTATATTTCGGTTTGGAAACTTGCAGCAGTGATCCCAGTCACTTCAAGTTCTCCTTCTCCATAGGTTTAAGACAGCATCCTTAGTTCCTCTAAGATACTAAAGGATGTTCTTAACATCAATTCAATGACTATCACTTGGATTGGCCCGATTGTGACTCCATATGCTCAAAGCGTATGAGACACTAGGTCGCGTACATTTTTCAATGTACGGTTTCTCGGAGAATGTTAACAACTTTAAATCTATCCCAGTAGATCTTTATTCCTAGAATAAAGGTTGTTTTCTCCCAAGAATTCTACGGAGAATTTTCTTGAAAGCCAAGCTTTCAACGATTGTATTATGGGAATATCATTTCCAAGAAATGACATATTATCATTATTTTATAGGACATTCACTGTCAGTGCGCTCCCACTAACCTCCTTATATACACAAGAATCATTTTCGTTTTGAATTAAATCATAAACTATTATGATTACATCAAAACGATAATTCCAAGAATCTAATGCTTGCTTCAATCCATACATGGATCGAACAACCTGCAAACCTTGTTTGCTAGTTTTGGTACGATAAAACCGACAGGATGTTGCAAACATCCTCCAAAAGGTTTCCTTTTCAGGAAAGTGATTTTCCCGTTCAGCTGTCATATTTCATAAATAAAATATGCAGCATGACCAAGCATTATCCAAATGGATTTACCCATGGCAACAGGTAAAGGTTTCATCGTAATCGAAATAATGTTGATAACGATACATTTTCGCTACAAGCCTAGCTTAGTACGTTGGTATGTTGCCTTCCATGTACATCTTCCTTGAAGACTTATATAGTACCAATAGGCACAATGTCTAGCGGTACATCAACTAGTATCTAAACATAGTTGATATACATGGAATCCATTTCGGATGTCATGACATTTTGCCATAATTGGGAGTCGATACCTTGTATCACTTCCTCATACGTAGTCAGTTGGTATACCTCAACAAGATTGACATCTTTAAGAGGTGAGATCAGAAACCCATACCCCATGTCGTTTTCTGAATCTCTCCGACTTACGTGGTTCTTGTGTATTCGAAGATCATTGGTATAGTTTCATCCTTGATGAAATATTTGTGTTCCATTAAGGAATCGGTGCCTGGAATAGTATTACTCTGATTTTCATCGAATTTTACTTTCCTCCCACTTACCACTGCATATAGGTATTCCTCTCAGGAAAACCGCATGGCGAGCAACAACTAAATTGTTCTCTAGTGGGTTGTATAAGTACTATACTTTGGTATCCCTAGGATAACCTACAATTGGCACTTATCCAATTTGGGTTCTAGTTTGGTATCATCCAAACATATGCCTAGCATTCCCAAATTATCAGGATTGAGAAACCCGGTTTCTTTCTTGTTCATATCTAATATGAAATCTGTCAAACAGATTTTTATGGAACCTTATTCTAAATAAGTATTGCACTGTTTATGTGTATCCGTTGAAGGAAATGGTAGCTCAGAGCGACTCATGATTAATCTTATCATGTCCAACAAAATTCGATTTATCATGTTCAAACACAATGTCAAATTGACGTGTTATGGGAGGAGTCCTCATTGAAAGAATACTATACTATTTCAAGTATATTAGAAACTTATTGCTTAAGTATTTTCATCATGGTCTTACCGTGATGGTTTAATACTTTAGCCGATCTGTTTGTCTATTTCGTGTCGAAAACTTTAAAAGTTTTCGATTTATGTTTCAAAAGAAACACATAACCATAACGCGATGCCACATCCGAAAAGGTCACGAAATATTCATATCCACCTCTAGCCTAGCTAGACATGGGCCCACTTGCTTCACTATGAACTAGGGCTAACAGATTGGTGGCACTTGCACTTTTACCGAGTAAGAAGTGTTTTAGGCACTTTGCCTAATAAACTAGATTTTTAGACTTTATTTGAATAGAATCAAATCAGTCCGAGTACCCACTCTTCAAAAGTGTGGATATACGAGTCTTGTTTAATTGTGTCACATACAACAATGCCATAATTAAGTTTCATTTGATCAAATCAGTTTGAGCTATTTGTTTGTCATGTTATATGTTTGAGATTTATTTATATTCAAAATATAAATGTTGTTATTTCACATCAAATGTGTTTATCTCGATATCATCTTTATATAATAAAACACTTTAGTGTTCTAGAATATAAAGGTAAATCCGCAACGGATTAAACACTGATATAGAGATAATGTTTCTAGTCAAACTAGTTACATTATAACAGTTTCCTAATTTAAGTACAAACCCGAAGGGTAGTTCCAAAATATAGGTACCTACGATTAAAACAGCGACTTTCGTCCCGTTTCCAATTCGCAGATATATCTCAACTGAAGTCAGTATCCTGCTCATAGTAGATTCTGAACATCAGTACATATTTATGTATCACACTTAGTATTTAAAATCCAATTTCAATACTAGTTATGAACATAATTATGACAAACATATTTGAAGTCAGAGCCTTGCTCGTCTTCAATTCCTTCATGTCTGCTTTATTCAAACGACAGTCACGCTTCCGTGATCCCGTTTGCCACAATTTAGGCAGACATTTTGGGATATTTCATTTATCTTCACAGAAGATTATAATGATTTTGCCTTTGCCCTTTTTCAACATTTCAGAAGCCTTTGGCCAAGCCTCGGGTTTCTAAAATATCGATGTAAAGTGCGCCTTGCGCTACTTGCCTTATTGCAAAGTTTGGCTTTGTCTCCTTGAGAATAGCCATTAACTCTCCAAGAGTTTACTATTACAATTTAGTACTTCAAAATCTAAATATAGATTTATGAAGATCCTTCAATTTCATTATCATACTTTAAGGATCTAATCCTTAGTTCTGATTAAGAAATTAAGGAGTCTAATTGGCAAGCATAATGGATTAAGTACTAAAGTTATCATCACATGAATCTTCCAAAGATCATGCTCTACTATTTGCTTAATTCCGGGCTTAGGCCTAATATGTTATTTTATCAAATAAAGTAACTTATTAGATTTCAGGACTATCCTGAAACTTTATTCCCAATTTGAAAATTAAACCATTTAAATACATTTTCCCTAGGATTATGTTTTAAATTCTAATCTTTCAATTTTATCTTGATTCTAATAGTCCAACTATTTAATCAATGATTTCAGTACTATTTATTATAATGATTAGTATAGTCCAACTATTTAATCAATTATAATTGAATTGTTTGAATACAGTCCAACTGTTAATTTCAAACAACGATTTAAATATTAGTCCAACTAAAATTTAATTTATTTGACGAATGATATTTGTTTGAGCGCGTATGGCAAGTAATTAAACGAATATTGCAAATTTAATTCTTGTCTCCCACTATTTTTCGGCGAGCCTCTAACCCTCTGTCGAGTACTCGGGAAACTGTGTTTCCTAGTGGGCTAGGATCCCGTTAAATATCACACAATCTTGACTTTGGCCAACAAATTGTATGATAATTAACTAGGTAGATCTCTGAGATCAATTGGATCCCATCCAATTTCTAGATCCAGTAGGGGGACATCCAAGTCCGAAACATATATCTTATATATGCCAATATATCCAATATATTACCTAACTTTTTTCCTCTGAATCAACTAAACCTTGGCTTTGGCACAACAAACTTAGTGATCCCAGTTAAGCGTGACCCATTGACCATGGAAAGCTTCGTAATCAATGTCGATGGACAAGAAGTAGTCTTGACTTTGGCCAAAAAACCACAACTTGGACAAGACACCAATATGGAACAAAGATTTCATGATTCAAACACATCCTCGACGGACAAAGGTCTTGACTTTGGCCAACAAACCAATGCCAGTCTTGGATCTTGAGTAAGAATCACTCAATGGAAGGAAAAACGCTTAATATTTTGTGAGGGATTTTCGCGTGCAAATTGGAAACCAATTTATTATCTTTGTTAAGGTCTCATCATCATACACCCTTAAACATGCATTCTAAACACATAATAAGTCGCATAAATAAAATAATAATGATATGCGGATGGATACTTAACACATTGATCCTAGATCAAATCTCTTCATTTCCTCTCTCCCGCTAGCACAAGTATTTGCTTCTACCCGTTACACTACACTTCTAAAGAAACCTCATTTACATTGAGGGGAATAGGTGAGAAGAGAAATACATAGAGTATGGAGGTAATAGGCTGGACACGCAGATCCAATTAATAAATTCTAAATTTATTACAACAATTTCTAAAATTGCCCCACCCATCTAATATCCATCTGATATACATTATTCATGCATCGCAACCATGTATTCACACAAGCATGTTATCAATCAATCTTCAAATTAATTAATCTGATAATTAATTACAATCCAATGTTCAAACAACGATTTGATTTTGCGCAAGTCAAACTCGTTTTGCGAATAAGTACTCAAAGTACGAATTCTTGAATTAAATTAAACTAAAAAATTAAATCCAATTCAATTTGTATTTAATATTAATTCACTTATTTAATTCCAAATTAAATACTACACTTTATTAATAAACCTTTACGACTTAAATTCCAAATTTAATCGTTACGGGTCTCAAAGCCCGATTAACGTCCAACGTCAATTTAATTAAAGTCCAATGGGCTTTTTAATTAATTTCTTTAAGGCGTGGGCATTTGGTCAACTTGGGTCAAACCCAATAACCAAAACCCAATCAAGGAGTAACCCCATAAGCCTAGAAATCAATTTAGGCCCATTAGGCCCAATTAAATTAATTAAGGTCCATTAGTCGCATTTGGGCTTTATGGAAGCTGTTTTGGGCCCAATTGGATCCAACCAATTTAGCCTAAACCTAACTTGGTACAACCAAGCCCAATTAGCCCATTTACAACATTTCAAGCCCAAATCCAATTTAAGCCCAAATAATTAAATTACAAAAAATCCAATTTCACAATTTAATTACTCAAAGTGCATTACATAATTAATTACCCAAATCAACATTTCCAAAACACAAATTTGTCTAATTAATCATGCTCATTAGCAACAAAACATGTCCAACATATTTTATCAAAAAATCAAACTCATTCATGCTCTTTAAGTCTCGGCAATGGAGGGGATTTTATGTCCAAATCAAATTCAATCCAATTAAATTCAATTCAACGTTAAATCAATATTCCCAACATGATTCCAACTCATCCAATGAATCAAAATCAAAAAATCCAAGACATTTAGGGTAATTTATATTCTCGGCCAAGCCTCACCAATTGGGGAAAATTATTCCAAACAACATTTCATCAAATTGATCCAATCAATCCGCAATTAAAACACATTTAACCATACTCAATCATCCAATTTCATAAAATCATGCTCAAATACATTTTACCCAGATTTTAACCCTAAGTCAAATTTCATGCTTTTACTCTGCTCTGATACCATTGTTAGAGTTCTACGGTCCCGGGGATCGAATAACAAGCATAAAACACATGTGCGAATACAATCAAAGGAAGTTGCGAAATACTTACATCGATCGGTTTGCGATGCGACGAACAAAATCTTCAAGCTTTGAGTCCTTGTGGTTATCGGCAAACTGCAGATTTTATCCTCCATAGATTCGGCAATCATCAACAATTTGAGCTCCAAGCTTCATTTGGTGAATCCTTGCTCATGAAGTGAGTTCCCTATCACCTTTGTATGGCTCCTATGTGTGCTAGCACTCAAGAAATTTACCACAAATTTCCCTAGCTTTTCCATTGTTCTCGGTCAAACCAGAAAAACAGAAGGAAAAACAGCCCAAATGGGCGTGAGAGAGAGATGAAGTTTTTGGCTCCAAACCGTGAGCTAAAATGGAAAGAGAGAGAATGAAAAATGTGTATTAGATTATTGATTTCTAAAATCAATTCACCATATACCAATTTTTCTCTTTTCAAAAGTCAAGCATTAAAGCTTGCCAACTACCACCATCAATCATGAATAGTGACATGGTGTCAATCACTCAAAGTGAAAGACATCTATCACTTGATTGACGATTGATGTGACGTTTGATGTGACTTGCGTGCCGCACTCGAATTCGAAATGTGAATGCGCTCGCAAACACTCCCGGGCTCGGGTTCGCTAATTCCAAATTAATGAATTTTCCGCTGCGACGTAATTAATGATTATGCCTAGCGAAGTCACTATTCACGTCGCTAACGAATTAATTCTAAATTAAATCATTCGCCCGAATTAAAATCCAATTTCAATTCCGCATCGAAATCCAATTTCGTATAATATATCGAATATATTATTTTATCGATTAATTCCAAATTAATCATTTTCTCTCTTTATTGATATTTCATCCAAGATAAAATATCTCTGTAATTAATCCCATATTAATTTTCTCTCTCATCTAATTAATCCCATATTAATAAAGTGTGAGTCATACGTCATCGGTGAATCTTCGGGAAGCGACCCATGAGATCCCCGGATATGTTGGCAGTAAATTCGATCGTCGGACTATCCGAACACGTAAGTACCTAGTACTACGTTTTTACTGATTTACAAGACAAGGTTAACTTCTAGCAAAGCGCCATGCCTACCCAATTCTCCAGAAACATGCTTACAGGAATAAGCAATCTATATCTGGCGTAGTATACTAAGTATTACGTATTTTGATCCAGTATCGGATGATCACATGCAAGGCTTGGGGCTGGTACAGTGTCTGCCCCGTACGAAGCATATATCGGATTACTAGCAACTAGTCTCTTTATTATCGGATAATCATGACCAAGTCATATTATCCCGATGGTTGCAACCCTTTAGAGAACCAGTTCTGTATCCCTGCGCGATCATCATCTCTATATGAATGGAGTGATACTTCCGTCTTGACATCACACCCAACACACTACGATTCTCAATATACCCAGCAGAGGCCTATATAGAACCTGTTAAAGCCCTGGACGACCAAAACCAAAGTATATTGATTGTCGCAAGTATTAGCGGTGCAAGTCTCAGGTTAAGACCAAATACATCTACCCTGATTTCGGACTTCCATAGACACATAGTCATACTACCAATGGAATTCCGAGGGGGTCTATCCAGAGCGAAGCTGTTTCCCGTACCATCGGTAAACACAACCTCCTATTACACTTGCATGAGTATCATATACCCAAATATATGAGAACTATGTCGTCGTGCCCTCACAACGCGCACAAGTGTAATACTAGTCTTTTACGCATTATCAATGTCCAATCTCGATAATACTCTGACTAGGGATATTTAATGATTTATCCTTCGTGGATTGATACTGTCTCATATCTTCTCAATCCATGAACAAATCACAGGGACCTCCTATCATTTATACATCATGGTGATCTAATCACAAATGATAAGAGAGCAATCTCCTTTGTCACATAGTTAATTTGTACAACAACACCATGATCTGTACAAATAGTGACGCTATAGGTCATAATTGTCCAACAAATACATCATCAACATATAGGACAATCATTGTCAGTGCACTCACACTAACCTTCTTATATACATAATAATCATCTTCGTTTTGAATGAAACCATATTGTAATATGATCTCATCAAAACGTTGAAGAACGCAATACTCGCTTCAATCCATAAATGGATCGATTTAACTTGTAAACCTTGTTTGCATGTTTTGGCACGACAAAACAGTAAGGCTGTTGTATATAAACAACCTCCAAAAGGTTTCTGTTAAGGAAAGCGGTTTTGACGTCCATCTGCCATATTTCATAATCGAAATATGCAGTTTTAGCAAGCATTATCCGGATGGATTTAATCATGGCAATGGGTAAAAGGTTTTGTCGTAATCAACATCATGTTGATGATGATACCCTTTCGCTATAAGCCTGACTTTGTAAGTTTGTATGTTGCCATCCATGTCTGTCTTCACCATGAAGACCCATTTGCTACCAATAGGCATAATGCCTTTTGGTACATCAACCAGTGTCCAAACTTGGTTGTATACATGGAATCCATTTCGGACTTCATGGCACCTTGCCATAAAGCGGAGTCGATACCTTGTATCACTACCTCATACATAGCCGGCTCATTATCCTCAATAAGATTATTATCTACATGAGGTGAGATCAGAAACCCATACCTCTTAGGTTATTTTCTGACTCTCTCTGACCTACGCGGTTCTTGTGTATTAGAAGATTGTGGAACAGTCTCATCCCTGATGAACTGTTCATGTTCCGAGAGGGGATCGGTGTCAGGAATAGTATCACTCTGATTTTCATCGAGTTCTACTTTCCTCTCACTTACCACTGTATTTAGGAATTCCTCTAAGGAAAACCGCATGGAGAGCAACAAATATTTTGTTCTCTTATGGGTTGTGGAAATAATATCCTTTGGTTTCCCTAGGATAACCAATTACAAATAGGCACTTATCCGAATTGGGTCTTAGTTTGGTACCATCCAAATGTTTAATATATGCCCAGCATCCTCAAAACTTCATGAATGAGAAACCCGGTTTTTATCCTATCTATATTTCATATAGAGTCTGTCCAACAGACTTTGTCGAAACCTTATTCAAAATAAGTATTGCATTTTTCAATGCGTATCCCGTGAAGGAAATTAGTAGCTCAATGCGACTCATCATTAACCTTACCATGTCCAACAAAGTTCGGTTTCTCCGTTCGGACATACCACTGAAATGAGGTGTTCCGAGAGGAGTTCACTCTAAAAGAATACCATATTCTTTCAAGTAATCGAGAAACTCATTGCTCAAGTATTCTCCACCATGGTCCAACCGTAATGTTTTAATACTTTTGATGGTCTGTTTTTTCTCTACTCCGTATCGAAACTCTTTGAATTTATCAAATGTTTCCAACTTGTGTTTCATAAGACACACATAATCATAATGCGATGCAACATCTGTATAGGTTATGAAGTATTGATATCCACCTCTAGTCTGGCTAGACATGGGCCCACATATGTCACCATGAACGAGGGCTAACAGCTCGGTGGCACGTACACTCTTACCACTAAAGTTGTTTTAGGCACTTTGTCAAATAAACAAGATTCGTAGACATCATATGAATTAGGATCAAATCCATCCAAGTATCTACTCTTCCGAAGAGTGGATATACGAGTCTTGTCAATGTGTCCCAGACATCAATGCCACAGATAAGTCTCATATGTGTTACTTAGTTTGATCATTTTGTTTGTCATGTTATATGTTTGAGATTCATTTATATTCAAAATATAAAGACTATTATTAACATATGCCTCACATATCAAAATATTATCTTTATATACAAAACACCTAGTGTTCTAGAATACAAAGGTACACCCGCAATGGGTTAAACAAAATGCAGAGAAGATGTTCCTTAGTCAAACTAGGTACAAAATAACAGTCACATAATGTAATTACATGCTCCAATGGCAGATACAAAACATAGGTCCCAACGGCCAAAACAGCGACTATTGTACCGTTTCCGACTCGTAGGTCGATCTCGCCTGAAGCCAGTATCCTGCTAGTCAGCAGATCTTGCACACCAGTACATATGTCAGTACCACATCCAGAATCAAAAATCCAATTTTTAAAACAAGTAGTAGACATGTTTATAACAAACATATCTGAAGCCGGAGCCTTGCCCATCTTCACTTCCTCCAACTCCGCCTTGTACTCACGGCAATCACGCTTTCAGTGTCCCCTTTTGCCACAATGTAGGCAGACGTCTTGGGATATGTCATTAGTCTTCCTAGAAGATTGTGATGATTTAGCCTTTCTTTTTTTCATCCTTTTCTTCATACCCCCAGAAGCCTTCGGCCAAGCCTTGGCCATCTGGGATGTCAAAGTAAGGTGCACCTCGCGCTTCTTGCCCTTTAAAAGCTCTGGTTCTGCTTCTTTCAGCATCACCATTAACTCTCCAAGAGTTTTCTCTTGGTTCATCATATTATAGTTTATGATGAACTCGCCCCAGCAATCGGGCAAAGACTGTAAGATCAAATCTATAGAAGTCTCGGCCTCGAAGGTTATGCCTAGCTGACCTAGTTGTTCGATGTCAGCAATCATCTACGACACATAGTGCTCGACAGACGTACCCTCTAACATACGCGATCGAAAGAGCTTTTTGTGCAATTCGTGCTTCTGAGATCTAAGATTATATCTGTGAAGATCCTTCGATTTCAACATCATACTTTAAGAATCCAATCCTTTGTTCTGACGATGAAACTGAAGAGTCATTGCGGCAAGCATGATGGATTGAGCACTAAAGTTATCATCACGATGAGTCTTCCAAATCTCATGCTCTATTGTTTGCTCAACTCCGGGCTCAGGCCCGAGAGATTTCTCTATGACATCGAGTAAATTCTCGGCTCCCAGGACTATCCTGAGATTCATCTCCCAATCTGGGAAATTGGAGCCGTTAAAGACATTATCGCCCATGATGATGTCTCAAACGCTAATCTTTCCAGCCATCTTGATTGTAATAGTCCAACTATTCAATCAACGATATCAGGTACACTCAAAATGAAATAGTTACTATCGTCCAACTATATAACCAACTACAAGTGGAGTAGTGTCTTGTACAGTCTAACTATTCAAAGAAAGCAATAAAACAAATATTAGTCCAACTAATATATTTATAACAACGATAAATAAATTAAAAGAGTGCGTGTAAGCAAGTATTAAACGAAATTGCAAATTTAATACTGGCCTCCCACTATTTTTCGGCGAGCCTCTAACCCTCTGTGGAGTACTCGGGAAACCTAGTTTCCTAGTGGGCTAGTATCTCGTTAAATAACACACAACTTTGACTTGGCCAACAAGCTGTATGAAACTTAACTAGGTAGATCTATAAGATCAATTGGATCACATCCAATTCCTAGATCCGGTAGGTGGACCTCCAAGTCCAAGATAAATATCCAATATATATTTTCTAACCTTTTTCCTCTGAATCAACTAAGCCTTGGCTTTGGCTCAACAAGCTTAATGATTCCAGTTAATCGCGACCCATTGACAGTGGGAAAGCTTCGTAATCCACGTCGATGTACAGTAGTGACCTTGACTTTGGCCAACAAATCACAACTGCCCAAGACATGCGATATGTAACAAAGCTTTCGTGGTTCAAACACATTTATGATGGACAATGATCTTGACTTTGGCCAACAAACCAATGTCAATCTTGGATCTTGAGAGAGAACCACTCAATGGAAGGAAATCGCTTAATATTAAAGTGAGGGTTTTTCACGTAAATTGGCAACCAATTTATTATCTTTGATTAGGTCTCATCATACACCCTTAAGCATGCATTCTAAAAGCATAATAAGGCGCGATAAAATAATAATGATATGCGGATGGATATATAAAAATTTGTTCCTAGAACAAATCTCTCCATTTCCTCTCTCCCGCTAGCACTTTACATACTTCTATCCAATTACATAATACATTAAAGAAGCCTCATTAACATTGAGGGGAATTGGTGAGAAGAAAAATACAAAGAGTAAAGAGATGATAGGCTGGACACGCAGGTCCAATTTAATAAATTCTAAATTTATTACAACAATTTCCAAAATTGCCCCCACCCTTCTAATATCTATCCGATATACATTATTCATACAAATACATCTAAGTATTCACATAAAGCATGTTATCAATCAATCTAATCCAATTAATTAATCTTTGATTAATGACCATCCAATGTTCAAACAACGATTTGATTTGCGCAAGTCCAACTCGTTTAAGAATAAATACTCAAAGTATGTATTCTTGCATTATATCGAACTACAATTTTAAATCCAATTTAAATTGTATCCAACACTAATTCATTTTTAATTCCAAATTAAATAATTACACTTTTAATGGTGCCTTTTAGACTTGGATTCCAAATCCAATCTTAATGGGTCTCAAAGGCCCAATTAGTATCCAATACTATTCAATTAAAGTCCAATGGGCTTTCAATTAATTCTTTAGGCGTGGGCTTTGGCCATTATGGATCAAACCCAAGATGCCAAGGCCCAAATAGGAATCACCATATGCCAAAAATCAATTTAGGCCCATTAAGCCCAATTAAATTTTTAAAGGCCCAAAATTCATGTTTGGACTTTATGGAAATGGTTTTAGGCCCAATTGGATCCAACCCAATTGTCCAAAACCATAATTGGCCCAACCAAGCCCATTAAGCCCAATTACAACAAATTAAATTAATATATTATTCCAAATTACATATTAATCCAATTCAAGTGTAATTAACATAATTAATCAACTAATCTAATATTTCCAAAACACTAATTAATCCAATTCATCATGCTCATTAATTCCAATTCATGTCCAACACAAATTGAAGCAAAATCAATTCTACAACATGCTTAGGCTCACGGCAATGGCAAAGAAATTATCAGGCAATTTGATTTCAATCTAATTAAATCAACATTTAACATACATTTCATGCCAACAACACATCCAATTGCTAATTTTCAAAAAATCACCATGAGCACTACAAAGGGTTTCATTCGGCCATGGCTTAGGATTTGGGGAAATTTTTGATCCAATCAATTTCACAAATCCAATGATGCACAAATCCAATTCATCATCATCCAACCACAACCAAACAATCAATTTCGAATTTTCACACTCCAAGCATAAAATCCCCAAATTAAAGTTTGGAACCCTAAAATTGAAATCAAGTTTAGATTGGCTCTGATATCATTGTTAGTGTCCTAGACATTTCCAAGGATCCTAAACAAGATTTATGTGTGAATAAAATCAAAGGAAGTTGCGGAAAAACTTACAATGATCGGATGAAGTTCAAGACTTTATCTTTGTTGTAGAAGCTCCAAGCCCTCCTTTTGAGTTCCAAACTCTTGGGTGAGTTTCTCTATCACCTTCCTTTGACTCCTCAAGTGCAATGACCTCGACCTGTATGATTCAACAAGTTTATTTGTGGTCGTCATAATTTATGGGTGGGTGAATTATGGACACGAACTTGGATTTCGTGATGGATATGCATGAACCTGAATCTATAGAGTCTCACTAATGAAATATACTCATAGAGTACTAGGAAAATTTTTATGAATAATGGAGATTATTTATAAGTCTTTTAACTGTTAAACAAAAAAAAATACATACAAAGGGACTTAATGGTCATTTCCTAATTAATGTGTATTTGTATTTAATACTTGATTTTATTAAATACACATTAATTAAATATCAAATTGTGATATTTGACATATATCATTAATATATATGTATTTGAGTATTTAAGTAAATATAATACATATATTTAAAATAATTATATTTAAATAATTATTTAATTGTTAAATAATTAAATTAATTAAAATATAAATATCTTTATCATTATTAATGATAGGAAATGGCATATTGTGATTAGTTACACTTGTTAAATTACTTTATGGTAATAGTTATCAAATGAAACAAGTAACTAAGTAAATGAAATTGAAATGAAATTAATAAAAATCTCATTATTATTTTCCTACCATTCACGCCAATTGTGGGAAAGTATATAAGGTTTTTTTGTTTCATTTTCTTTAATCAACACAAGTTACCTAAATTATTACAAGTAAAGTTTGAGAGAAAAGCTTGAAGAACAAAGGAAAAAGCTTAAAGAAAATTTGATTTTGTATGTATTTTCCAACTTTCTTCAACTAGAAAAATGTTTCCATGTTTCTAAGTTTCAACATGTGTTGCGTAGAATTTTTTATACTCTTTAAGTATGTAATTAAATTAGTTTGAGACTTTTTGGAAAGATGTTTGCATGTTTATTAACAAAGTATGCTTATAATTGGTTATTAAGCATTCTTTTGATTAATTAGTAATCAAGTTGCCATTCTAGAGTTGCCACTCATTTATGACCTAGAATTATTCTTGTGTTATTTCAAGTGGTGAGACTTGTTTGGTGTGTTAAATAATTGATTAAAGTGTTGAATTTATTCAATTTAGTGTAAATTGATCAATTGGAGTAATTTGAGAAATTATGGTTCTTACCCTATTTCAATTTTGGGTATTTTCATATATGTGATGTACTATGATGTATATATGATGTATATTAAATTTGAGATTGATTAGATTTGATATTGACTTGTTTTGAACAAGATTGGACTAAATTATAAAATTTGGAAACCTTTCAGGTGTTCTCGGTAATTTTGGAATTTAGTGGGGTTTTTGTTGCAATTTATATTTTGATGTGTTGGACAAGTTGAAAATCACTTTAGAACTTATTTTGAATCATCCAAAATTGTATTTGACAATTTGAGGACTAAAATGAACAAAATGTAAAGTTTATGGGTCAAACGGTAATTTTCAAGAATATGATTTCTTGGGTAAAATTTAAGTTTTTAATATTGGGTAATTAAAATAAATAATTTTATTTTAATTTCCCAAGAAAAATAATTACCGTAAATTATTCGGAGTGAAAATACACGAAAATAGAGAAAAACGGCGTTACCGGGTAATAGTTGTCCAAACAGTGAGTTGGTCACTGTTCGGGCAGCCCAAGAACTGTCCAAATATTTTTGGGGCTGACCTGGGCAGCCTCCATGTGCATTGGTCGGTCAGTTTGGTCGGAAAGGCATTTTATGCTATTTTGCGGAAAAATATTTTCGTAAAAGTTTCGCGGTGTTTCTATATTATATATGTCGTTATTTGATATTGAATAAATATGTTTAGGTGAAATATGAATGAATTATTAATATTGGATATTGAATAATTTATTCGTAAGTTTAAAAATTTTAAACTATGATTTCGCCCGAACCGCGCTTCTTCCGCTGCGCCGCCTTGATAAAACCCCAACAATAACACTAGCAAATCGAGATAGACATCTAAGCAAACGGTCATTCATCAGCAAATAATTTTTCAACTAGTCATTTTACCAACTACCTAGGTTCTTACTGCTAAAACCTATTGTCAAGTGCTTACGAGTCTAACCTAGATCACCTACTCAAGACATCAAATAAAAATCAATTGGGAACTTATCATTTCTAAGACTTCATCTAAAGGAAACAAATTTCATCATTAGAATTATGTTTTACTATCTAGGACTAAAAAAACAAAAAACAAAAAACATTTTTTTTAAATAACAGGACTAGTAGGAACTATCACTACATGCACACACCCTCAAACTTAAAACTTGCATTGTCCTCAATGTAAGATAAACATAAAGAAACAAAAGTAAGGGACAACAGTACCGTACATGAAGTTGATCAGGCTTCTGTTGGTCAGAATTTGATTGCGCGGGTTGTGTGGGTTGCGCTAATACCTACATAAATAACATGCAAACTAATAAACAAACAAATAACATAATAAAAATAAAAATAAAGTAAAGGAAATAAAAATAAACAAATGCAAGGGTTGCCTCCCCGCTAGTGCTAAGTTTAACATCTTCAGCCAAACGCAGCCACTTAAATGGTCATGGTGGCTTCAATGTAATGGACCGAGTAATCTCTTGTGCTTTCTTCTTTAGTATCCACCGGTTGTTATGACATGAAAAGATAGTATGGCAGGCTGTGGCAATTTATCCATGGATGGTCCTCCAGGGTCTACTGATGGTTGAAATTTTTGACTGCACATGTGGAAAAATTGACTTGACCACTTTTGAGCTTCCCATGGATCATCTTCAGGTGAGCACTGACTCTTCTTTTCCTCTTTTTGTGACACTTTGGGATCATTTCCAGTTCTAGCTGCGGGGGATCTTTGTTTATGCAAGCTGCACTATGCTCGTAGGTTGTTGACCGGCGTAAACACACACGTATAACGCAAGCGTACGTATCGTTCAAGTAGTATAAAAAGTATCGATCCCACGAAGACTTAATACCTAAGTTATTAATTTTATGAGGTTAAATGATTACTAGTATCTAACAGGTTGTTTAATTGATTTGAAATGACGACGATTCTAAATTTAAAGATTAGTAAATAAAATTGTTCGAAGGTAGATTTTAAGAAAATTCAATATTAAAAACTATCTAGGGTTGTAATTTATTCCAATATTATTTAAAGATGAAGTGGTTATCTTATAGTTGGGTAATATATTGATTTATTAACCTGGAACACTAATTTATGTAAAAGCCTCTTCCGATGGTCAATTACAAATACCTAGTATAATCCAATTGAACCATATGTCTATGTCAACCAAATTACCTAGATTCATTAAGATTAAGTTCCAATTATGGCTACCCCCCCGCCCGACAGGTATATTCCTATCCTGTAAGGAAATCTATTAAAAGGGTTATCTATCCTTAAGGAAGATCGTGGACTATTGAGTCTAAGGTCTTAAACTTAAAATCCCTATGTCTAGTTCATTTTAAGTTTACCTAATCAATTTAATTTATGGCCAGTTAATTAAAGAGCATTAAGATTAAGACTCAATAAATAAATCTTTATATTACCCAAATTATAATCTAACCCTTATAAACCCGTGATATTGGATTTCATCACAACCCTAGATAACTAAATTAGTTACAACACATAACTAGGGCTAATACAAACTTAAAAGACATAAAATGAAAATGCTGAAAAGTAATTGCGGTGAATAAAATGCTGAAAAGTAAATTACAAATGAAATAAAATGCTAAGGCAAAAGGAATTACTTGTACTACTACTAATTTAGATATCTCCCATAAAATAATATATAAACTTGTGATAATATTTTACCAACCGACCAATCTGGCGGTATACTGATTAAGTCAAATTAAGTCCAACCAGCCATATAGGTGGTAATTTTTGTCCATAATCCAGCCATAAAGGCGGTACCAAAGTAAATTTTCCAACCGACCAATCTGGCGGTATCCTTGATTAATCAGGTTCAAACCAACAGAAAATAAATTTACCAACCGACCAATATAGCGGTTTCCTTGATTAGTCAGGTTTAAACCAGATTAAATTGAATTGTCAACCGACCAATATAGTGGTATCCTTTATTAATCAGTATTTTAAATAGTAAATATATCATTTTTAAGGGAGATTAATCTAAATAGCAATAGTAAAATAATTACCTTTCACCTTAGCATAGGGAAGTTACCTCCTCATAGTGAATAGTAAAAACTGTAAAATAAGAAAGTAAATTACTATTATTACAAAAAGTAATTAAAATTATTACAAAAGTAAAAACTAAAAATTAAAACGAAACTTAGAGAGAGAAGAATTCCCTATTTACATCAAATAAGAGATAGGGAATGGTACACTGAAATCAGAAATTTCGAGCTCTATTTATAGGCGCGAGTAAGGTCCCAGCGTCGCGACGCTGGGTACAGTGAGACGTGGCCCATTCTCTGCTTGACACGTGGCAAGGCGGCTAAGAGGATAAGGTCGACACGTGTAATGGCGGCTGGAACTCAATTATGAAGCTGACGTCATTGATGACGTGGCACTGTTCATGACGTCATTGGTGACGTGGCACTGTTCATGACGTCATTGGTGACGTCATGATGATGTGGCGTGCGCACGTTAGTGGATCTTCTGTGGTGGTGACACGTGGCACGGCGCATGTTAGCAAAGTCAAACTTCTCAAATTCTGACCAGTTAACCAGGCGCATGTTAGCAGATTCGGCGTATGCTGGGCGTCGCGACGCTGGAAATTACCAAAATGCCCTTTTTCGCCAATTTTCATTGTTTTGCCCCAAATCACCTCCAGAATGTCCTGAAACTTTATTTATCTATAAAATAACACAAAACACATCAAAATATTCACAAGACTCAAGAAATTATACAAAATATTAGGTTAAATGAGTGGGAAATAGTGATAAAAATACCACTCATCAGTTGCTGAAATATTGATTCACCCTGCGTGTTTGCAACTCCCTTCTCTACAATATCTACCTTGTGACATTCCGCATCACCTTAAGGACTCGGTATGGGTTTGAAAACACTGAAGGTGACTTCTTCATCTTGAACTCTCATTTTCAATTCACCTTTCTGCACATCAATGATTGCCCTGCTTGTTGCCAAGAACGGTCTCCCAATGATGATTGGGACGTCATGGCCCCCCTCTATATTAAGGACAAGGAAGTCAGCAGGAAATAAAACTTATCCACCTTAACCAACACATCTTCGATTATTCCTTGTGGGTAGGTGAGAGATCTATCTACTAGTTGCAATGTGACTGTAGTTGGCTTTGCCTCACCTATACCCAACTGTTTGTAGATGGATAAGGGCATGAGATTTATACTTGCCCCTAAATCACATAGTGTCTTACCAAAATATTGATTCCCAATAGTTGACGGTATGGTGAAGCTATCGAGATCCTTTAGCTTTGGTGGAAGCTTCTTCTGTATGATGGCACTACACTCCTCTGTGAGTGTTACTATTTCAAAATCTCCCAGCTTTATTTTCTTTGACATTATCTTCTTCATAAACTTCACATAGTTAGGCATTTGTTCTAATGCATCTGGGAATGGGATATTGATATGGATATTTTTGAAGATGTCAAGGAATTTGGCAAACTGAGCATCCAACTTCTTATTTTGAAAACGTTGAGGGTATGTCAAAGGTGTCTTCGGGATAGAAAGTGGCTTATATGGAGGAACTAATTCATTGTTCTCTTCTTTCATCACTGTTTCCTCTTGAATTGATTCTTCTTCGCCTTGACTGCCTTGGTCCTAAGAGGTATCTTTAGTCTCTTTTTCGCTCCTGAGGGTTATGGCTTGGCACTACTCTTTGGGGTTGACTTCAGTATTACTAGGAAACACCAATTTCTGTTGATTGGCCATAGAAGAAGCAATCTGCCCAATCTGTACTTCTAAGGACTTCATCGTTACCCCTATATTGCCCATATGTGTTTCAATGTTGTTCAGCCTTGACTTATTCTTCTCAAACCTCTCTGAAGTTTTAGCAACAAACGTGCCCATGAGGTTTTCTAAGGAAGGTTTCTGCTCAGATCTTTGATTATTATAGCCAGTATGAGGTTGCAAGACATTCTCTGTATTGGCATATGACAAGTTTGGATGTTAATAGTTAGGCATAGGATTGCCTCTATAGTTGTTGAAGTTCCGATTGTTCACATATTGGACTTGCTCATATCCTCCGTCACGTAAAATCATTCTATTAGCAGCAGCAGCTTCAATAGATGGTTGGCCCTGTTGAGTGGTCAATGCTGCTAAATGAGTCGTGAGGGATGACACTTGAGCTGTAAGTGCAACAATAGGAACGACCTCGTATATACCAGCCACTATAGGCACTGTAGTGTGTTCATTTGGCCATTGGAAGTTATCAATGGTCATCTCTTCTAATAAAGCATAGGTGTCTTCGGCAGATTTCTTGAACAGGGTTTCTCCAGCAGCTGCATCGACCATTGTCCTATTTGGACCATTCAACCCATTATAGAATAATTAAATCTGAACCCAGTCTTCAAAATTATGTTGTGGGCACCTCCTAAGTATATCTTTAAAGCGCTCTCAGGCCTCATACAGATTCTCAGTCTCCAACTGCTTAAATATGCTAATTTCTGTTCTCAGTTAGGCTGATTTAGCTGGTGAAAAGAACCTTGCAAGAAATATTGTAGCCATATCTTGTCATGTCATGATGTTCCCCATCAAAATTGATTGCAGCCAACCCCTCGCCTTGTCTCTTAAGGAGAATGGGAACAATTGTAGCCTGATAGTCTCTTTGGATACCCCATTCATCTTAATTGTATCTGTCATCTTCAAGAACATCCTTAAATGCAAATTGGGATCTTCTACAGCTGAACCCCCAAGCTGGTTCTTTTGCACCATGTTGATCAATGCAGGTTTCAGCTCAAAGTTGTTGGCGTTGATTGGTTGATGGGCAATCCCAGAATAATTGTCATCAATGACTGGCTTAAAGTGATCTCGGATTGCCACCTGGCGTGAGTTGTTCTCTATGTTTTCAGTTGCCATCGCTTCTTTCTCAAATTTCCTTTATTTCCTTAGTCTCCTCGTTGTTCTTTCTATTTCTAGATCAAACGGAAGCGAGTCAATACTTGTGGATCTTCGCATTCACTGAAGCACAGAAAGACAAGAAAAGTTCCAAAATAAAAATAAAAATAACAATAACAATACAAAATAATAATAATAAAGTAAAATATAAATATAAATTAAGGCTAAAATTATTTGGTAATAGTATTAATGTGAATTTAAATAACAATCCTCGGCAACGGCGCCAAAAACTTGTTGTGATATTTTATATCGTACCACAAGTGTACGGTGTCAAGTTTTAGTAAATGATAAGTAGAGTGTCGAACTCATATGGATTGTAATCAAACTCACACTAAGTACTATAATTAATAAACCTAACTTTATTTAGAAGTAATTTAAAATAATCTAATTTAAAACTTAAAGATAAATAAATAAGAGATTTAATTGATAAATTATGAGAAGACCAAGATACGAGAGATTCTAGAGTCTGATTTCACATAGTTATCCCTTATGTATTTGTTATGCCAATCAACTATTATTCAGTTTAGTAGTGTATAAGCCAAGAATCCTAGAGTATTCCACTCTCTCTCCCCATCAATAGTGAAAAGATTATTAATTACCGACTTCGATATCCCTATAAAAATCTAATGATTAACAATTCATTATGCCTTGTGATTCTTTGTTAACGACTTCAAAGGAACTATAAATTCTCCCGAACTCTATAAAATTACTAGGTTATATCCTCTAGATCCTATTCAAAATCCTTCTCTCCCGAGCGATAGATTCTAAACATTCATGATCTCAATTTGTGGCCAACAAATAAGAAGCATTAAATGCAAGAGAATATAAATAAACTTATTCAAAACTTCATAAAACTCAAATTGGAAAATAATGAATAGGTTCAAGTATTGGCTACATCATCCTCTAGAATTATGGAGTTAGTTAATGACTAAAGATAAAAATAATGAAAGTAATGTCATGAACATAATGGAAATCATTAGAGTTTAAAGATAGATACTAGAAGATTAAACCCGAATCAAATATCTTCGCCTTCGAACGTCACCGCTTTCATCTCCTCTTGTCGATCTTCAATCTTTCTCTTTGGATCTCTCTAAAATATGTGTTTTGAGTCTTGAGTTATGTATTAGCCTCCCCCTTTTAGGGTTTTGGACGAGCTTGTGTATTTATAGGGAAGTCTTGGAGTCCTTATGCATGTAAAACAATATTTTCTGATGTTTCTGGATGTCTGTCGCAGCATCGCGATGCCGGAAAGTGGTGTTGCGACGCCGTGCTCTCGGGAAATATGTGTGCATCCTGTGGGGCGTCGCAATACCAAAAGTGGCATCGCAACGCCACCCCAAATTTTCAGGATGTGTGTTTTCTTCATTTTCAGCTTCCTGCGTGCTTCCGATGCGTCCATAAAGTCCTAAAACACCTCAATTTGCTCTAAGATCCATGTTCCAATGCTTCCTACAAATAAAACATAAAAGAAACTATAAAATACATTAAATGATACATAATCTAACAAAATAATAAGCTAAGACTGCATGAATAAGTGGGTATAAACCGCATTTATCAACAAACATTATGGTAAGAGCCGAATATTCCGATAAGATAAGAGTACTCCAGCGACGATGGAAGATGATTTGGTGCTTGGGCTCGCTGATCTTGAGGAGATTGGTTGTTATTTATAAAAACTTTCTACTTTTAGTTTGGTAAGTATTCTAATCCAATTCAAATTGTTTTAATTTTAAAATAAATTAGAAATGTGCATTTTTTGTGAATGTTTTGTGAGTGTTTTTGTAAGTGTTTTTATTGGATTTGTCATTTAAGTGTAAAGATTTTGAGTTGAGTTGGTGTTGGTAACATTCGCACACCAAATGTTCGTAAAAATGTTATATGAAATTTTAATGTGATGTGCGTCCACGCGAACGGCCATTTACTTGCTCGGGCGTCAAAATGATGGGCGTCCAAGCGAACTAGACCCGGCCGGCGATTCGGTTCCGGTTCGAAACCGAACCGAACCGGCCGATTTCTGGTTCCACACTGAAGTGGAACCGGAACCTTGAACCGAACCGGAACCGACCGGTTCGGTTCGAACCCTTTTTTAAAAAAAAAAATTGAAAAAAAATTAAAATAAATGAGATTAATTTAATAAATAAATAAAATTATTACATTGAAGAGCTTGAGCTTAAATTTTTAAAAATTTAAGTTGCCTATGTATCCTCCAGGGGTGAGAGGAATCAAAGCTCACGTAGTTCCATTACAATTTTAAGATATTTCCCCTTTGTAAATTTACAATTTTATAATTATCAATCATCATTATCAGTTGATCCTTCAGCTCCGGTTCCGCTTGCACTTGTTGTTGCAGATGCATTATCGAACAAATCTTCAAAATCATCGGGGGCATCTTCTTATCGTCTCAGATCAGCTTGAGTCCAATCATCCACACAAGTTGTTGCTTCTAAAGTGCTTGGATGTAATGAAGATCGTCTAGATTCCAATATATTGCCTCCCAAGCTGAAGGCTTGCTCAACCGCAACGGTGAAAATAGGTGCTGCCAATATCTCTTTAGCAATAATTGATAAAACATGATATATATTTTGATGTCGGTTCCACCAGTCAAGGATTTTAAAATTTTTACTAACTAAACTTTCAGTAGGAAACTCGAAATTTGTAGATAAATAATTATCTAATTCGGGGTTATTAGTTGTCATATCCCTAGATTTTTTATTTCGTTGCAATAACCAACGATCCTCTGCGCTAAGTCTTGTTTGAATTACTGGTTCTCTACTACTAGATTCACCTAATGTTCCTAAGTTATATCTTACAATATAATCATTAAATAACTCAATTAAATCATTTCTTAATTTCCTCATTATTCTTGTAATATCAATTTCATCTAAAATTCCTAAATAACCATAGTAAGCTTGTAAAGCACCATTCAAACCTTCTAATTTAAATTTAGGATCAAAAACAGCAGCAATAAGATAAAGTAAAGGAATGTCTCTAAAATAATTCAACCACTTTACCTTCATAACAGTAATGGCTTCTAACAAAACAATATAATTAGGATCGCTACTAAACCATATTCATCAAAAATTACCTTCATCATTCTATAAATATTTTGTGCAGTATGTTGGTCATCAAAAACTCTAAATGAAATAAGTCGTTTTTGCATGGTAAATGATGCATCAATCCAATGACAAGTCACAACCATGTATGAGTGTGTTTGCCAATGGTCACTCCAAATATCAGAACATATAGAAATACGATCTTTCATCTCTTTAAATATTTCATTTAAAATAATTTTACCATCTTTATATAATTTAAAAATATGACGTTTTGTTGTGTTTCGAGTCATTCTACATGCAGAATGATTTAAAGCATTATGCACGTAATTAGTAAAATGAAGTTTTTCACCAAATCTTAAAGAAAGATGTGTCATACAAGTTAATTTCGTAAATTCTTCTCTATTTTTTGCATCAGAATATTTAAATAAATCTACAGCACTCGTACCTCTACTAGATGATGCGTACCTGGCCATTTGAGTTTGCGTCGTATCAATTCCAAGTTCAACCGGATGATGTATTTCCAGGTGCTTGATCATATTGTTGTATCCACCAGAAAAATTATAGGTAACCCCACAATAGTTGCAAATCGCTCTTGAACTGTCATCGTTTAATTCTTCTAAATGAAAATGAATTATGAAAATATCCGAGAACGAGCCTTAACTTCTCTTCTCCGTGATTGTGCACCGACACTAGGACCGCTCTCTTGGGTTGTCATATTTGACATGAAGTTCTCAGATGAGCTTGCCATTTTTCGTTTAAGAAATAAGTAAGAAAAATAAAAATAAAAATTGACTAATTGCGAATGATAATAACTAATTGAATTGAGATTGAGAATAAGAGAATTGTAGGAATTGAGAGAGTTGAGAATTTGGTGTGTTGAAATAATGAAAAATGAATCCTATTTATAGAGTTTTAGAATTTTTTTGATACCAAAAATGCCCCTAAATATAATCGTTTTATTACCGTTATTAGGGATATATTAGGAATTTATAATTTATAATTTTTTTTTATGCCTTAAATTAGGCTTTTTTTTTATTTTGAGGGCAGGGAGCCGGCTACTAGTCGTTGGAGTTAGGGTTCCTGTTGGAACCATTGAACCGGTGGAACCCCGGTTCGGACCGGTTTGAGTTGGGGTCGAACCCCAACCGAACCGGTCGGCCACGGTTCCGGTTCCGAACCGGAACCGTGGACAGGTTTAACGCGAACACTCGAGAAACATGCTGGGTGTCTGTGTGGACGGTCGAGACACGGGGCGTTCGTGCATTGAAACTGGTTTTTACTCAAATTATATTGGTTTTAAATGAGGCAATAATGATTTTTTTTGTAATGTTGTTTGTAGGTATAGAGACAAATAGTTCCAACCCATAAGATTTAAGGATATCAGATTTTGTTCGATTTCGAGGGTGAGCCACCAATATTACTCGTATCAAAAGAGTTGTGGAAACAATAAACTCAAAATTGACTACTCCACAACTAGAAGAGTTCAAAAAATCCATATTATGTTGGGCCGCATAATAATCCGTCATTCACACATTCTTATGAATACATATAATAAATCGTCATTCACACATTGTTTTGTTGGGCCATCATATGAAAGCATATTCGAACATTGGATTCATACATGGGTCTTAATGAGGCCAAATATTTTCTAAATATGATGGTGCATCTTCAGCATATTCTTACTAAGTGGTTAGAATATGTCGGATTTTATATTGATAGGCCGAAGCTAAACAATGATGAGCCATGAAAATTTTCACAACTGCATGGGATGTCACAGCAAGATCCTGAGAGTGATGATTGGCGTGTTCATGCTTATATACATTAGTTATTTTATGTTGTCTAAATTACCTAAATTTGATTCTAATCATGCCTTTTTCTTTAGGAAGAATATTGGTGTAGATATATTTTTGGTGACATTATTATTTGAAAACTTGATGTAATTGACAATTATATGGATGTTATCAATAAATGTAAGTTACTTAAATGTTATTCACACATAATCATAATCATATATAATTCAAATATATCTGATTGGATTGGTACATCTCTTGCGATTGTGCCTTAATTCATGATATCGGGTACAACGGTAATTCCTGCGAGATGTCTCTTTCTATGTAGATGGAACTTTAAGTGTTTTACGCCGACCTGTGATGGTTGATGCCGCTGGAGGATATACTATATATGTTCGGATTTCTTCTGGTATAACCCAACTAGCCATGTCACCAATTGGAACGATCGGTTCCTCGTATGCATGTAATAATGAGTCCCTTAAGTATAAATGGGAACATATGCTGACATGATCAATTCGACAAAACATACACACTGCAATTGTAAGGGCACACACAAGCTGATCCAACTAAAAAACTCTACAATTGCACATCCTCTCACGCAAATCAATGAATTCTACAAATGCTGTTGAGAACACTCTGTGAACAGTTTTTTCAATTGACTTATGTTGATCAAAAATGAATATCAACTCCGGAACATCCCCAATAACTTCAAACAATCTGCGCATAAACCACTCTCATGATGCGTCATTCTCTGTATCACCAATCTCAATAGTAACCATAAATAATTGATTATTTCCAGCCAAGCATGTTGCCACAAATAGTGTCTCGCGATATTTACCTTACGGATGTGATCCGTCCACCGCAATAACTGACCGAATAAACTATAAAATTCACTTGATACAAGATCTGAATGCTAGAAAATTGTACATGAAGTTATCATCCTCATTCTTCATAAGGTGTGTTATCGTGCCTGGGTTGCTCTGTTGCAAAATAAATGAGTACCAATGGAGTAAGTTATATGATTCTTCTTCACTCCTTCTTAATAATTCTAAAGCAACTTCTTTGGCTTTGTATGCTTGTTGATAAGATATCGCCACACTGTGATCGTTGTTGACATCGGATATTATATCGTTTGGAGAGTATATTCGGCGACCATCAATAAATTTATCCTTGATAATATGACCAACAACCCGACTCTTTGCTTGTTGATGTCCGTTGTGGAATATATAGTTATAATATGTATGCAGTTCAAGCTTGTCACACCGCATTACAACCCAATGAATATTAATTTCATCATTCATCATAGTTACTCGAAATCTCCATTTACATAAATCCGAAGCACAATGCACATCAAAACTGGGGACCCTCAGTTTCCACTGCGATACTAAATGTTTCTGATTGGGTTGTTGGTGTGAAATCTTGACTTTCATACAAAACAACTATATTTTTATTTGAAGGTGTCAATTGAGACTTTATCGAAACTCTAGGATTGGGATATGTCGTCACATGAAAACGAGTCAAACCGTGATTTCCTGCTTGAGAATTTAGTATCAATAAAGCCTTAATCATTTTATCACTCGTAAAATATATGGGTAATCCTTCAAGACCATATGTACCAAAAGCAGATTAAAAAACTGACTTCAAAGAAATGCAATATTCATTTGAAATTTTATTGATTGTCTCATAAATATTTTCAATTAATTGATCAAATGTAATATCATTTGGAACAACAATCACAGTTGTTATTCCATCATCATAATCCATTCTATCGGTTTCATAAGTTATCCATCATTCATTGTACCATATTTTCAGCACAATTAAATCCATTGAATCTGCACAGTCACACAACATGAATAAATTTTTAATTTCTAATATAAAGATTGAAACTTAGTCTTTTAATTATAGGCATTTTCAGTAATTCTGGGCCTAGCGGGTCTCCCGCTGTTAGAATTTTCAAAGACTGCAAAAATTTAATCTTACTCGCCTTTTTTGATTGAATTTCAATTGATAAACTGAATTTTCCTAACTTTGATAAGTGAAGATGTAAGAAGATTTTTATCAAAAAAGTGAGAAATTAGTGGAGGGATTTTTGGTATTGATAGATAAAATCTCTATATTCTTTTTTTTTTAACTTGGAAATGAGGGCAATTTGGTCTTCAATATATTTTATTGGCCATTGAAAATATTTTTGAGATTGTTGGTCAATTGAGACGGATTATTTTTGTAAATTTCCCAAATAGTAATAGATCTCATTGTTAATTATTAATAAAGTGAATGAATTTACATTTATTGGTAAATGGTAAACCTATTTAGTGTCTGTTTGGTATGGCTTTTAGTAGAAGCAAAAGCACTTTTCAAAAATTTTGAGAGTGTTTGGTTATATTTTGAGTGGAGCTTCTAGGGATTAAAAAATTATTTTACCTCTACTAGCAAAAGCTCAAAATTTGGGCTTTTGAGAGTAGAGGCTAAAGAGCTTTTTTAAAATAAATATAATGACAAATATATCCAATAATATTTCATTAATTCCACAATACTCTTCTCATATATAAAATCCTATAGAACAAAAAGATTAAAGTGTTGATAAAAAAAATTAAAAAACTTACCGTCAGCAAAACTATTTCTCTAGGTATGTTTATTTCTCTACAAAAATGAAGAGTATGGAAGTTCATTCAATACAAATGAAATGGACCAAAAACGTGATCAAATTGCAACACTTCTCATGCACCGTTGACATTTTAAATTTAATTTGATCAAAATTATTTGTTTGGTAGAATTATTATTGATGTGTTTTGATTTTTGAACACCAATATATATGATTACAAAGTATTTCAATTTCTTAAGCAATAGCATGTTTGTCTAGTTAAATGATTATAAAATAACTTATTGCATATATCTATTTTCGTAATTTCATTATATAAAAGCACTTTTAATATTGTACAATCAAACAATCTAATAATTCAAAAGAGCTTTTTTAATTGACAATCAAACACCCAACTATTTTTTTTATCAAAAGCTCTATTTTTAAAAGCTCTATTAAGAAAAGTTCTACTTCTAAAAACTCTAATCAAGAAATCGTACCAAACAGAGTCTTAGTGTATAATATAGTACACTATTTTTTTTAATTTTTATTTTTATTTTTGCGCTGGTTATTGCAATGGGTGATGTATTTTAGGGCTTAACAAAATAGAATATTGGGGAATACTTTTTATAGCAAAAATTGGAACAATACTTTTTATAGCAAAAATTGGAACGGATTGATCTAAGCTTGTTTTTTTTTTTTTTTGAATAATTCGAAATCATGCCACCAAATCATCACTTCCGAGCTTAAGAAGAATAGGTAAAACTTCTGATTGTTCCAAACTCTTACAAGAAACGCACTTCATGGATTCGAACCAGGTGCTCAAGGTCATTGCCTGAATTCTACACCATCAAGTCACGATTGATCTAAAGCTGCTAACGCTGTTGCACCAATTTTTAGGTCATTTTCTGATAAAAAAAAATTCACTAAAATGTAACCTATTGGAAATTTGGAATCTTGTACCACAAGTCTTTATATCTATATTCAAGCAAGCATAAACACACCAGCAAAGCAACTACACTCCTGCAGAGACAAGTGATCAGTGCTTAACTATTCAACTAAACGCATCTGCAATCACTATATGCATTAATGAAGCCATTCTATATGTAAAATAATCTCCAACCAATTACAGGCCAAAATAGTAACTGTGAAAGGACAAAATCATGTTAGCTGACCAAAGAAACTAACAACAGTGCCTAGGACGAACCTTGATGTATAAAGGGTCGATCAGACTGTACATACAAGTAACATCAAGGTATTACAGAACTCAGCCGATTGTGCACGAGTTCAAGTCAGGCTCGTCTTTCCTCACCCCACGCATGGAACAAAACAGAAGTTAGTCAGTCTAATGGTTTTCAGCATCGGGGTGGATTCATAATTTGGCAATTCATGATTCATGAGTAATTTGGTCACTCTAGGGTTGCAACAGGAGATCTATTGGAAAGAGCATGATAAATGCCTTTGATAGTATTGGGAGTTGTTCTACAACAACCTCCCACAAGGGAAGCCCCTACCTCGCACCATTTGCTTACATATGAGACAACGTCCTCATCTGAAACCCCAGTATTTTGCTGCAATAGAAACAAGTAGAAAGTTTGTGTTGCTTTCCAAAGCTAAACTCACACAAGGACAAACGTAAATAAAACTAAGCTTCCAGCAAATCCTAACAATTTTATTTCTTTTACACATATTCATGCATGTAAACAGATAAACATAGTTCAGACCAAAAATAAACTTACCACCCACTCCTTCCGATCGGCATCATAAAACTCACCACTGTTGGGATATACAAGTATTGGTTTAGTGGTCACCTGAACAAATTATTCATGAAGATTAGTTTACCGTGAAGCAGAGTGCCACACAGATATATAATAACACAAGTTCCATCAAAGGCTAAAATGAATTATAGAAATATACTTGTGAGAAATAAAATTTGTAAAAGAATAAACAAAAACAAAGAGAACAAATAAGTAATTATCCTGACTATTTGCAATTGTCAAGCGTGCTTACTATCCAGTGTATTATTAGCAGAAGAAGAGAAGCACAATAATCATACCTTCTTAATAGCTAATATCAGTCCACTAATATATCTAGGAGGTGTGCAGTTGATTCCCACAGACACTACTCTTTTGCATGATTCAGCAATTGAGGCACATTCAATCAACGAATCACCACTAACCACATTGACATCATCTTTTGAGTTGAAAGAAAACCAAGCAGGAATATTTATGTCTTCTTCCTCTAAGAGCTCGGCATAAGCCTGCAAGAACACAGCACAAAAAAATGAGAAATTTAGTGCCAAAATCACAGGAAAAATTTGTTTTCAGAAAAATGTTCTTCTGACATTTTACTCCACAATACAAGCTTTGACTTGATCAGACATTTTGAATGCTCACAAAGGCCAGTAATCTGAGCATTGTATTGAAAAATTAAAAAAGATTTGTGTAGCGATCATTCGGTGAGGCTGTTTAAGACAAAGCTACAACCAGTATCAATTCTAAATATTTTTATCTTTTAACAAGAAAAAATGAAAATGACACAAACAGTCAGGCAACTTAAATAAAAAACTTAAAAAACTTTTTCAGACATTTATGTATGAAGATATTCAGTGACAATGGAAGACAGCAGCTTAACCTACACATCCATAAATGTAACTCTTTGAAGGGAAATGTATTAATTCTTATTTAACATCTATAAACATTTGGTCAATACCTGAGCTTCTATCTTATTTGGAATTGTTTCAAATGCTATCAGGTCGGGACCAGATTCCACTAGGACCTGAACCCTTCTGCGATGAAAATCTTTCAGAGTTTCCACCGTGATCGCATCACCATATTTTCCACTGTAAAAAGGAGACGACGACAGCAGCAACAAAAAAAAGCACAATATTTACTAAACTGACATAAGATAATGAAGTTAAATCACATTAAGGACATCAAGCCACAGCAGATGCTAGCAAATTCAATTGGGGTTTGTCTGTGATTCGTGCCACAGAACCTGGATCGTGATACAGGATAGAAAATGAAATGGTCAGTCCTGCCCTGCATAGCAATTGTAATTTTGTAAAGTATTGTGATCCTTCATAACACAACCTCTTGGGTCATGATATGACTGAGAATTACAATGGTTCATTAACATGCTTAGCATAAAGAGCTCAAGTGAAAAGCATTAGCAAGGGCAACATTATTAATAATTGAAAACAAGTGCTTTCAAATGGTGAAATGCTAGAGTCAAGTAATATCAAAACCAATGAAGTAGCAGCACAATACATATGTCATGACTTCAGTAAGCAGGCTTAACTCACATGTATTCAGATCCATCAGCCAAATATGCCCCATAGCTGCCGACAGATGCTGCAACTAATATAGGACGGTGCTTGAGAATCCTATCATCGCTAACATTATCGCAAAAACTTTCGCTACATCTCTCATAATATATATCACGAGCCTCACAAGCAATTTTCACACTTTTTTTTAACATTGTTTCACTTTCTTCTCTAGAGAAGCCTTTTGCCTCAAACCCCTGAATAGTAGCCTGTCCAAATTCAGGTGAGTCCGAGTGTTAGTTTCGAAGAGAAAAAATGAACTCGACAGGCAGAGAGAAAAGTTTTGACACCTGATATGATGCTGAAATTAAAATATCTGCACCAGCTTCCAGGTAGTCAAGGTGTACCTGATCCATTTGGCAACTCAATACATGAAGAAAATAAGCCACATTAACATTACATATGGTTTATTACCTCACTACTAAACTTTTGTTTCTCTAGTGATAGCAAAACATGATTGGGAGTCATTCATCTATTAGAACTTGATGCATGATTATATTCAATGCATTCATAAAGAGGAAAAGTACAAATTTAAATATAAAAGAACAAAAAATATTATAAATTGTTCGAGTTTCAACATTCTAGCATCTAGTTTACACTTTTAATTAATGAATAATTCTGTTAGAATATGGCTCATAAGAAAATGGCTAATTGTTGGAGTAGAGGGGCCGTAAGCCAGCAAGAGCGTAGGCAGCTGGGGGGTGGGGGAGCGCACTCCACCATATTTTGTTGGCGGGTGCGGGGGCACAGCCCCCACGGTACGGTTTAAGGGAATTTTTGGGAATGTCAAAAATACCGGTTACAGGGTTGAAGTAGTATATGTATGCTTGTAACTTCAGTTGTTAGTTAATAATAAAAATCTGGAAATCGTACAAAGGGGTGTAGGTACTAGGTAGTTGCTGAACCACTATAATCCTTTTGTATTCCTTACAATTTAGCTGCTACTTTTACTTCAATGTTTTCAACAAATTCGCATTAGCATAATTCTTCTATAAAAATCTATTACTATTAATATTATCTAGGCGTACATTATGGATGATAATTTGGACATACATTTTGGATATCCGCTAATATCCGTCTAAAAAAAATATATGATATCTACAATTTAATGTATAGTGAATAGGATGTGGATATGAAATTAGGTATTTGCAATGCCAACTGAACAGTTATAGATATCAATATCAGATATACATTATCGGTTCAATAACTAAATATGAGATCGTATCTTCAAAATTGTGTTGTGTGTTGAACAACTTTGTATTGAATTGTTGGGTTTGTATTTAATGAACCAATTATATCGGATTCTATTTTTTTCTGATTCTGCAGATATTTTGGACGGATAAATATGCATATTGATGGAGGGATGCAGATACCGACCCGAAAATTTTATAGGTTATGGATGCAGATGTAAATATCTCAAAAATTACGGAGAGGATATCCGCTACCATACTGAGATTAATAATAATAATAATAATAATAATAATAATAATAATAATAATACTCTCTAACGTTTCAAAATGCAAAATCAATCAAATTACTATATCCATAATTTGTATGATTATGGGGCAGAGCATAATTTAGAGAGATAGAGAGATGTGAGTTGCCTGGCGAATGAGGTGAGGGGATGTGAGAAGACACTTGGCGCTCCACAATGGATCGTTGAGGTCAGCACCGTGTCTTTCGAGCTCCGTCGCAAGTCCTCCGTCAATCACGGCGACGCCACCCGACTGCTTTAGAAAGTCCGTCATTAACGAATACGACATCGTTCTTGGCTCTGTCTGGTCCCACCTGGTTCGTTAGGCAGGCGAGAGTTTAGTGTGATGAGTTCGTTAAGGTCCCAAGTGAACTCGGCAACTGGATCTCTGAAATATATAGGGGGTAGAGAGACTCGAGACCCAACGATTTTACAAAGATGCCCCCACAACTTTGCTATATTATACAAAATAGGGTGCAATTTTCACCGGATTCCCCCAAGAATCTTGAATTCCCGAAAAAGAACAAAGTATATGTTCCCATCCAAATGGGCGACAAAAGCACACTGGAATCCATTCTTCTCCCACTAGCAGCTAGCTACCTATCCAAAAGCAGCATCGAATTACATTCCCAAAATCTCCATATCTTCTGGAAAAAAAATTTACAGATTAATTCACTTTTGGTCTCTAGTGGAACTTTTGGACTTGCATTTCATTTTTTTACCAGTAATTTTCACCAATAATAAGCTCTTGCTTCAAACATTTTTTTTTTTTTTTAGAATAGTCCTTCCGGACTTTAGCGGAACAAGTAAAACTCCTGGTTGTCCCAGGATCTTACAAGAGACGCACTCCCTGAATTCGAACTCAAGACTTCAAGATAAAATCATGAGCTCTACACCACCTGTTGGAAATTGTTGATTATTTGTTGATAATCAAATAATTGTTGTTAATTATTTGGTGTTGTTAAATAACAACAATTGGTAATAATTTCAAGTTGGAAATTATTAAGTTAATTATTTGGTGTTGTTAAGTAACAACAATTAGTAATGATATCATCATTAAGTAAACAACAGAGTTGTTAATCAAATAATTAAGTAACAACAAGGGTTGTTAAGTAACAACAATTAGTGAAATGTTAAATGGGGAACATATGGTGCACCCATGATGTTAACATTTTTGTAAGGGTCAGAAAAGGTCATTATGCATCCTAATAATTTGATTAATAGTAATCAATGCATAGTGACTTGATTTCCCTCCTATAAATAAGACCATTTGCTTATTGAATTAAGCAATCAATTAAGTTTGATTAAGAGGTCTCTACAAGCATAAAAGGTATGCAATTGTGTTGTGGTTAGTATAGATTTATTTCAATTAGCATGTAAATAAATATAGGACTAGTAATACATGTATGGTTAGATCCTAAGAGGACAAACATGTAAATATATTAGGGATTATGTTTCCTAACATTGGTATCAGTAGCTTAAATGCATGTATTCTAGTTGGATTACACAAAAATTGCATGAACATGCATGAAAAATGTTGAAAATGCTTCTGGTTTTTGTTTTTAAAAAATGATTTTCTTCCAACTTTGGGCCATAATAACTCTCTGTAGAAAATTGATAATCGCATGTTCAAATATGTTTTGAAAACTAGGTCATGAGATCTTCAATTTGGTATATCATGTACTTAATTTGGATTAAAATTGAGAAAGATATGGACCCTAGAAGTTGGCTAGTTGAATCTGTTTTTACCCAGAAAAACACTCCCAGAAGAGTCGTACTACATGTCATCCGTTATTTAGAGAAGAGGACGACAAGTCGTCCGGATACTGTACGACAAGCCGTACGTGTGCCTCGTTTCCAGACGACATGTCATCCGGCTTATTGTACGACAAGTCGTACGCATAACACCGAGAAGGACGACATGTCATCCGAAACATGATCAAACTACAAGTCGGCTAGGAGTAAAAGATATAAACGACATGTCATACGGCCACCGAACAAGCGGACGACATGTCGTCTGCGCGTGTGACTTTGGCCGAGGCTGGTCGGCGCATGCGGGCGCGTCAGGGCGAGTGGGAGCCCGTGGCCAGCGCGTGGAAGCACGTGAGACACTCCTGGGGCGCGTGAATGGCGCGTGGACTACCGTGTTGGCCCGTGTGGGTCATGTCTGTAACGGTTTGCTTCGGTAATTCCGATCCGTCATGGTTAAATGTCTAATCCTTTTTTTGCATTTGTATTAATCGATCATGATAAATTTGTTTTATCATATAAACTTTGTGTTTATGATAAATATCTTTGTGATGTTTATTTTAGTCAATGTAACTTTGTGTTTCATTATATTGATTTTTTCTTGTATTTGTTGCAGAAAAATCATGGCGATTATTCGAAGAATTGCAAAAGTGATTACGACACCCACAGACCGTGAGATGATATTAGACATGTTAATGGAAATTGATAAATATCGAATGAGTGAAAGCATGATATGATTTCGCATATCATCACTTTCAATAACATGTTACAGGAGTCTATCTGGGCAGGTAATTGGATAGGACAGCCGAATAGATTCAGATTACTGAGAACACTCTCCCCAAGATATGGCAAAAACAATTTACTCGTATTTGGATATTAGTAAAACGTGAGGAAAAACACGTTCCTTATAATAAAGCCATTGAGAGGTTAGCGGTTCAGTATCTACGGCATAAGGCAAATAATAATATTTTTCCTTCGATGTCCCTGAAACGTTGTAAGGATCCTAAATTTGCTATAGGTTTTCCATGGCTGTCCAAGATCAATTACGAGTTACCCAAAGAGTTTGAGGATTCGTATCCAAAAACATATATGAGTTGGGACTCTACAACTGGGAAAATTATTATCGTAAATATAATTTCTTTCATGTTATTTCTGTGTGTAATGATGTGTTATTTTACGGCATGTAAATATTGTATTTATATGTATGAATGTTTCATGTTGATTTTGAATTTATGTAATTAAATCAATGATTGTCATGTACAATGGTCGCATGATTAAGATGTTCTAAGAATTTATGTAATTTTTTAGAAAATGATTTTACATGATTGATTATGTTGATAATATTTTTACATTGGGTAATTGGATGATGATTGGACACATAGTGGCCTTTTGACTCCAACCCCATTGAAGAATTTTATTAACATAATTCGTTTCATGATAAAATAAATAAAAGTATTAACAATTGTGCATGAATGTCTGTAGAAAATTTGTGTTTTTAATATGGCTTCCGCAACAAAGAACATTATTGCTGAACTCAACAAGGTGAGAAACTGAATGGCGATAATTATGAAATTTGGAGCATGAAAATCCAATATGTGCTAGAAGAACAAGAGGTTCTTGAAACTTTGAAAATGAGCATGGATGAACCTGAACAGGGCACTACGGCCCAACACAGGCGAGACCGAGAGGCTTATGAGGCCTGGAAGAAAAAGAATTTCATTGCCCGCATTACGTTGCTGGCACAGTATGGATAATGACCTAATGAAAGAGTTCAGGAAATATGACATGGCTAAGGACATGTGGTCCACACTAGCTGAAAAGTTTGGTAGTACCTCAATAACCAAACTCAGGTCACTGACAATCAAGTTTGACACATACAAGAAACGTCATGAGTTCACTATGTCAAAACACTTGAGGCAAATGTCAAACATGATTACTGAACTGGAAAATGCTGGACATGTTCTTACAGATGAACAGAAAGTCCAAGCGGTCATTCGTTCTCTTCCAAATAGCTGGGAGCATATGAAAATGCATTTGACCCACAATGAGAGCATCAAAACCTTTGATGATGCCAAACGTCACCTTGAATTAGAAAGCGACCGCCTTGCGGCTGCTAAGTCAAATGCTGAAATGTATATGACAGAAACTAGCAAACCTGGGGGTTTCAAAAAGAAAAGAAAATTTCATGGTGGTGGGTTCCAGTTCGGAAAAGAACAAAATTCTTCTAAGCCAGAAAAGAAACAGAAAACCAATCAACATGGGAAAGGAAAACGTCCTACCAAAAAGAAAAACATGGCAAAGGTTAATGTTTTAACTGTGGTAAGAAAGGTCATTTTGTTCGTGACTGCACTGAGCCTAAAAAGGTGAATACCTTTCGTGCATATTTAAATGAAATATGTGTTTCAAGTTCAATCTTTCTAACTGAATCTAATCATTTGTGGACTGTAGATTCAGGAGCCACAGACCATGTAGCGAAGGATAGAGATGCCTTCGTGGAATTTCGGCGAATTTCACCTGGGGTGAAGTGGATATATGTTGGCAACAACTCACGGGTTGAAGTCAAAGGCATAGGAACATGCAAGTTAGTCATGCATGGTGGAAAAACTTTACTACTACATGATGTATTGTTTGCTCCACAAATTCGTCGAAATTTAGTCTCTGTGTTGGTTTTGGTTAATTTTGGTTTCAATTTGAACTTTCATAAATTTGGTGTTGATTTTTACTTAGGTACAATACATTATGGTTCTGGTTATTTTCTGGATGGTTTTATTGTATTAAATGTTGAATGTTTTAATCACAATTTCGGTTTTTCGTTTGTTACTTCATCTGTCGGTGATGATAGTGATGTAAATGTGTGGCATGCTAGACTTGGCCACATTGGCCAACAAAGAATGAACAGATTAGCCAAAGAAGGCTTTCTGGGAATATTGAGAAGGTAGAATTGTCAACCTGTGAATATTGTTTGGCAGGAAAAACTGCGAGAAAACCATTTGGAAAAAGGACTAGAGCAGAATTTCCATTACAATTAATTCATTCAGATATCTGTGGTCCAATGAATGTCAGGGCAAGGCATGGAGCATCTTATTTCATCACATTTATAGATGATTTTACTCGCTTTGGTTATGTCTATTTGATTGCTCATAAATCCGAAGCATTAGAATGTTTCAAGAAATTTATGAATTTGACAGAAAATCAATTGGACAAGAAAATTAAAGCACTACGCACTGACCGTGGTCGTGAGTACTTATCTGATCAGTTCAGAGAATTATGTGATGAAAAGGAATTAGTCGTCAGTTGACTACTCCTGCTACTCCTCAACAAAATGGTGTTGCGGAAAGAAGAAATAGAACTCTTCTTGAGATGGTTAGGTCTATGATGGCACAAGCAAATTTGCCTATAACCTATTGGGGTGATGCATTATTAACTGCCACATATGTACTTAACCGAGTGCCATCTAAATCTGTGTCCACCACACCATATGAGTTATGGACAGGTCGTAAACCAGATATTCACTTTCTAAAACCTTGGGGTTGTGCGGCTTATGTTCATGTGCGTTCTCACGAACATGGAAAGTTAGGCCCAAGAGGAAAAAAGAGTATCTTCATAAGATATTCTGAACAATCAAAAGGATATGTTTGCATAGGTGAACATGAAAGTGGAGGCGTGACAAATTTGAATCACGAGATATCACATTTTTAGAAAATGATTTTCCTAAGCAGGGAGAGATAGGTCAAGATTTATCTCTATATGAAACTCAAGATCACATGGATCACATGATTGGTGAACACTCGGGTTTACCTAATTCAAGTGGGAGTGATGAGAGAAATTTGAGAAAACATGATGAATATGTTTCACATGAATCTCAAAATGATGAATTAGTTTCACACGAGTCTCATTTACGTGATCCGAGTGGGAGTGATGTACATAATCCTAGTGGGAGCAATGTGCACGATCCAAATAGGAATAATATCGAAAGTGAGGAATCAGTTCCACCACTAGAATCCCAATTGCGACGTAGTAATCGTATAGGCATTCTTCGACGTCGTTTCGATATCGAATGAGAAACCTTTATGATTACCTCAAGATGATGAAGAACCTAGAAACATAAGAGAGGCTCTTCAGTGTCCTGCTAAGGAAAAATGGATGAAAGCAATGGAAGAAGAGATGGAGTCAATGAGGTCCAACCAAGTTTGGGAATTGGTTGATCTACCCAAAGGACGTAAAGCCGTTAAGAACAAATGGGTTCTTAAAATAAAGCGTAATGCCGATGGCAATATCGAAAGATATAAAGCACGACTTGTGGCAAAATGGTATACGCAACATGAAGGAATTAACTACGAAGAGACTTTTTCACCTGTTGTAAGGTTTACCTCAATTCGCTTGATTCTGGCTATAGTAGCAAGTATGGATCTAGAATTACATCAAATGGATGTAAAGACTGCTTTTCTCAATGGAGAACTTGATGAAGAAATCTACATGGAACAACCAGTAGGCTTCATAAAGAAAATGAAAAGGAGAAAGTATGTAGACTTTTAAAGTCTATATATGGTCTCAAGCAATCATCTAGACAATGGTATATATGATTCCACAATACAATCATTTCGAATGATTTCACAATGATAGATGAGGATCATTGTGTGTACACCAAGAGAGATAAAGATAAGTTCATTATCTTATCTTTGTACGTGGATGATATACTTATAGCCTGAAATGATAAGGAGTTTGTAAAACACATTAAAGAATGGTTATCATCTAACTTCGAGATGAAAGATATGGGTGAAGCTGCATATATTCTTGGGGTTAAGATCTCAAGAAATCGTTCAAAGAATTTATTATCTCTTTCATAGGAGTCATATATAAAGAAAATTCTTGAACGCTTCCAAATGCAGGCTTGCAAACCCATTGATACTCCTATCACGAAAACTGAAGCTTTGAGTCGTAGATTGTGTCCTGAAACTCCACAGGAAAAGGAACAAATGAAGAAAGTTCCTTATGCAAATGCAGTTGGAAGTTTAATGTACGCAATGTTGTGTACAAGACCTGATATCTGTTTCGCTGTTGAAATGGTAAGTAGATACCAATCCAATCCAGGACTAGCACATTGGAAAGCAGTTAAAAGAATATTTAGGTATCTGAGAGGGACAGCTGATTACTCATTGTGTTATCAAGGAAATGATCTGCAATTGAGAGGCTATACTGATGCTGACTGGGGAGGAGATTTAGATGAAAGAAAATCTACCTCCGGTTTTTGTTTCTTACTAAACAATGGTGTCATTTCATGGAGCAGTAAGAAACAATCTTGTATAGTCTTATCCACAATGGAGGCTGAATTTGTGGCTTTTTCATCGGCAGTACAAGAGGCTGTATGGTTGAAAAGGTTCTTGGATCATTTGGGTATGTCAAATGAAGCTTCTGGTCCAGTATTAGTTAACTGTGATAGTGAAGCAGCGATAGCCTACACAAAAGACCCAAAATTCCATTGTAAATGAAACATATAGATACCAAATATAACTTTGTGAAAGATATAGTTGCACGAGAAGAGGTAAACATGAAGTACATTTCTACGCAAGAAATGGTAGCAGATCCATTGACCAAGCCTGTTCCTAGAGATGTCTTTGTTAGACATGTAAAAACTCAGGGATTGCGTAGATGTTAATGTGCTTACATATTATGATATGTATTTTTCCCAAATAATGTTTACTAATGTTAATACTCATTGATATTTGTGTTCAATGCTTACATGTTATTATGTTGATACATGTTTAAACAAATATACTATTAGTTAGTATGAGAAGTATGTCGGACAAGAGAATGATTGGCCCTCTCACACGGGCAATCGCCTCCATTACTTTGTGTTAATGGGAGATGAGACAAATTTTTAAGCTAATTATCTGAGTGATAATTTAGAGAGCTCAAGCTTGAAAATTAAGTAATGTCGTTATGGGGTCACTTTCTCTGTGATATGACCTAAGGTGAATAAGTTCGTTTCACCTTACTTGTCTTAATGTCAGTTATGAGTTAGACATTGTGTTTGTCTGAACTATAATCTGTACGGTATTTTATGAGACATGCGCTCCATGGGAAAGGAGAGAATACCGTAGCACATGTTTTCATACCATGTGTACATTTGTGACTATTGAGGGTAATACAAGTAGAGATCTCAGTCTTGATATTGTGTGAGACCCTTGAGATTATTTCAATCTCACATTGTACCCTTTAGACTCTTGTCTGCTTCTTAAAACTTAGATTTGATGATCGCTATCTTGGAGTTTGCTGAAAGATCATGAGAGATTCGATCTGAAAGAACATCTCTGGAAAAGCGAATTGAATCAAAGTTTAGAGATTCGAGAAATGAGAAAGATCATTATATGAGTAATATCACATTAGCTTGTATTCACTGGTCGACCAATTATGTTATTCTATGTGATCAAACATGATTGTGAATACAAAATAAATATTACATTCGAAAAGAGATCGAGAGAGATTTAATGTGATAAATGATCGAGGATACTGCATACATAATCCACTATGGTTCTATCCATTTTTCGAGCAGCTATATATTCCTAACAGATGTATAGCAAGTGAGCTCTCGAAGTATGCTGGTCGCACGGCACAATTGCAAAGTATGAATTATTCTTGTAGAGATAATAAAAATTGTTGATCCCATCATGTGTGAGTGGGAGATGTTGGAAAATTGTTGATTATTTGTTGATAATCAAATAATTGTTGTTAATTATTTGGTGTTGTTAAATAACAACAATTGGTAATAATTTCAAGTTGGAAATTATTAAGTTAATTATTTGGTGTTGTTAAGTAACAACAATTAGTAATGATATCATCATTAAGTAAACAACAAGAGTTGTTAATCAAATAATTAAGTAACAACAAGGGTTGTTAAGTAACAACAATTAGTGAAATGTTAAATGGGGAACATATGGTGCACCCATGATGTTAACATTTTTGTAAGGGTTAGAAAAGGTCATTATGCATCCTAATAATTTGATTAATAGTAATCAGTGCATAGTGACTTGATTTCCCTCCTATAAATAAGACCATTTGCTTATTGAATTAAGCAATCAATTAAGTTTGATTAAGAGGTCTCTACAAGCATAAAAGGTATGCATTGTGTTGTGGTTAGTATAGATTTATTTCAATTAGCATGTAAATAAATCTAGGACTAGTAATACATGTATGGTTAGATCCTAAGAGGACAAACATGTAAATATATTAGGGATTATGTTTCCTAACACCACCAAACCACGCCCTTTGGGAACTCTTGCTTCAAACACACGCCTGATATATGCATAAATTGGTAATTTCTACAATCATGTACTATTTAACTCCACCTCCCTTGCTGCGAGGTATGGTTCTAAAAAATACTAGGCACTTGACGTACAATGGAGAACGTCTAGCTGCTAAATTTTCTATGTGGCACTTGGACGGAGGGAATAGGCAGTTTTATTTTTTATTTAAAATATTTTCATTAGTGATGTGATCCAAGATACGAGAATCGGGCATTATCCAAGTCAAGATTGCTTAAGGAATACAAAAGGATTGCTAGAGACAGCTTCTCTAGTGGTTCGACTTGATCTTGGAGAGGTTTTATATCCTAACAAAATGGGTTTAAGTTTCTGACAATAAATAAAGAATGGTTTTCAAGCACGGGTTTCTTGAGGGTCTAACTTTATCTTGGAAGGGTTTTGTTCTTACAAAATTGTGATTCGAGATTCTTCGGGTTCACTAAATTACGTGGGGTTGCCTAGGAATTCAATCCTACAATGGTTTTCGTCAGTTGGTATCAGAGCTCAGGGTTTCAAAGTCATGTTTTTCTATCTTTAATTGCTTTCTTTAGAATCTTTTTGTTGTGTTTTAGGTTAAGTTTGGTTTTTATATTCCTTTTAAGTCTTAGTCGTTTCTTTGTTTGATTTTAATCTTCAATCTCGCATCTTTATTTTGTGTTTTTTAGGTCAAAAAATTACAAAAATCCAAAAAAAAGTATTTTCATTAAGTTTCAATTTTATCAAGTTTCTTAGTGTATTTGTGTTTTATTTAGGGTTCTAAGTTAGTTTTGCATGTTTGTGAGTCTTTTGCATGTTTTAGTAAAAAAAAAAAAACCATTAGTTTCGATTTTCTTTAAAGTCAATTTGGTTTTTGTGTTTTTCTTTTGCGTTCTTATTATTTAAGAGTCTTGAAGTTATTATTTAATCAATAAAATATCAAAATCAAACAAAAAAAAATTCAGTTGTTCTTGAGTCAAGGTTTGGATTCTAGGACGAATCCTTTCGAGGAGAAAGAGAATGATGTGATCCAACGTACGAGAATCAGACATTATCCAAGTTAAAAATATAGGTTTCAAAGTTTTTTAAAAAAAATCTCAAATACTCAAGATTGCTTCAACAATACAGAATGATTGCCAAAGATAGGTCATTAGAAGTTCGACTTGATCTTAAAGATGTTTTTTTCCTAACAAAATGGGTTCAAGGTTCTGACTGTAGGCATTGCATTTTCGCATGTGAAACCCGATGATGAGTCTCAATTGGAGGCACCACCTTTTTAGCTAAGGATATTGCGGGAAACGGAGGTCGGAAGGGGAAATTCGGAATAAGTATGTCATCAAGTTCATTCCACAAGTTCACTGTCTTCGTTGGTGCTGCGTTCGTTACTTCGTTCGAACCTCAGACAGATTACGGACGTTCGTGCCCAGTTCTAATTGGCGTTCGAACGGAGTCGGTTTCTAATTTTGCTGCTAGTCTCGCACCCCAGCCCATTTAGCCCCCCAAAGCCCATAAAACACATCCCAATTTAATTAAATTAAACATTAAATATTAAGTAAAATATTTAAATCATTTACCAATTAAATAAAACATAAGATATAATCATACCTAATAAAAGATAAATAAAATATATTAACTTCCTAACTAAGCAAATCACATACTAAATTAAAATAAGATATGACTAATTAAAATCAATCTTAACCAATCAAAGCTAATCAAATATTTGACTTCCTAATTCAATAAGATATCCACCAATTTAGATTAGTTGACTTCCTAATTTAAAATATTTTGTCCCCCCTCAATCTGTATATACCTTTCCCATCTCTCCTAATTTGGAAACAAAATCCCTTCCTTGTGAGACAAGGTGAAGCCCTAGCCCTTCTCTATATAAACAACCCCTAACCTAGCCATCCCTCCTCTCGAATCTCTCTAGCTCAGACATACAATTCACACAAGAAATATTAGACATCACAAAAATCACTCCCTTCATCCTTACCCTCACATCACCGAAACTACAAGCACCAAAACAACCCCTAATCACCACCGAAAATCAGCCCCTTTAAACCTCCACACATCACCGAAATCACACAAAACACAGCAGCCTAAATCACTCCCAAAACAGTCCCTAAAATCCCTTAAAACAGTAACATAAAATACACTTACAATCCTTGAAATAACCACACAAAACCACACAAAAAAGAACACACAGAACAGTCCATCAAGAACATCAAAACAGTCCACAAACAGTAAGCAGAGGACACAGAGGAAACGGCAGCAAAACCACAAGGAAGCAGCAGCAAAACGGAGGCGGAACAGTAGCTTGAGCGGCCGAACAACGAAGGAAGAGGCAAACCAGTGAACCAGAAAAGTTACGGAGCTTTACCCCCTTCCGATCTTCGTGAAACGCGAGTCCGAGAGACAGCTTAAAAGGTTAGACCTGAGGGTATCTTTCACACTTATTCTTATTTAATTCCTGGTCATTTATTTTGATTATATTTTCTGTATTTGTGGCATTTGTTGTGTGTATGATGTGTGTTGTGGGTATTGGATGAATGGAAGAGTGTTGTCTCTTGTGGTATATAGGATGGAAATCCAGACGTAAATTCCGTAGCCGAATCCGAATGGACGGTAGTGCGGTCTGTACTTGGGACACAACTCCACGTACCACTTGAGTAAACGGCACCTTCTCTTGTTTTGTGTTGCTTTGGTTTATTTATTCTCGTCATTTAAATTCTGTATGTTGCTTATTCCCGTATGATACGATCGAGTGCATGGGCTTAGTAAATGTGATGAAAGGTCCCCTAATTGGAGGGGTTAAAATCCTTCACCACGATGCTCTGCCGCACCGATTGATGTGTGTTCGGTTGAATGCGAGATACGTTCAATCGAGCATACTTAGTTTGATATGATTGTCTTTATTTTCGTATGCATGATTCAACCGAGCGCATGGGCTTTGTAAGTGTGATGTGAGATCCCCTATGGGGAGGGGCTAAAGCCCTTTACCACGATGCTTTGCCGCGCCGGTTGATGTGTGTTCGGTTGGATACAAGATACGTTCAATCGGGCACACTATGTTTAATATTATTGCTTTTAATTCTTTGTATGCATGATTCAGTCGAGCGCATGGGCTTAGTATGTTGGTCTAAAGGTCCTCTCTTTGAGAGATCAAGAGCCCCAAAAGGCCACCTTTACGGAAGTACTTCGCCGCACCCCTTTATTTTGTCGTTTATGTATTGCGTCCCATTTCATGCATCAGATCTGTTCACGTTCGAACGCGTTTACGAACGCAACTCGAACGCGCATGTATTTTGCCTTGTCATGCATCAGGTCTTATTTCTGTTCGAACGTGTTCACGAACGTGAGCATTCTGTTTCATTTCCGTTCGAACGCGTTCACAAACGCCACACGAACGTGAATATTCTGTTTCATTTTCGTTCGAACGCGTTAACAAACGCCATACGAATGAGAGCATTCTGTTTCATTTACGTTCGAACGTGTTATCAAACGCCATACGAACGCGAACCTTCTGTTTACCGTTCGAACGCGTTTACGAACGTTACACGAACGCACACGCACTTTCTTAGTTTCATAATGTATCAGGTCTGGTTCCGTTCGAACGCGTTCTCGGACGCTACACGAACGCGAACCTTCTGTTTACCGTTCGCACGCGTTCTCGAACGCTACGCGAACGTGCACCCACTGAATTGAGTTCTCTTCATTAGATTTAACGCATAGTTTTCCTAATAGTTATCCCCTCATGTATGAATACGAACGTGTTTAATGTATTACAATTCATATGCTTATGTCATGATAACATTTGAGTATTATTTCTTGCGGTATATCGGATGGAAACCCAGACGTAAATTCCGTAGCCGATTCCGAATGGACGGTAGTGCGGTCTGTACTTGGGATACAATTCCACGTACCACTTGGAAAAGTGCCCATATGTGTGCTTGTATGGTTAATATGTGTGCTTGTGTTTTCTTGAATGTAATATGCCAATGAAGTTGTATGTTCGTTGCTACTTTGATATATTTTTAAGCATGCAATGTTAGATGTGAGATATATGTGAAATGTGTGCATAAGTTTTATTTTGTGTATGGGAATTTAGAAGCATGATACTCTTGGAAATAAGTGTTACTTAAGCTTGATTAAATTATTACATAAATCCTTTCATTACAAGTGACATGAGTAAGGGACCATTCCGAACCCAACGGTTTGAGGTCTTCCCTTGCGAGGGGTGAGTGCGGCCTTAAATCTTTGTCCCGGTTCACACCGGGTGGCGACTCCATGTTATTTCGTACTTCCCAACTAGGCCGCGAGCCTAGAAACGCGTCGCCCAGGTTCTGTTGTCTACACTGACAATAAATAAAGAAGGGTTTTCAAGAATATGTTTCTTGGGGGGTCTAACTTTATATTGGAAGAGTTTTGTTCTTACAAAATCTTGATTTGCGGTTCTTAGGGTTCACTCAATTATGTGGGGTTGCCTAGGAATTCAATTCTATAGTGGTTTTCGTCAATTAGGGTTTAGGAATTTAGTTTAATTAGGGTTGGGGTTAGAATTTAATAAATTGATATCAATTAGGTAAATGTAGAACTCTTTCATTCTAAGGGTGGCAATTTGAGTTAGAATTTATTTATTCGTTTAATTTGATTCACTTTAAAACGCATATGAATTTGAAAAAATGGATTCGTTTAATAAATTGGTCAATTCAATTTCATTCGTTTATCGAAAACGAATTTAAACTCACTGATTTATTTATTCGTTGAGGATTGGTTTTTTCCCTTACTAGTTGTTATTTTTAACAGAAATTCGCGAAGTTATTGCCAATTACTACGAAAAAATAATATTGTCTATATTTGGTGAGTCATTTTTAGTAAATCTATTAATGGTGTATTTCATATGTATACATTTATGAAAAATTAATGTACTTAATTATGATAATTTATATCATTGAATAATATCATAACTAAATGAATATTCGTATTTGATTCGTTTACTAAATGAATCGAATATGAATTCTAATAGTTTAATAAAAGATTTGAATATTATTTCATCACATTTTGATTCGATTCGATTCGTTTAAAATTCTATACAAATTCGATTTATCAATTCATTTTGCTTAAACAAGGAAACTATATACAATTAATTAATATGATATTAATAAACTAAAATCCCAAACAAAGAAATTATAAAAAAAAAATCATTTCCTTAATCATAGCCACATTATAAGAAAATATTATAATACACATATAGACATATTGACAAGGTTTAGGGTTAGGGTTTAAAGTTTTCGGTCGTTGTCGAGGCGTGTGGGCAACACACGCTACCGTTATTAGGATTTTACGACGAACCCTCCAGACCGCCTTGCTTAGAAATGGTCGGCCAACGCAACTATGGCCTCCACGCACTAATATAAGCCATCATTTATTGTAGATCTGAGTTTTTTTTAGAGTGGTTGCCACATAGCCTACCGTTTTCAGATGAATTGAAATAGCGAGGCACCTCTTAACGCCTAGACGGCTTTTAGGTGGGCTGTCTATGCAGTTTTTTAGAACACTACTGCGAGGCATCATTATAGTTTTTTTTTTAATTATTACAATCTACATATATTACAATATGTTGTCTACTCGGACTCAAAATACATACATATTATAACATTACTCATAAATCAACCGAGATGCAGCTCGAAATTCTTTATTCTCTATATACCGAGACACGGCTCGGAAATCTACTTCCATACATAAGAAAATCTTTCTTCAGACTCATGTCTCTCACCTAGTGAGAGAGATGGGTTACCAATGGGCTACATGCCCATTGGAATGCAAGGATTGTTTGTTTCACTGAAAAGTTTTGTTTCACTGTAAAAGCTTTCTCGGAAAATATTTTTCTCATTTTACACCGTTTAATACACTTACAGAAAGTTTGGTTAACGTAAATTGTTTCTCGGTCAATGGAAAAGTTTAGTCTTTTTTTTTTTTTTGGAAAATGACTTACGGAATATAATTCCGTAAGTGGTTTTTCGGAAAATGATTTTCTTTTTCTCTTCTACAAAGCTTTCATACCTCACTTCTAACTACCATAAAAAACTTTCCTTTTCAAACACCAAACATCTAAAATGTTTTTCGCAAAATATTTTCAAACGATAATCAAAGATCGAATAAAATTTTCCTTTTCAAAAATGATTTTCATGAAAAATATTTTAATTTCAAAAATTGATTTAAGGTGAAACAAACGAAGATCTCATGAAAACAGAACTAGGACATTCATATTATATGCAAAAATTAAATTTAATTATTACCTTGATTATATTTTGGATAGTCAAGCTTTTGTCAAAACAACCACCTTTGCCGAAATGATGCTCAGATAGCAGCAGCTTCAACAGATGTGACCATCCCATCATCCCCTCAATCCAATATCTTCACTTCAATATCAATAACGAAATGGTGATCTCCTCATTGGTAAGACAAAAACATATGATTATTTGTCTTCTGATGTCTAATGGAATGAAAATTTTTACTATGTAATGATGGTACCATCTCATTATACGCGGTCCTGGATTTTGGAGGGTTTAGGCCAGTTTCTAAAATATGTGAACCTAACGACAAAAAATAGATTTTTTCGACTTTCTTATTATAATAGGTATTAATTTTTCTTGGATTTATGGCCCAAATTTGGGGACCGCGGCCTATCCTTGTATGGGATGTCCCTATGGCTACCTCTGCACGTTATTAATGCAATAATCCAATAAAAACTTGTCACACGTGTCAAAATGATAAAAAAAAAACAACTAAATAAATAAAAATTATATTTAATATAAAGTGATATCACCTCATTCATACAATATTAGTATCAAACAATTACTCACTGCTGTTGCTGACCTTATGCATGGCAAAAAGCTCGGGCCCGGAATCAAAAAAATCGGGCCGGTCTTTAGAATTAAAGGCCCGGTTCCGGCTTAAATAAATAAATATATATAATTTTATTAAAAAAATCGGCTGGATAAAGCCCAAGCCCGGGACGGGCCGGCCCGGTAACAACTCGAACTAGACTTTTCCCAAACCCGGACCTAAATAATACTTTTCGGGCCGGACTTATCAAAGTCCGGGGCTTGGTTGCCATGCATAGCTGACCTCTCTTGAGTGAGAAGATGAAGGAAAAGGTTATGGAAAATGCGGACGAGAGCGTAAATGATCATAGGGCTGTTTTGGTAAACTGATCTTATTAATGTTCTTCTTGTCGATCGCCCTTTTGAGCTGGATATTAATGGGCCGAAAGCTGATCAGGTATTTATGTATGAGTAGAGCTTTTGCCACTACCCCCAGTAGATGAACAAGCCAGTAACAAATCCAGTAGACCCACAAATGAACGGAGATGGACGGATGGATGGGGAAGAGGTGGGGCCCACAGAGTGATGTGGGGGTATTTTTGGAATAAAATTAAGGAGTGTGATTAGGATTTTTATGGAGTGTCATAGGCTTCACTCTTTATGTAGATGATTCTGCTTACCCAAGAGCCCATTAATGAAAATAAAAAGTGGGCCCATTGGGTTGTTATTCACCCATTGTTCATGCTTTTAGCTAACAACATAATGGCGATTTTACCATGTACTTTTTTTTTTCCTTTTTTTGATAACCGGGGTGTCCGGACCAGCTTACGCGCACCTCGACTAATCTCCGGGACCTGTATCTCGTGTCCTCAGAAACTTTCCAACACAGATCAGGATAAATCGCTGGCTTATCACACCAGGGGCATGGCCCCAAGAAAATGCATCTAGTGAGTCTTCGAACCATTTGCATTTGCTGGCTACAACACTAAATCACGAATATCCAATCTTCACTGCTTTCTGACTTAATCAGCTTAGTAGATTCATAATAAAAAGAAGTGTTTTGAGATTACTTACAATGAAATGAAACAAAAGATACAATAGAACTATGACAATTATTATATGAGGTAGATGTGTATAATTGATCGATATAAATATTATGAGTTTTCTCATAATAAAAGCGACCGATATCTTCTTTTGTAATCCGAACATGAAGAAAAAAGAGATAAAACGATTCTATAAAAAATTTGATAATAAATTCATAATAGATTACAATGATGGAATTAATTATCTTTTTACATAAGGATAATTCAATGTAAAATTATCGATAAATATCCAAAATAATTGGAAAAATGTTCCTGATTGGTTGAATTGGTGATGTGTACATTATTTGGTCTTATTGAATAGAGCCTCCTCTAAGCTCCAAGAACAAACTCTTGCTTAGCACACATTTTTAATTTTTGATCTGATCATTGCTCTAATCAGTTTAATAAAAAAAAACTATATATATATATATTAGAATTTAAATTTTCAAAATTATAAAAAATTAAAATATTATTATAATAATTTACAGGATAATTAGATATCATTTTTTTAATTGTGTCATTCAACGACACAATTAGGCATCATCCATAAAATGGCCTTATCTTGAGGCTGTTGAATCCAAACTTTATCAATTATTCATCCATGTATGCCACCAAATCCTTCCAAATTTCCAAGTCATATTATTCTTAATTATAATTCAATTACAATTATTCCACTTCAAATCTTGTAATTTTAGTGACAAAAGTCCATGCAATGATACCCCCACACTATAAGACTTTTGGCGGCATATAACCTCAGCATTCTTGCCTTCATCTCCCCTCACACAAAAGATTGGAGGACTGAGCTTTCATTTGCTAATTGCCTCCTTTTTCTTTCCCATTATATTCCATGATCTTATTATTTTCTTTAAATTCAAGTCATTCTGATTTATTATGAACTATGTATATGCTATGTACTTAAGTTACGATACCTAGTTGGTTTCAAGTCCGACAAAAAATTATGATTGTGTTAGGTTTTCGACAACCAATATAGTTTATTTGTCAGATCGGCTCTGGCTGTTGGGGAATGCAGTAGGAAATCTAATTTTTGAGTCATGTATGACACTTTCTTAGAACGATATTTGCTCATACTATAGGTTGTAAGGGTTGCAAGTAAATTAACTATATGATACAACAAAAAACTTAAAGATGCAATATAACACTTTGTTAAATCTCTATTTGAGAACTATGATACGAAGAATGGTATCTTTGATGAATCGTTTTCGTGCTCTATATATATGTTGGGGTTTTTAACGGTATAATTGGGTAACGCAACAGAACACGAAAAATCAATTCTTTCTGATTTCATTTATTTCTCTTGGATAATTAAAATAAAATAATTTATTCTAATTACTCAATACTAAAAAACATAAATTTTACTCGAAAATCAGAATTTCTACAAATTATCGTGGGACCCCAAAAGTTTGTATTGATTTTCAATCACTACCAAAATAATTTATACATCTCACATACATCAAAATACAACTCACACACAAAATCCACATTTTTGTCAAATTGTCGAGAGACCCCATATTTTATATTTTGATCATTTTAGTCTTAACTTGTAAAATACAAGTTTAGGTGATTTCCAATCACTACCAAAATGATTCATACATCTCATACACATCAGAATACATCACATATATGAAAAGCCCCAATTTTGGTTTAGGCAAAAACTTAATTTTTCCAATTAATCAAATTAACCAAAATTAATTCAATATCACACTTTAATCCACCACTTTGAAATAATCCAAGAACAATTCTAGGTCATCAATGAATGGCCTAACAACTCTAGAATGAGAACAAGTCATCTAATGACTATAATAAGCTTTATTTACACTAAATAAGCTTACTTTAATTTACTACACATGCATATATCCATTTTAAGCATCTGAGCATCTCAACACAAAAATCAAGAGAGGGAAAAATAAACTAATATCATATGTTAAGCTATGGAACACTAGAAACAATTTCCAAATAAAAGAAAGTATGCAAATACCTTATTTCCAAGCTTTTCTTTGTATTTTTCCTTAAGCTTATTTGATTTTTCTCTATAGCTCTCTATTTTGGTGTTCTTGAATACTTAACTTAATGAAGCAAAAGGAAAATAAACATTTTATATATCTCTCCCCTTTGGTCGAACCTTAGGGAAAAATAAATATCTATTTTGCTTTAATTTTTATTAATATAATAATAATAAGTTAACTTGTTACAATTGTACACTACAACCATAAATGAATATTAGCAAGTTTAACCAATCATAAAATGTCATTTCCTAACATAATCATAACATTAGATATTTTTATTTTTAATTACTTTAATTATTTAACAATTGAATAATCAAATAATTACTTAATATAAATATCTAGATATATGTATTATATTTACATTAAATAATCAAAATACATATATTTATGATAAATATCAAATATCATATTTGACAATTAAATAATGTGTATTTAATAAAATCATGTATTAAATATAAATACACATTAATTAGGAAATGACCGAAAAGTCCATATGCATGTATTTATTCATTTAACCGTTAAACGATTTATAAATAATCAATATTATTTATAATAGTTGCTCTAGTGCTCTACGAGTTTATTTCATTATGTGAGACTCTCTAAGTTCAGGTATATCTGTCATGAAATCCAATTTCGTGTCCATAATTTACCCACTTGTAAATTATAACGACCACAGATAAACTCGATGAACCATACAAGTCGATGTCATTGCATACGTATAATCCCTCCGTCACAGGTATCCAGATTATACCAGCGATATAGATATTTACATCAAATCTCTTTAGGTATAATCCCGTCGACGTATTTGATGGAGTTGGTGCTTGGAGTGCCAATCTGAATTATGTATTTTATTATTTATTAATAAAATAACTACATTTTCCATTTCATACTTTATAATGGTATTGTCATTACGCGTATTAAATTGATGTATAGATATGCTAAGATTGACATCGACCTTAAAATAGTTTTGACACTAGGTGTAAACTATTCTTAAAGTAAATATTCTTAGTCATTGGTTTTGGAATACGGTCGAATTCCTATAACCTAGAAGACTAGCACATGTCATATATTAGAATTGGAGTTCCAATGGTTTAACCCGATGTACCATGAGTTTTGGAAACTCATATAGACGTGTGAGTATTGGTTGGACTGGATATTGAATGATGCATATACGATTCCTAATAGTTGGAAGTATACACCACCGTCAATAGGAATCTCCTCGAGTCGAGTAGCATATATAATCCTTTGACTATAGGATATCATTGATTTTGTGTGAGATCCTCCACACTTTGATGCCATGTATGTCAGAAACCTTTCATGGTCTAGCCTCTAGATGTTCGTTGGGTGTGGACCGATACACTCAATAATCAAGTGTGAAGCAAAATATGATCAGTCGGCCCATATGTTTACCATAAGGGATTTATGATGTGATCCAGAATGAGCTCTGTTTGTTAGGCCAATTTAACTTGAAGTTGTGGCTGATTGCATGGCTTGGTCAGATTTGTGTATTTGGGCCATTTTGGTGGATTTGGAAGATTCATTGGGTTCTAGAGTTTGGTCCATGCATGAGACTTTATATGAAAGATTTATTATGTCTAAATCAAGAATAAAATGGGTTTTAGACGTGCATGAGCTGCCTTGATTTATTTTCGGCTTTATTTCTGAATGGTGTATTAGTAGTGGCGGGATTTGCGCAGTCTTCATAATTTGGACATAACTTTCTCGTCTGATGTCCGATTTTGGTGATTCAAGTTGCATTAGAAACAGAACTCGTATCTCTACAACTTTGTAGCTTACATCAAAGTCCATTTCGGACTTCTTCTTGGTCAAAATAAGGACGCAAGATATCCTTACAGTTTTTATATTTTATATTTTTTAAGGTTATGTGTTGTTTAAGTGATGGGCTGAACTTTAATTATATTACAAAGAACATGCACGAAATTTTAAAGTATTTTATATGTTATTGGGTTTATTATACTAGGGTTTTATTATATTTGGGTAGAATTAGGGTTAGCCACCTATTTAAAGGGGCAATATTCATTATAATTGGGAATTAACTAAGAATATATCTTTTTACAAAACAAAGTGACTTGTGTCATCTTGAGGAAGTGGATTGGTTCTACATAAAAAAAAGCTTATCAACGTGTGGCAAGCGTTGTGGCGTTGTATCGCTGTACATGATTCTCCAAAGAAATAAAAAAGGTTCTTAAGGGTTGGACTTGATCTTGGAAGGATTTTTTTCTTACAAAATCAAGATTCGCAATTCTTGGAGCTTAGAACACGTGGAGGGGTTTGTTTGGCTTTGTTCCAGATAAGTTCTTATCAGTTTAGGTATCCATATGAGTAAAGTCACGATTCTTAAAGACTTTGGCCAAAGTCGATCACCTATGGTGGATCGCATCAGTTGTAAAGAATCGTGGACATATCGACATGAGATGTGCGCCTTGGAAACTTGACGATATATTTTATATTTTCTAAGCACAACTCAGATAGCCTACGACGGAGGGATTGTTAAACATATGTGATGACCTCGACTTGTATAGTTCAGAAAGATCGTTCGTGTTTTTCGCGAATTCGGAGGTAGCCGAATTGCGTACATATTAGGTAGGCTTATATGACGAACGTGTCTGAACTTAGAGAGTCCCAATATGAAGTGTACTCATTGAGCACTTGGGTAGCCGATTATTTTTTTATAAAAGATAATATTTGATATTATAATTATCAACTAAGATAATCAAGTGTTATTGGATAACATTGATTATTTACTTTGACCTAATTGGATTAATTAGATTAATTCAATAATTACACAAGGGCTTAATTGTAAAATCATAATTATCTCTATCATTTGAGGATATTATAGTAATTGTAAGTATGTAATAATATGTGGTTTTGGCTTGATTTAATTGGATTAAATCAAGGTGGCAAACATTTAACTAATCAATTTCCTAATCCTTGGCTTGATTTAATTGGATTAAATTAAAGTGGGAGTCAATGGAGATTAGTCACACCTAATTATACATATTTGGACAAATTAGATTAAGCCGACTTAAAAGTTGATTACAACTTTTATTATTTAAAAATTGCCTAAGTTTTGCTATAAATAGCAAGCTTTATGAAGGTTTTAATTACAAGTTCAAATACAAGAAAATTCTTAGAGAGATTAGCCTAACTTAGAGAAGTGTTTAGAGAATCTTGTGAGGTCTCTACAATATTTCATCTAGGAGAAATCAAGATTAGATCTTGAACTGAAGCTTGCTAGCATTGGAAACAAGATTGGATCTTGGAGTCAAGCTTGCACACCTTAGAGGTTCTCCAATAATTTCAACAAAGGAGAAGTAGATTGGATCTTGCATCAAGCTTACTAGGTAATGTTTGATCTTCTCCAAAGCTATGTTCATTTGTGTATTAGATGCATGATCACATAGCTTGATGTTGAAATAAGGCTAATCAATTGTGTTAGGATACTTTAGAAGTATAAACACAACATGTTTATCTATTCGGACAAAGATGTTCATGATGGACATGGAACAATTAATAAGAGTTTGGAACTCTAGATTAAAGCTTAGAGCTATGACTACCATTCTAGAATCACTTGACCACCTTTGGGTGACCTAGAAATGTTCATGAGATATTTCTTATTGGGATTCTAATTTTGTTTGTGTATTGGATTCAAAATTTACGCAAGTGCGTATTTAGAATAAATTTATGTTTTGTAAAAATATTTGATATTTTGAAAAACTTGATTTTTATTCTATAACATGTGTTAATGTTGGTTTTGAAATTAAAAATTAATTTTGGGTGTTTTTGAAGTGTTTAGGGAGAACCAGAAGTGATTAGGGTAAAATACCATAATCTCTTCAGCTCACTAGAAAGTGAGCTGAAGAAGGAAACAAATGAAAAAAAAATAGAAGATAGACTTGGGGTGTAGCGCATGTACTTCACGCGCGTCGCGCCCTTGGCGCGCGCCGATTTTGTTTTCACTTATTCTTGAGCTTCCAGACTCCGATTCAGTCTCGGTTTTTTCCTATATACTTGTAATAGAATATAGTATTTCATTAAATAATTTAAAATTACACCCATACTTGATATCCATGGGTTAGACCCATTTCCGCTGCCCTGGGCACCGATCCGACCCTAGGGGTTCCATAACTGCCCCAACAGAATGGTATCAGTAGCAAAGGCTTAACCACACAACACATATTTTTGAATCTATGCCATAGTAATTTTGATTTAATTATGCATATGACATATTTGATATGTATTGCATGTTTTCAATTAAAACTTTGACTTAATAAAGTTAATGACTTGATTGTCATAAATCTCTCGTGATTAGGTGATTATTTTTAAGTAATAGTATTAATAATGTCGGAGCATTATTGGATGGTCTGTCTTATCAATACAAAGATGAATGAGTTCTTACTATTTATATACAATATCGTCATTAGTGTGAAGGTATAAGTGCTCGGAACTTAGGTCGCTCTGGTAAAACATTAGATATAGCGTGATGAGTTAACGTAGTCACCCAATATTGTCATTAGTGTGAGGGTGTACATACGAAGCTTATTAGTGCACATTGACAAATATATACCTAGAACACGTCTTAATCCAATATCGTCATTAGTGTGAGGATAAGAAACGGTTCAAGACCAAACTACGAGTCACATGAAGTGATTGACCATGGAGGTCTACCTAATGAGTTTACAAAGGCCAATATCTTCATTAGTATGAGGCTGGAGTAAATGTCATGGGATGCACTTCCCGCTAAGAAATTTTTATAGTCAAATTTCTATTTTTCCGTTAAGGGAGATTACGGAATTACGTAAAGTAGTGGGACGACACTAATAGATTTAAAATTCCATAATCAATTAGTGTTATCACTATCGAAATGAAAATTGTTCTACTACTACTCAAAAATTTTGTCTTGTAGATGGATGCCACTAATCCATTGATGAAACTTTTGGATTTCAATAAGCTAAAAGGTGCCGAAAACTATTTCGAATGGGAAATGAACATGCGCCTTGTCTTGGAGTATGAAAAGTTGACTTATGTCACGATCAATCTGTTAGGAATATGCCCTATACCCAATTTGTGGATGGGCTATATGTACATGTATTTGTAATATTTTTATTAATTAATAAAATGGCAATCTTTATTATATGTGTCTTACATAAATTATATGAATCATCAAACACTGTAATAAAACCTTTGGAATAATAAAATGATGGCTTCCACGCCTTATGAGAATCATTACTCTTAAACGTTCCTAGTCATAGTTTTATGAATAATCTGGGCGTTCACAAAGCGGAGAGACTAGCATGATGATATGATCCGCCCTTAAGTGGGGTAGCCGATCTCATAGGCTACTAGCGGAGATCCATCCGCTTGGTGTATCACATGGATGCATGAGTTTCTCGTGTCCATCGAACTGACCACCGAAAGTTTTCACATGGAGTGTTTATCCCATGTGTCTGTGAGAAATTTTATGTATCGATTGTATGACTAGTCCTTAGACTTGAGGTATTTACAATCTTATGTGTGGATCAAATAACTTTGACATTCTCCTTCCACTGTTCAAAAGATCCGGTCATAAGGGTATGATTGGGTCATTTGTTGAAACACATGAAGTTTGTAAAGATACAACAGAGAATCGCCACTCTATCGGATAATATTTTCTTATAAGAGTAATATTTCAGTTCGCGGGTTGATATGTGTGATCAATGCTTGAGACTGTGGCCGCAACGGAAGAATCATGTGAGATTCTTGGGTTAGCACGATTCATGACACTATCAACATCATACATTTGACTATATGGGTAGACATTTTCCATACCCTAGGTCAAACGATGGGGATACAGTGAGGCGAAGGACTGTATCATATGTAAATCGCATACATAATGGGTATATATATATTTTCTTCTCATTTGGGGGCCTTGGCATGTTGCTAGATGTCAACCTTGGTCATTGAAATCGAACGACCATCTGATCGGAGGATAATTTATGTTCGATTAAATTATCACGATTCATTTCATGTCCAACTTGAGGGGAACCCAAAAGGTCACATACAACAAAGTCGAAATCAATGGTTAACAGTGCACAGTACAAATTTAACAGCATATATGATTACTGTAGGAATTGTTCATAAATGGTTCAATGTGTTTAATTATTGAACAGATCATTTATGAGGTTCCATAGTGGCTTATGGATTGGTGAATGATGATATGGGCACTTTGGGAATTGGAATAAATAAATAAATAAAATAAAAAACATGAATAGTAACGTGAATAGTAATGTGAATAGTAAATGTTTTTTTGTTATTTGTTTTGAATTCCAATTCGGCCCAAACTCTTATTAGGGTTTTATAATCTCATTAAACCACTAAATTAAGATCCAATGGCTAAGATTAAATTATCATTTATCCCACATCGGATTCTTAATTAATTTTGTTGTCTTTGGAGCACCTGTATAAACCCAAAGAATTCTTTACAAATTTTTGCACCAAACCTTTCATATCTTGGGTTTATATAAGTGAGCAACTCTAAAGTTTAAGAGTAAGCCACTGATTTTGAGGATCCTTAAGTCTAATTGACTAGAGGAATCTCGAGTTAAAAGTTTTGAGGTATTTGCCTAGGCTAACACCAATGGCAAAATACCCGTGCACTCAAGGCGTAGTCTTGCCATTGAGTTTTGGCTTTGGTGTGTGCATCTTTGGAGGCCACACACTTGGGTGGCTCTTTGGAACGTGGAAGAGCTTGCTGAGTTCGAGAAAAGCTTGTAGATTGGAGGGAGGACTGGAGGAGTCTTCGGTTCAAGTAAGTCTTTTTCTTTCTTTATTTTAATTAGAGTTCTTATGATAGTTAGCATGTTTAGGTTTATGTTCTTTGCATGTTTTATGAGTTTTTATGCTTAGAATATATAGTAACATGTCTAGACTTGTAGAATAATCAAAACAAATGGGTCATGGGGAAATGGATATCGGCATCATAATTTTAACAGTGCACAGTAAAAATTTAACAGTATATATGATTGCTGTAGGAATTGTTCATAAATGGTTCAATGTGTTTAATTATTGAACAGATCATTTATGAGGTTCCATAGTGGCTTAGGGATTGGTGAATGACGATAGGGGCACTTTGGGAATTGGAATAAATAAATAAAAAAATAAAAAAAAATGTGAATAGTAATGTATATAGTAATTTTTTTTATTTGTTATTTGTTTTGAATTCCGATTCGGCCCAAACTCTTATTTTGGGTTTGTATAGGTGCTCCAAAGACAACAAAATTAATTAAGAATCCGATGTGGGATAAATGCTAATTTAATCTTAGCCATTAGATCTTAATTTAGTGGTTTAATGAGATTATAAAACCCTAATAAGAGTTTGGGCCGAATTGGAATTCAAAACAAATAACAAATAAAAAAATTTACTATATACGTTACTATTCATGTACTATTCACGTCACTATTCATGTTACTATTCACATTACTATTCACATTTTTTTATTTTTATTTATTTATTTATTCCAATTCCCAAAGTGCCTCTATCGTCATTCACCAATCCCTAAGCCACTATGGAACCTCATAAATGATTTGTTCAATAATTAAACATATTGAACCATTTATGAACAATTCCTACATCAATCATATATGCTGTTAAATTTGTACTGTGCACTGTTAACCATTGATTTCGACTTTGTTGTGTGTGACCTTTTGGGTTCCCCTCAAGTTGGACATGAAATGAATCGTGATAATTTAATCGAATATAAATTATCCTCCGATCAGATGGTCGTTCGATTTCAATGACCAAGGTTGACATCTAGCAACATGCCAAGGCCCCCAAATGAGAAGAAAATATATATATACCCATTATGTATGCGATTTACATATGATACGGTCTCTCGCCTCACTGTATCCCCACCGTTTGACCTAGGGTATGGAAAATGTCTACCCATATAGTCAAATGTATGATGTTGATAGTGTCATGAATCGTGCTAACCCAAGAATCTCACATGATTCTTCCGTTGCGGCCATAGTCTCAAGCACTGATCACACATATCAACCCGCGAACTAAAATATTACTCTTATAAGAAAATATTATCCGAGAGAGTGGCGATTCTCTGTTGTATCTTTACAAACTTCATGTGTTTCAACAAATGACCCAATCATACCCTTATGACCGGATCTTTTGAACTGTGGAAGGAGAATGTCAAAGTTATTTGATCCACACATAAGATTGTAAAGATCTCAAGTCTAAGGACTAGTCATACAATCGATACATGAAAGTTCTCACAAACATATGGGATAAACACTCCATGTGAAAACTTTCGACGGTAAGTTCGATGGACACGAGCAACTCATGCATCCATGTGATACACCAAGCGGACGGATCTTCGCTAGTAGCCTATGAGATCGGCTACCCCACTTAAAGGCGGATCATATCATCATGCTAGTCTCTCCGCTTTGTGAACGCCCATATTATTCATAAAACTATGACTAGGAACATTTAAGAGTAATGATTCCCATAAGGCGTGGAAGCCATCATCTTATTACTCCAAGGGCTTTATTACAGTATTTTATGATTCATATAATTTATGTAAGACACGTATAATAAAGATTGCCATTTTATTAATTAATGAAAATATTACAAATACATGTACATATAGCCCATCCACAAGTTGGGTATAAGGCATATCCCTAACAATCTCCTACTTGCACTATAGCCAACTAGTATGAATATGGACACTATACTCCCGGGGTGTGCTTATCATACTTTTGTTGAGTCAGCCCTTTAGTTAGAGAATCTGCAAGATTATCTTCTGTGGGTATTTTCTCTATAATAACTTCTTTTCTCTCAACAATCTCCTTAATGAGATGAAATCGCCTGAGTACGTGCTTGGATTTCTGGTGGGACCTTGGTTCATTTGATTGAGCAATGGCGCTCGTGTTTTCACAGTACATCGTGACGCCATTCTTTATCGCAGGAAGCACTTCCAGCTCCGTGATGAACTTCTTTATCCAGACTGCTTCTTCTTGCTGCCTCATATGCTGCAATATACTCGGCTTCAGTGGTGGAGTCCGCTATAGTTGACTGCTTTGAGCTTTTCCAACTGACAGCACCGACATTCAAAGTAAACAGATATCTTGTTTGCGATCTGCTGTCATCCCTATCGGTCTGAAAGCTCGCATCACAGTAACCAATGACTTTCATCTCAGAACAATCTCCGTATGTCAAAAACACATCCTTATTTCTTCTCAGATACTTGGGGATTGTTTTGACAGCTACCCAGTGTTGCTCACCAGGATTTGTCTGATACCTGCTCGTTATGCTAAGAGCATAAGAGACATCAGGTCTTATACATAGCATGGCGTACATGATCGATCCTATTGCTGAAGCATAAGGGATCCTACTCATATGCTCTCTATCTGAAGGAGTATGTGGAAATTGCTCCTTAGATAATTTGATTCCATGACAAGTAGGTAAATTACCTCTTTTGGAATCTTCCATTTTGAATCTTTTCAAAACTTTATCTATGTACGTGGATTGAGAAATTCCTAACAACCTCTTAGATCTATTACGGTAGATCTTAATACCGAGGATGTAGGCTGCTTCTCCCAAATCTTTCATGAGAAATTCTGAGATAACCATTGCTTGGTGGCTTGCATCATGGGAATATCATTCCCGATGATTAATATGTCATCGACATATAATACAAGAAATACAACAGCACTCCCACTACTTTTCCTGTAAACACAAGGCTCGTCTACATTTTTGATGAAGTCAAATTCTTTGATTGTCTCATCAAATCGTATATTCCAACTTCTGGAGGCTTGCTTGAGTCCATAAATGGATCGTTTAAGCTTGCATGCTTTATTATGACCATCCTTAGATGCAAACCCCTCAGTTTGTGTCATATAGACTTCCTCTACGAGATTCCCATTAAGGAAAGCTGTTTTGACATCCATCTGCCAAATCTCATAATCAAAGTGTGCAGGTAGTGCCAGTAAAATTCGAATGGACTTTATCATTGCAACAGGCGAGAAGGTTTCGTCATAGTCAATTCCTTGGATTTGTCTATAACCTTTCGCCACCAACCTAGCCTTATAGGTTTGGATGTTGCCTTCTGCATCAGTTTTACGCTTGTAAATCCACTTGCAGCCTATGGGTTTTATCCCTTCAGGTGCATCCACCAAGTCCCAGACTTGATTCTGATACTTAGAGTCTATTTCGGATTTCATGGTCTCAAGCCACTTGACTGAATCAAAGTCACGCATTGCTTCGTCATAATTGGTGGGATCGTCATTATCAATGACCTGATCATGTTCCTCATGAATATGGAAACCATATCTTTCAGGCTCATATCTTTCCCTACCAGACCTTCTAAGTTCATAACCTTGTGGTTGTTCTGTCACTGCCCTTTTGAGGGGCCTGGGGTTTAGTTCTATATTAGTTTGTTCTTCTCGTACCTCATCGAGGTCAAGTCTACTCCACTATATTTCTTAAGAATGAATTCATTCTCTAGAAATTTAGCATTTCGTGAGACAAATGTTCTTTGTTCATTTGGGACGTAGAACACGTATGCTCTTGAGTCCAAGGCATATCCTACAAACTTACATTTAATTCCCTATCATCCACATTTGTTAGTTTGTGTGAGCTTAACATATGCGTCACATCCCCAAACTCTTAGATAATTAAAACTAGGACGTTTCCCAGACCATAACTCATATGGTGTTTGACTAACAGTCTTGGAAGTAACTTGATTTAGTAGTAGTATTACAGTTTCTAAAGCAAGACCCCAAAATAATCGAGGTAGATCTGTGTCTGACATCATTGATCGGACCATATCTAATAATGTCTGATTTCTCCTTTCGGAGACCCCATTATGCTGTGGAGTTCCCGGAGGAGTCCACTGGGAAACAATGCCATTTTCTCTCAAGTAATCTTGAAATTTGTCGCTTAAGTATTCACCACCTCGGTAAGATCTTAGTGACTTAATACTTTTATTAAGCTGGTTTTCTACTTCAGCTTTGAAGACTTTGAATTTCTCAAAGGCTTCAGATTTGTACCGCATAAGGTACACATACCCATATCGCGAGTGATCATCGATAAAAGGTAATGAAGTAGGAGAATCCACCTCTAGCGGTGACTGACATTGGTCCACACACATCAGAGTGTATGAGTTCTAATGTCTCCGCTGCACGCTGTCCTTTACCTTTGAAGGGTAATTTGGTCATTTTACAAAGTAAACAAAACTCACAAGTTCCATAAGGTTCATATTTGAAGGGTCTGAAATACACATCCTTATGTAGCTTAGTTAATCTTGTTTTATTGATTGACCTAAGTGACTGTGCCATAGAAGTGATTCATTGAGATTATTAGAGTTAACGTTGTATATATTAGAGGTTGAACATTCTTTGTTAGTTTGTAAGACATAGATACCATTATTCAAAATAAAATCTCCATATTTTATTTCATTGAAATAAATAGAACATTCATTACAACTTATTAGGCATGAAAAACCTTTATTATATAAAGAAGAAATTGAAATGATGTTCTTTACTATAGAAGGTACATAAACACAATCCTCTAAGTCTAAAACTAAACCATTCGGCAAAACTAATGAATAAGTCCCCACGCACAATGCAGCCAGTTTTGCTCCATTACCCATGCGTAAGTCAACCTCCCTATGACGGAGTCTCCTACTGTTTCTCAGGCCCTGCACATTGTTACACAAGTGAGTCCCACAACCGGTGTCAAGCACCCAAGTAGAAGGTTCAGAGTTTGAGAATATAATTCAATCATATACAACATACCTGAAGCATTGGGCTTCTTGGCCTATTGGGTTTCCCTAGCTTCATTGGCTTTCAAGGATATGCAATCTTTCTTCCAATGACATTTATTTCCACAAAAGAAACATTTCCCCTTTCCTTTTTTCTTCTCCAACTTACCATGGGGCTTTATGTGATCTAGAGCCTTGGCATTGCCCTTATTTTTCTTTGGGCCTCGTGGCTTCAGGTCCGTACCCGTAAGCATGACATATGTTTTAAGCTCCGGTTTCAAGTCCTTCTCTGTTTGTTTTATCAGATTGTACAATTATGCTAAAGTAGCTTCTTTATCAGACAGATGAAACTGCATAATAAAGTTAGAGAAGTCTTTTGGTAATGACTGAAGAATTAGATCGTGACCTATCTCATGATCCATGATGAACCCGAGGTTGGCCAATTTTTCAATGTGGCCAATCATCTTAAGCACATGTCCACTAACAGATCCTTCCTTATACCTTGTTTGGAATAAGGCACATGACACTTGGAATCTCATGGTATGAAAGGAAGTTGCATACAACTTCTTCAAGTGAAAGATGATGGTTTGAGCATCCATATCTTCGTGAGCTTTCTCAAGTTCGTCCGACATAGAGCCAAGCATTATGCAAACTGCTTGCTCAGCATCATCGACGTGTTTCTTCCAAGCATCAAATGTATTTTGGTCAGCATCTTCTGCGGGTTCAGGGGGAAATGGTCTTTCAAGAACATATAAAATCTTTTCTTCTTGTAAGATAATTTTAAGGTTTCTAAACCAGTCATTGTAGTTGTCCATTTTGAGCTTATGCTCATCAAGGATGGAACGAAGTGATACTCTGTTTGCAATTTGAATGTTTGTGAAATATTTTAACCCACCTGCTAAGAGAGAATGTTGAAGTTAGGAATATGTTTTCATGAATGTTTCATAATAACATGGGCTTTTAATATTATGAAGTTTCTCTCACTCAATTGTTTTAAAATTTTAAGTAAATCGCATCAACCCCAATATGATGGATTTCTTGTGGGCAAGGATCCCATTATCATCATTTCATAACTCCGACTAGGGCCGGTCGTTATAAAATATGATAATTAGGTAGATTCCCAACCAATTTATGATATAAATCACAATTCCTTGATCATTGGGTTGGGCAATCAAACATGTCATAGCTTATGCTAGTCCTTGTGGACACCCAATCTTTACCACTAAGTTATAAGACCACGCCTAAGGGTCGCTGCGTCTTATGACTCAGAAAAGTCAAACCATTGTCAATAGTACGATTTAGGAACAAATTGGTATTGGTCAGTCTGGTAAAGCCTAGTCCTGCCAATACGGTTTAAGCCTTTGGGTCTATACTTTACAATATGAGGCAAATTTTAGACTTAAATTATTATTGAGGATTTTAGCAAGTTTAAGTGAATAACTGTCAAATAGATTCCTCCATTGAAAATTCCCCAGAGGGAGGGTGGACCGAACTCTCTTAAATACCCCTACCTCTTAGGCTCTTATTGCCTTGGTGACAGGAATAAACAATAGATCCTCCAAATTAGTCCAACACTTTAAATATGTTTTAAGGTAAGCTTTGAGTAAATGATTATCTAGATGTCTTCAAAGATTTTCCTTTTGGCTATAAAAAGGTAGTGAATGAAGGAAGACACCAAATCATTATCTAACTCTAGTAATACCTTTGGTTAAATTAACTTTAGTTTGGAAAGTTTTATTAACGCCTTGGTCCTACCCCACTTGTATCTTTTATAATGTCTTTTGTTATAAACAAGTGATTTATATTTATTAGCCTTAAAGGTAATAAATCTCTAAGTTCATCACGAAATAATTACTTAGCTAATGGATAAGCTATACACTCTCTATTTCCTTAGAAAGTCTCTAGATGCTTGCACCCTAAAATAATCATGCCAATTCTAATCATACATAGAATCATTAAGCATATGAGTTTTAATATGTTGGAATTATTTTAGGCATTAAATAACTTTGATTAATATTTAATTGTGATATTGCATTTTATTTTATTCAAATACATTTACTATTCACATTTTTTTACAGATGTGTGAACTTTAAATGCAATTTCACAATTCAAATCTCAACCAAATCATGCAAAACATGTGCCTAACATTAAGTTCAGGGTGTTAGCTTTCCAACGAGCTTTTACACACCTAATTTCGAGTTCAAATGAGAGAGAACTAATCAAAACAAAAATGGCGCGCTGATACCACTGTTGGGAAGCCGCCGCGAGTGCGCAGCGGAAAATTAAAATTATGATGCCGCTATCCCTTTGCCCAAGACAATCCACTGCCTATTGATATCGATCTTGACTCCACTCCAGAAGAGCGAGAAATTTTTGATAGATGGAAGGATGATAACTTGAAGGTGAAATCTTACATCTTGGGATCGATGGTTCCAGATTTACTGAGACAGTACATTGAAGTATCGGATGCTTGGAGCATCATGCGAACACTCAAGGAGTTGTTTGAGGAAAATCAAGATATTGAAATTTATCGAAGATCTAAGGAATTGTTTCGTGCCGAACTCAAGAAGGGAGGAGCTGTCAGCACTCATGTTTTGAACATGATCGACCAGATTCGATATCGGAAACGACAGGGCATTGTGTTTGATGAACGACTGGGTCGTAATTTGATTATGTCTTCTTTGTCTGGTTCTTATGCTGGCTTTGTATTAAATTTCCATATGCATTCGATGCAAGCCACATACGAAGAACTTCATAACATGCTACGCACGATGGAGCAAGATTTGAAGAAATGCAACCTCACACTATATCTCCATGGTGGAGCTGGCTCTTCAAAGACTTCTGGGAAATAAAAAAAATTAAAGATGGGGAAGAAGAAGATATCAAAGAAAAACTATAAGAAGCGCAAAGGCGCAAAACTGAAAGTAGCTCGTGATCAATGTCTACAATGCAAGAAGTCTGGACACTCGAAGAATGACTGTCCAGAGCTAAAAGGAAAAACAGAACCCTCAGGTACGCTTTGTATTTTTCCAATTATTGACGTCTCATTAGCCTTAGATGCAAATAATGGATGGGTGTTAGACACTGGTAGTTCTATTCATATTTGCAATTCCCTGCAGGAAATGAGGGTTATAAGAAGGCTGAATAAATGAGAGATCCAACTTAGAGTTGGCAATAACGAGACATTGGATGTCAAGGCCATAGGAACGGTTGTTCAAGATCTCCCAAATGGATGTAAATTAGATTTGCATGACTGTTATTATGTTCCCTCAATTATCATTCAAATAATATCACTGCCAATATTAGATAAATAGGGATATAAAATAAACATTAAGGATAGAACTTTATGTTTGTATGATAAAGAAAATTTATTGAAATGTGAATGTTCTTCATCAAACGGTCACTATGTTTTGGAAACATATAGATGTCTTTAATATAGAGAAAAATACAAGTAGGAAGTCTGAATTAAATAATACTGAATTATGGCATATGAGATTGGGCCACATAGGTGTTAGACGTCTAACCAAATTAGTAAATGATGGTTTGATGGAAAATCTTACCTTAGATCATTATCTGATTTGTGAGTCATGTATCCAAGGAAAGATGACAAATGCCTCATTTCAAGGTGTTGGACACCGTGTTGGAGATTTACTGGAACTAATACACAGTGATGTGTGTGGTCCATTAAATCATGCCGCTTATGATGGTTTCACATATTTTGTGACTTTCACAGATGACAAGTCTAGATATGGATATGTCTATCTGATGAAACATAAGTCGGAAACATTTGACAAGTTCAAAATATTCCGAAACGAAGTAGAAAACCAAATCAGTAAATTCATCAAATATCTTAGATCAGATCGAGACGGTGAATACATGAGTGAGGAATTCAGAAATTATTTAAGGGATAATGGAATTCTCGCCCAATATAGCCCACCAGGAACACCTCAACACAATGGAGTGTCTGAGCGTAGAAATCGTACTTTATTGGATATGGTGCGAACGATGATGAGCTATACAAATCTTCCTTATTATCTTTGGGTTACGCTTTACAAACTGCTGCCTACATAATTAATAGGGTTTCATCAAAAGTTGTTTCTACGACCTCCTATCATATATGGTTCGGTAGAAATCCAAGTCTTAGACATTTAAAGATTCGGGATTGTCCTGCATATGTTAGAATTGTGCAGCGGGATAAACTAGAACCTAGAGAGTATAAATGTAGGTTCGTTAGATATCCTGATAATTCCATGGGATATCAATTCTACGATTCCGAGCAACGAAATGTATTTGTTGTTCGCTTTGCAACTTTTCTTGAAAAGTGATTTTTAAGAGAAAGTGGGAATTGTAGAGAGAATAAACTTGATGAGTTTGATCCCAACATTAACGAACCTGAGATGGAACCAGAGATCCAATTAGATGAAAGATCTACAACACAGGTTCTACGTAAGTTGAATAGAATATCAAGGCCTCCTGAGAGACTGTTTTTAACATATGATGTGAGCCTTGATGTTCTCCTCTTGGAGGAAAAAAATATGACTACGTATAAGGAAGCGATATTGGATATCGATTCAGGAAAATGACAGGAAGCCATGAAATCCGAAATGGATTCAATGCATGCCAATCAAGTCTGGTACTTAGTTGAACTTCCTGAAGGAGTTAAACCTATTGGCTGTAAATGGATTTACAAAAGGAAGCGAGGGCCCGATGGAAAAGTGGAAACCTTTAAGGCCCAACTGGTAGCGAAAGATTACACTCAACGTCCTGGGATTGACTATGAGGAAACTTTTTCACCAGTAGCCATGCTAAAATCCATTAGGATTCTTTTAGTCGTTGCTGCATATCACGACTATAAGATATGGCAGATGGATGTGAAAACCGCTTTCCTAAATGGATTCCTTGAAGAGGATATCTATATGGAACAACCAGAGGGTTTCGTATCCAGTGAGACTTCAAACTTGGTTTGTAAGCTCCAAAAGTTTATTTATGGACTTAAACAGGCATCCCGAAGCTGGAATCGTCGTTTTGATGAGATAATTAGATTATCTGGATTCATCAAAAATGAGGAAGAATCATGTGTTTATAAGAAAGTGAGTGAGAGCATGATAGTTTTCTAGTCTTGTATGTAGATGACATTTTTATCATAGGAAATTATATAGGGATGATGCAAAGTGTGAAAGCCTACCTTTGTAAGAATTCTCCATGAAAGATATGGGTGAAGCTTCCTATATACTAGGTATAAGGCTCTATCGAGATAGAGTTAGGAAGCTTATAGGGTTGTCACAATCGACGTACATAGACAAGATGTTAGAAAAGGTACAGTTTTACCAACTGCAAGGCAGTAAATGTACCTTTCCGATACGGCATACATCTTTCAATAAAATGGCACCTCAAACTGAGGAAGAGAGAGTTAGGATGTCTAACTTGCCATATATTTCTTGTATTGGAAGCATAATGTATGCAATACTATATACTAGACCTGACATCAGTTTTGGCATTAGTGTGACCAGCCGATATCAATCTGATCCAGGTAATGATCATTGGACAGCCGTGAAACATATCCTAAAATATCTTAAAGGCACCAATGATAAGTTTCTAATATATGGAGAAAATGAGCTACAAGTTAAAGGTTATATCGACTTCGACTTCAAAGGAGATCCAGATGATAGAAAATCTACATCAAGATATATATTTACCCATAAAGGTGGTGTGATTAGTTGGCGTTGTTCAAATCAAGGCTCAACAGCTGATTCTACCACTGAGGCAGAATTTATAGCGATTTCAGAACTGCTAAAGAAGCTGTTTGGATTAGAAATTTTATCACAGAACTTGGTGTTGTGCATAGTATTGCGGATTCGATCCCATTGTACTGTGATAATAACGGAGCCATCGCACAGGCTAAGGAGCTGAGGGCGCATTCCAAGTCTAAACACGTGGAAATGAAATACCGCGTAATTAGAGAGATAATTGAATGAAAAAATATAGTGGTCTTGAAGGTTAGAGGACAAGACAACATAGCAGACCCGCTTACAAAGGCCTCACCTCCTAAGTTATTCGATAAACATTGGATGGGATGGGACTACGGTACCATCCAGATTGGCACTAAGCAAGTGGGAGTTTGATGGAGTTGGTGCTTGGAGTGCCAATTTGAATCGTATATTTTATTTATTAATAAAAATAACTACATTTTTCATTTCATACTTTATAATGGTATTGTCATTACGCGTATTGAATTGATATATAATATGCTAAGAATGACATCGACCTTATAATAGTTTTGACACTAGGTGTAAACTATTCTTAAAGTAAATATTCATAGTCATTGGTTTTGGAATACGATCGAATTCCTATAACATAGAAGACTAGCACATGTCTTATATTGGAATTGGAGTTCCAATGGTTTAACCCGATGTACCATGAGTTTTGGAAACTCGTATAGACATGTGGGTATTCGTTGAAGCGAATACTGAATGACTCACGGCGATTCCTAATAGTTGGAAGTACACACCACCGTTAATATGAATCTCCTCGAGTCGAGTAGCATATAATAATCATTTGACTATAGGATATCATTGATTTTGTGTGAGATCCTCCATACTTTGATGCCATGTATGTCAGAAACCTTTCATGGTCTGGCCTCTAGATGTTCGTTGGGTGTGGACCGATGCACTCAGTAATCAAGTGCGAAGCAAGATAGAATATGTCGGCCCGTATGTGTACCATAAGGGGTTTATGTATACATGTGAGTAAAGTCACGATTCTTAAAGACTTTGGCCAAAGTCGATCATATAGGGTCGATCACATCAGTTGTAAAGAATCATGGACAGGTCGACATCAGATGTGCGCCTTGGAAACTTAACGGTATATTTTATGTTTCCTAAGCACAACTCGGATAGCCTACGATGGAAGGATTGTTAAACATATGTGATTACTGATGAGCGGAAAATATATCAATATTTACCGCCCCTTTTACTTAATATTTTGTATAGTTTCTCTGGTTTGATGAACGTTTTGATATGTTTTATTTTATTTTGCAGATAAAATAATGTCGGGACTCAATGAAATCATTTAAGATGAAATGTGGATCAAATAAGGGCAATTATTGGACTTGATATATTAAATTTGGAGATTGGAAATTTGAAAGGGCGTTTTTGACGAAGTGCAGTTTTGGAAATCCAGTTTTGCGCATCTGTTGTATTTTGGGCATAAAGTTTTACTCAGATATCGGATTGAGCTGATTCAAGTTCCAGATTAAAGAAGATTCAAATATCTACAACTTTGAAGAGAAAATATTTTCAAATTCTGATGATTTCAAGACCGAAATTGATGAACCATCCAGAAGTGTGTGGAGTGTAATTATTAAAAGTCATTATCAATCATTTTCAAAGCAAAATATTAATTAATAAATAATTAATAAAAATTATCAAATCACCACCAAACAAGATAAGCAATTAGTGGAGCAATTATGGATTTGGTGGAGTAATTAGTGGAGAAATTAATAATGGATTTGGTGGAGAAATTGATTGATGATTTGATGGTGGCAAAATTTTGCCTATAAATACCAAGCCATTTCATTTGTAATATTCATACTTTCTTCTTTGAAATCCTTAATGAAAAAATAAAAGGATTGTATCTAGTTTTGTTATTTTAGTTTTCAGTAATTAATTTTCAATTTCGCATTTTCTTTTCTTTACTTTTTCAGTTTTACTTTCCGTAATTTACTTTACGCATAACACTTTCCTTCTTTACTTTTTCAGTTTTTTATTTTTCAACCTGAGGAGGTAACTTCCCTCTGCCGAGGTGAAATGTAATTCTTTTACTGTTACTATCTTAGATTAATCTCCCTTAGACACAACATATTCACTATTCTAAAATTTGACTTAAAAAGGAATACCGCTATATTGGTCGGTGGGCTATTTAATTTAAACTGTTAAACCTGACTAAGCAAGGATACCGCCAGATTGGTCGGTTGGTATTTTAATTTTGGTTCCGCCTTTATGGCTGGTTATTTCTTTATCGCCTACATGGCAGGTTCATGGACAATTTTACCGCCTGCCTTTATGGCTGGTCGGACTTAACTTGACTTAATCAGGGTACCGCCTATATGGTCGGTTGGTTTTAATCTCACAAGTGATTATGTTATACTAAGGGAGATATCTAAGTTAGTAAATAGTAAAAGTAATTCCTTTTATCTTGGCAGTTTATTTTCATTTACTTTCCCGCTTTTACTTTCTCGCAGTTACTTTTTAGCATTTTTATTGTATGTCTTTTAAGTTTTCATTAGCCATAGCTATGTATTGTAACTAAGTTAGTATCTAGGGTTGTGATGAATTTCAATATAATCGGTTTATAAGGGGTTAGATTATAGGTTGGGTAATTTAAAGATTTATTTATTGAGTCTTAATCTTAATGCTTTTTATTAACTGGCCATTAATAAAATTGATTAGGTAAACTTAAAATGAACTAGACATAGGGATTTTAAGTTTAAGACCTTAGACTCAATAACCCACGATCTTCCTTGAGGATAGATAACCCTTTTAATAGATTTCCTTACAGGATAGGAATATACCTATCGGGCAGGGGTAGCCATAATTGGAACTTAATCTTAATGAATCTAGGTAATTTGGTTGACATAGACATATGGTTCAATTGGATTATACTAGGTATTTGAAATTGACCATCGGAAGAGGCTTTTACATAAATTAGTGTTCCGGGTTAATAAATCAATATATTACCCAACTTTAAGATAACCACTTCATCTTCTAAATAATATTGGAATTAATCACAACCCTGGATAGTTTTTATAAATTTGGATTTTTCTCAACCTACTTTTAAGCAATTTTATTTACTTGTTTTAAATTTAGAATCATCGTCATTTCAAATCAATCAATCAAACAACCTGTTAGATACTGGTAATCAGTTGGCCCCATAAATTAATAACAAAAAGGTTTTAAGTCTCGTGGATCGATACTTTTTATACTACTTGAACGATACGTGCGCTTGCGTTATACGTGTGTGATTACGCCGGTCAATTACCTCGACTTGTATAGTTCAGAAAGGTCGTTCGTGTTCTTTGCGAATTCGAAGGTGGCCGAATTACGTACATATTAGCTAGGCATATATGACAAACGTGTCTGAACTTAGAGAGTCTCAATATGAAGTGTACTCGTTGAGCACTTGGGTAGCCGATTATTTTTTATAAAAGATAATATTTGATATTATAATTATCAATTAAGATAATCAAGTGTTATTGGATAACATTGATTATTTACTTTGACCTAATTGGATTAATTAGATTAATTCAATAATTACACTAGGGCTTAATTGTGAAATCATAATTATCTCTACCATTTGAAGATATTATGGTAATTGTAAGTATGTAATAATAGGTGGTTTCGGCTTGATTTAATTAGATTAAATCAAGGTGGCAAACATTTAACTAATTCATTTCCTAATCTTTGGCTTGATTTAATTGATTAAATTAAAGTGGGAGACAATGGAGATTAGTCACACCTAATTATACATATTTGGACAAATTAGATTAAGCCCACTTAAAAGTTGATTACAACTTTTATTAATTAAAAATTACCTAAGTTTTGCTATATATCGCAAGCTTTAGCAAGGTTTTAATTACAAGTTCAAATACAAGAAAATTCTTAGAGAGATTAGCCTAAGTTAGAGAAGTGTTTAGAGAAGCTTGTGAGGTCTCTATAACATTTCATCTAGGAGAAATCGAGATTTTATCTTGAAAAGAAGCTTACTAGCATTGGAAACAAGATTGGATCTTGGAGTCAAACTTGCACACCTTAGAGGTTCTCCAACAGTTTCAACAAATGAGAAGTAGATTGGATCTTGCATCAAGCTTACTAGGTAATGTTTGATCTTCTCCAAAGCTATGTTCATTTGTGTATTAGATGCATGATCACATAGCTTAATATTGAAATAAGACTAATCAATTGTGTTAGGATACTTTAGAAGTATAAACACAACATGCTTATGTATTAGGTCAAAGATGTTTTGATATTGGACATGGAGCAATTAATAAGTGTTTGGAACTATAGATTAAAGCTTAGAGTTATGGCTACCATTCTAGAATCACTTGACCGCCTTTGGGTGACCTAGAATTGTTCACGAGATATTTCTTATTGAGATTCTAATTTTGTTTGTGTATTGGATTCAAAATTTACGCAAGTGCGTATTTAGAATAAATTTATGTTTTTGTAAAAATATTTGATATTTTGAAAAACTTGATTTTTATTCTATAACATGTGTTAATGTTGGTTTTGAAATTAAAAATTAATTTTGGGTGTTTTTGAAGTGTTTAGGGAGAACCAGAAGTGATAAGAGTAAAATTCCCTAATCCCTTCAGCTTACTGGAAAGTGAGCTGAAGAGGGAAACAAATGAAAAAAAATAGAAGACAGACCTGGGCGCTACAGTGTAGCACGCGCATTGTAGCGCGTTTGCTTCACGCGCGTGACCCATTTCTGCTGCCCGGAGCACCGATCCGACCATAGGGATTCCACAACTGCCCCAACAATATTAATTAACGATCTTTTAAAAAACCTTAGAACTCACTTCTACAGTGTACCACAAGCCCATGAATTTAACATACCGCTAACTCAATATTGAATGCATATGCTTTGTACACAGAACCGAAAGATCCTTTCTTGACACACACAGGATATCATGAGAATCAGTCCACACCCAACGAATAGGTAGAGGTCTGACCTAAATAGGCCGGTGACATGACTACCATTAAAGTTTGGAGAATATCTCATATATCCATAGTGAAATCTCAAGTCAAAGAATCAATATGATACTCAACCCGAAAAGATTCTTATTGACGTTGGTGTACCATCCATTAAAAATCTTCGGTGAGTCGTTCAATGTTTATCCGATATAAACACCTACATATCTATACGAGTCTCCGAGACTCATGGTTCATTGAGAATCAATCATTGAAATCTAAGATTCTAATATACGACATATACCGGTCTCCGCGGGCTTACTTACTGACCAAGTAATGTAAACCTTGACCAGAAACTGTTTAAGAATGACACTGTTATGATACAACTCAATGTCAGTTGCGACGCTTTTGCAACAGTATCATAACTAATCATTCTAAGATTTATTACGTTTTTACTATATAATAAAAGAATTTATATTAAAGAAACTGTTTATTTTATTCATAATAAAATATTTACAAAAGTATTTACAAGGAAATACAAAAGAAATTGGCGCTCCGAGCACCAATCTTAACAATATAGGTAACTAAGATTTTCCTCCAAAAAACATACTTTTTAGTCATGTTTTTCTGAACCAACGTCTCATTGTCGCGCCAATGACAAGTCATTGTCTCGATAATATGCACGAGCTTCATATTGTTGCAACAATGACTTACTTATTGGCGCGACAATATAAGTCAGAGAACCATTTTGTATCAGTGTCTCATTATCGCATCAATGAGTAACAATTGGCGCGACAATATTAATTAAAATGCATCTTTATGTCTCTAACTCTCATTGTTGTGCCAATGATTACCCATTGTCGTGATAAAGTAAGGTTGAATGTCTTTTTCGTTCCAAAAGACATGAAATCAGTTTTTTCGATTAACTTTACCTTTGAATTTCGTTTTCGAACCCCTTGACCTAACCAGACAGGTCGATTCCCGATGCATCAGCGTAGGGAAATAACCAAACCAATATGACATATCATATAAAAATCTTACAAGAAGAAAATTTGGGACCTTTAGGCATTAGTTATTGGAAGACGATAACAAAAAAAATTAAAAACAAATAGAAATATTGGGTGTCATATATAATAGTGTCAAATTTTTATGACATGTAACCTAAACAAGATTAGTCAACCCAACTTAATTAGAAAATACTTTTGTTTGGTTTAATAATTAATTATGAATGTTTTAATTTTAAAAGGTAATGGGATGGATTTACCCAAATTTAATTTTTAATCTAATTTTGATTGTTCGTTAGTTTTGTTGATAAAATTTCTAAGAAAAAAAATTAGTTTGAACCCTCACATAAGTAAAGAGGGTATTGTGACTATAAATAAAGACAATCATTCTAATAAAAACTACCAAACCTAATAATCATGCTACATTTTTTACCAATTTCAACGGCATATTAGCTCTTAAATGAAGTTTTTAAAATAGAAAAATAAATTCTCAAGTTTCTAAAATGGGTTTATTATATAATCAAGTTCCTTTAAAAATCCAACCTTTTTAATTAATAATTAGGCATGTGCAACAATTACAATTTACAACACATCATTTTAGTGGATTGAACCATCTTCTCCGTCCCACACTACTCTCGGCTTTTTTGGTGTTAAAATTTGAGGAAAAATAACACTTAGGTTCCGTTTATGGAGTATTTGATTGGCGTTAATGCTAACGTTAAAATGTTCCACCAAATATGTTCTTTAATGATAATATTAACTCTCATAAAATCATAATCTCACAACATGAGATTATTTTTTTTATGTTGGTTTATATTATGATGTTTGTTCCATGACTTATAAGTTAATTTATACTCTCCGTGTAATACTCTATACCAAACGCATATAGAGTTTGGTGACTTTATAATTTATCTTATACTCTCAGTGCAATACTTATAAATTAGATTATACTCTCAATCAATACCCTCTATAAAATGATGCCTTAATTATATTATAAATCATTAATAATGATATTTTAGCCCCTGTTGTTTTAACAAAAGCTTGAGTTCCCGTTGTTAAATAGTTTTTGTTAATTAAGTTATTTTTCATATAATTTTGAAATAAAATTTTATAATATTTGAATAATTTATTTTTTTAGAATTCAAGTCATTTCTGTCAAATCCCAATAAATTCAGGATATGATTGGCAAGAGATAATATTACCATATGTATAAACCTTTGGCATGAACATGCATGACGTGTCATGCTCTATGAATTAACTGTATGATTCCGAATACATGCATGTCTGATATAAGAATACACACAGATTACGTGAAACATACTTAATACAACGTGATATATATGTGCAAACATCATTCGACTTCATGACCTAACTTGACAAATCTATAAATATGTGAACCCCTGACACCGTGTTCATAATGATTGCAACTGGCATACATCTTCTCCAAAACTTGTCTTCTGCATGCATGTAGTCCTGCAACACAAAGCTAAAAGTTGAAGAGTAAGTCGTATGAATGACCTAATAAGTGAATACTAAAAATTAAAGAATAAATTAACGTATCATGTACAAATGATTTTGCTTCATAAATCTTGAAACCCGATTCGTGAGCTTATGAAATATAAATCATAAATTGTACTTCTTGTAACTTATCTATAACTTATGTACTGTAACTGCGGGCTGTGAAACATGAAATGTAAACAGTAAATATGATACCTGAAAACTTACGCTGTAAACATGACACGAGGAAGACATAAACTGTGGACTGTAAACATGAACTGTAACCATGAAACGTGACTTGAAAATTATGAAACGTGGACCGTGAATCATGACATGTAAACTGTAAACATGGTATGTAGATTATACAACGTGATTTGTAAATCATGACACGTAAACTGTAATTTCTTAAACTGTAAATTGTGGAACGTAAATTGAAAACCATGTAACATGACCTGCAAACTATGACTGTAAACTGTAAATATGTCTGTATGTTGTAAACATGGTCTGAAATTATAAACATGAAGTGTAAACTGTAAATTGGCGACTGTAAACTGAAAACGTAATTGTAATTAAACTGTAAATTGAAAGGAAAGTAGATATTTTATACAGCTGTCATGAAAACAACATTAGTATCGTGACATGTGGCATGAAACCTACTCAGCGGGACCTAGCTCTGCATAAGCATGAGAACTTAAACATGAACATGAAAAAAGCCTAAGAGGGTTTCCAAGGAACCATTAGGTGAACTGAAGTTAAGCATACTCGAGTAGCTGTAACTGTAGTGGGACCTACTTAGCGAGAACCTAGCACCGTATTGTTGGGTTGGTGCTCAGAGCGCCAATTCCCGGTTGTATTTCTTTGAGAATACTACTGTAAAACGTTATTATTTTGAATAATATAAGCAGTTTATGTAATATAATATATCTTTTAATATGGTAAAGACGTAATGACCTTAGAATGACTAGTCATGATGTTGTTGCAAAAGCGTCGCAACTGACATTGAGTTGTATCATGACGTTGTCATTCTCAGACAGTTCATAGTCAAGGTTTACACTACTTGGTCAGTATAGTAAACCCGTTGAGACTGGTACATGTCGTATACTGGAATATATGATTCCAATGGTTTCTCAATGAACCATGAGTCTCGGAGACTTGTATAGACGTGTAGGTGTTTATAGCGGATAAACACTGAACGACTCACCGAATATTCTTAATGGATGGTACACCACGTCAATAAGAATCTTTTCGGGTTGAGTAGCACTCGTGATTCTTCGACTTGAGATACCACTGTGGGCGCATGAGACATCTTCCACACTTAGATGGCAGTCATGTCACCGATCTATTTAGATCAGACCTCCGTCTGTTCATTGGCTGTGGATAGATCCTCAGGGTGTCCTGTGTGTATCGAGATAGGATCCGTCAGTTCTGTGTACAGAGCATATGTATTCCATACGATTAGCAATAAGATAAAAACCATGGGCCCGTGGTACACTTTAGAAGTCAGTTTTAAGTGTTCTTTTAGAGATTGCTAATAGAGACATCGACGAGATTGTCCCCATAGAGATTTGACGTTTACACTATATCTCTGGGATATATCTGGATACCTGTGACGGATGAATTATACATTTTCCATGACTTTGACCTGTATGATTCAGCGAGATTATCCGTGGTCGTCATAATTTACGGGTGGGTAAATTATGGACACGAAATTGGATTTCGTGACAGATATGCCTGTATCTAGAGAGTCTCACTAATGAAATATACTTGTAGAGCACTAGGGCAACATTTATAAATAATATTGATTATTTATAAGTCGTTTAAAGGTTAAACGCAAAAGTACATGTGTAGGGACCCAATAATCATTTCGTAATTTTTGTGTATTTGTATTTAATGTTAGATTTTATCAAATACACATCAATTAATTGTCAAATTGAGATATTTGATTAATATCATAAATATATATGTATTTGATATTTAATGTAAATATAATACATATATTTAATATATTTGTATTTAAATAATTATTTAATTGTTAAATAATTAAATTAATTAAAAATATAAATATCCTAAGTTATGATATTTATTTTAAATGACTTAATTGCCTTTGTTGACTTTAAACTTTTCATTAAATGGTTTGATGATTAAAGTTAACAAGTTGATAAAGGCATTAATGAAACAATTGAAAAAATATCATGATTTTTCTATAGCTACCAAATTCGGCCATGTGCAAAAATTGGAAGTATAAATTGTTTTGTTTTCATTTATGGTTTCATTAAGTTAAAACACTCATCCAAAAACTCCATTAAATGAAGACAATGAAGCTTGAGAGAAAGAAAAGAAAAAATAAAGAAAAGCTTGGATTTTAGTAAGTATTTCCAACTTGCCATTAGAGAGAAAAATGTTCCTCTTGTTGTTGGCTTCATCTTGTGATGTTCTTATGTTTTTCTATTCTTTATTCTTTGTGTTTTTGGAGGATGGAAGTTTGAGGATGGGGTTATGCATGTATAAAGAATGCTTCTAATGAGTTAATAAGTATTCTTTTGATAGTTTGATAAACTAATTGCCATTCTAGAGTTGTTGATGTTAGACAATTATGACCCATAGCGTCACTATTTGTAAAAGACATTGTGGTTTTTGTACAAATTAACTATGTAGCAATGGAAATTGCATTTTATCATTTTGTAATTTGATTACTTAAATATATAAATGATAAAAGTCCTTATGATTAGTTTCGGATTATAAGATATGAGACAATATCAATCCATAACGGTTTAATCTTTAAATATCCCTAGTCGTAGTTTTATCGAGACTGGACATCGATAATACAGAATAGACTAGTATTGCACTTGTGCGTGTTATGGAAGCGTAACAGCATAGTTATCATATATTTAAGTATTGGATACTTATGCAAGTGTGATAGGAGGTTGTGTTTACCGATGGTACGGAAACAGCTTCGCTCTGGATATACCCCGCAGAATCCCATTGGTAGTATGACTATGTGTCTATGGGAATCCGCATCTGATACTAGATCGCAATACGCAATACTACGTATACTACGCCTGACATAGATTATATATTCCTTTAAGAATATTTATGGAGAATTGGGTAGGCACGGTGCTTTGCTAGAAGCCAACCATGTCTCGTAAATCGGTAAAAACGTAGTACGAGGTACGTACGTGTTTGGATAGTCCGACGATCGGATTTACTGCCAACATATCCAGGGATCTCATGGGTAGCTTCCCGAAGATTCACCGATGACGTATGATTCGAACATAATTAATCTAGGATTAATTACTGAGAGATTTTATCTCGGATAAAATACTATTTGAAGAGAGAGAACGATTAATTTGGAATTAATCGATAAAATGATATATTCGATATATTAAACGAAATTAGATTTTGACGCGGAATTAAAATTGGATTTTAATTCGGGCTAACGAATTGATTTATAATTAATTCGCGAGCGACGTGAATAGTAATTTTGCTAGGCATAATTATTTAATTAAATTTGATTTAATTACGTCGCAATGAAAGTTCGTTAATTCGGAATTAACGAACTCGAGCCCGGAATGTGTTTGCGGGCTCACTCGCATTTTGAATTAAAGTGGGGCCCACAAGTTACATCGCACGTCACATCGCTTGTCACTTTAGTGATGGAAGTCATGTCACCTTTATGTGATTGACAACCGGTCACTATTCATGATGGTGGTAGATTGAGGCATTGAATGCCATTTTCCCTCCAATTTTGCTTTATGCTTTTTGGAAAAGCATATACCAAAATTGGTGAGAGTTTTTTGGTTAATGTTTTTGGAAAACAAAACAAACAAATTGAAAACAACTATCTCTCTCTCCCAAACACAAAAACTGTGAGCTTCACAAGGTGAAAAGGAAATTTTGTAGCAATTTTTCCTAAGCTAGCACTTGAAGGAATTCATACAAAGGTGATAGGGAAACTCCTCCCTTGAGCTTGGAATCAAGATCAAAGCTTGGAGCTTGGATTCAACTTTCAAAAGTCGAAGCTTGGAGACTTCTCAAAGGCAAAATTTTTGATATCAACACATCCTAAATCCATTCTTTGTAAGTATGATTCTGCCATACTTCTTTATGTATTCACTTTATTTCATTGCTTGAATGATCTTGGGATTGTCTTAGAGACCACCAATGGTATCATGGAGCCTGATTTGAGCATGAAAATGATTAGGGTTAATATACTAAAATTTGGGTAAATTTGATTTGAGCATGATTTAACCAAATTGTTTGTTTGAGCATTCTTATATATGGATGACTTGGAGTTATATAGATCAATTTGACGAAAATTGAATTGGATTAATTTTCCCCAATTACTTTGGCTTGGCCGAATGGATGATATGCCCTAAAGTCATGGTATTTTTTGTTCTTTTGATCATTGGATGAGTTTAAAGACTTGGGAAATAATGATTTAAGATTCAATCGGAATCAGACAAAAATCCCTACAAATGCCGTGAGCAACATAGCATGAAATGAGATGATTTTTTTGTTTCAATAATGTTGGACATGTGTTGAACAAATTAAAACATTATTAATTATTAAATTGATTTTTGGAAATGTTAATTTAGATAATTAATTAATGCAATACACTTTAATTAATTAAATTATGAAATTTGGAATTTTAGAATTTGATTAATTGGGCTTAATTTAGAATTGGGCTTATAATGTTGTATTTGGGCCTAATGGGCTTGGTTGGGCCAAGTTGGTTTAGGTCAATTGGATTGGATCCAAATATGACAAATGGGCCTTTTATGTTTAATTGGGCCTAATGGGCCGGAATTGGTTTCTTAGCAAATAGGGTGATTCCTTAATTGGGTTTTGGTATTTGGGTTTGACCCATATTGACCAAAGTCCATGCCTTAAGATATTAATTGAAAACCCATTGGACTTTAATTAAACGACATTGGATGTTAATTGGGCTTTGAGACCCATTTAGATTAGATTTGGAATCTAAGTCTTAAAGGCGCATTTAAAAGTGTAGTTATTTAATATGGAATTAAATATAGAATTAGTATTGAATACGAATTAGATTAGATTTAAATTGTAGTTCGATATAATTCAAGAATTCGTACTTTGAGTACTTATTCTCAAACGAGTTGGACTCGCGCAAATCAAATCGTTGTTTGAACATTGGATGATCAGTTTATTCAAAGATTAATTAATTGGATTAGATTGATTGAATAACATGCTTTATGTGAATACATAGATGTGTTGAATGAATAATGTATATCGGATGAATATTAGAAGGGAAAGGGAAATTTTGGAAATTGTGTAAATTTAGAATTTATTAAATTGGACCTGCGTGTCCAGCCTTATCTCTCTTGATTTTTTGTAATTCTCTTCTCACCTAATTCCCCTCAATGTTAATGAGGTTTCTTTAATTGTATTATGTAATTGGGTAGAAGTAGGAATAGTGCTAGCCGGGGAGAGGAAATGGAGTGATTTGTTCTAGGAAAAATCTGTGAGATATCCATCCGCATATCATTATTAATTTATTTTCCGCGCCTTATTATGCTTTTAGAATGCATTCTTAAGGGTGTATGATGAGACCTAACAAAGATAATAAATTGGTTGCCAATTTACGCGAAAAAACCCTCAACAAATATTAAATGTTTTCCTTCCATTGAGTGATTCTTACTCAAGATCCAAGATTGGCACTGGTTTGTTGGCCAAAGTCAAGACCTTTGTCCATCGCGGATGTGTTTGAATCATGAAGGCTTTGTTCCATATCGTATGTCTTGTCCAAGTTGTGATTTGTTGGCCAAAGTCAAGATTAATTCTTGTCCATCGACATCGATTACGAAGTTTTCCAAAGTCAATGGGTTCCGCTTAACTGGAATCATTAAGCTTGTTGTGCCAAAGCAAAGGCTTAGTTGATTCAGAGGAAAAGGTTAGGAAAATATATTGGATAAATTGGCATATATATTGTATATATGTTTCGGACTTGGAGGTCCACCTACCGGATCTAGGAATTGGATGAGATCCAATTGATCTTAGAGATCTATCTAGTTAAATATCATACAACTTGTTGGCCAAAGTCAAGGTTGTGTGTTATTTAACGGGATCCTAGCCCACTAGGAAACTAGGTTTCCCGAGTACTCAACAGAGGGTTAGAGGCTCGCCGAAAAATAGTGGGAGGCTAGTATTGAATTTGCAATTTCGTTCAAATACTTAGCTTTACGCGCTTTCAAATTATTCATCAATTATTTTTATTAGTTGGACTAATATATTATATTTTTCTTGTAACAATTAGACTGTACCCATACATCGTTAATCGAATAGTTGGACTATTGCGGTTAAGATGACAAGAAAGTTGAGCATTATGGATATTGTCATGGGCGACAACGTATTTAATGGCACAAACTTTCAAGACTGGGATATGAATCTCAGAATTGTTTTGGGATCCGAGAAGTTACTCTACACTATAGAGCGACCTCTTTGGCCTAAGCCCCGACCTGATCAGTTGCTTGAGCTAGAGCTTTGGATACTCATAGCGATGACAACGCGACTGCTCAATCGGTAATACTTGCTGCTATGACTCCGCAATTCCATCGTCAACAATGGATTGGATCCCTATGAGATGATGGCGAAGTTGCATGATCTTCACCGATTTAATCTTATATCGTAAAGAGATGAGTTGCAGAAGAAGCTCTTCCGCACTCGCATGTTAGAGGGTACATCTGTTGAGCACCATGTGTCACAGATGATTGCTGACATTGAGCAGCTCAGACAGATGGCATTGTCTTCGAGGCTGAGACTTCAGTAGATTTGATCCTACAGTCTCTCCCCGACACTTGGAGTGGGTTCATCATGAACTAAAATATGTTAAACCAAGACCAAACTCTTGGAGAGTTGATGTCCACTCTGCGTGAAGCAGAAAAAGAGCTCCTTAAGGGCAAGAAGCGCGAGGCGCACTTTGCTTCAACATCTCAGACTCCAAGGGCTTGGCCCAAGGAGTGAATGTGTCAATAGAAGAAACATAAGAAGAAGGGCAAAGCCAAATCGTCAAAGGGTTCTGGGAAACCTAAGGACAAATCCCAAGATGTATGTCTGCAGTGCGGGAAGTGGGGTCCCTGGAAGTGTGACTGCCGCGAGTACAAGGCACACATGAAGGAAATCAAAGCGGGCAAAGCACCGGTTTCATGTATGTTTGTTATAGAAATAAACATGTCTACTGCTAGTTTTAAAAATTGGATTTTGATTCTGGTTGTGGTACTCATGGCCTCATGATAGATTGCCCTCAGCGTTGGAAATGGGACACGAGTCACCGTTTTGGCCATTGGCACTTTTATTTTGGAACTAACCCTACCCTCGGGGCATGTACTTAAACTTTCAGACTGTTATTATGTACCTAGTTTGACTAGGAATATTATTTCTGTATCTATGTTAGCCCAATGTGGTATACTTTTATATTTAGAAACACTGGGTGTTTTATATATAAAAATGATATGGAAATTGTTGGACAATTATGACCCATAGCGTCACTATTTGTACAGATCATGGTGTTGTTGTACAAATTAACTATGTGACAAAGGAGATTGCACTCTTATCATTTGTGATTAGATCACCTAGATGTATAAATGATGAGAGGTCCTTATGATTTGTTTCTGGATTGAGAATGATATGAGACAATATCAGTCCACGAATGATAAATCATTAAATATCCCTAGTCAGAGCATGTCGAGATTGGACATCGATAAATACGTAAAAGACTAGTATTACACTTGTGCGTTGTGAGGGCACAACAGCATAGTTCTCATATATTTGGGTATAAGATACTCATGCAAGTGTAATAGGAGGTTGTGTTTTACGATGGTACGGGAAACAGCTTCGCTCTGGATAGACCCCCCGTCGAATTCCATTGGTAGTATGACTATGTGTCTATGGAAGTCCGAAATCAGGGTAGGTGTATTTGGTCTTAACTTGAGACTTGCACCGCTAATACTTGCGACAATCAATATACTTTGGTTGCGGTCGTCCAGGACTTTAACAGGTTATGTGTACGCCAATGCTGGGTATATTGAGAATCGTAGTGTGTTGGGTGTGATGTCAAGACGGAAGTATCACTCCAGTCATAGTAGAGATGATGGTCACGTAGGATACGAGAATGGTTCTCTTAAATGCTGCAGCTATCGGGATAAAATGACAAGGTCAGGTTTATCCGATTATAGAGACTAGTTACCAGACATCCGACATGTGCTTCGTACGGGGCATACACAATTCCAGCCCCAGGCCTAGCACGTGATCATCTGATACTGGATCGACATACGCAATACCACGTATACTACGCCTGATATAGATCCTTTTATTCCTGTAAGGATATTTCTGGAGAATTGGGTAGGCATGGCGCTTTGCTAGAAGCCAACCTTGTCTTGTAAATCGGTATAAAGGTAGTACTAGGTACTTACGTGTTCGGATAGTTCGACGACCGAATTTACTGCCAACATATCCGGGGATCTCATGGGTCGCTTCCTGAAGATTCACCGATGACGTATGACTCGCACTCTAATTAATCTGGGATTAATTAGAAGAGAGAGAAAATTAATCTGGGATTAATTACGGAGATATTTTATCTGGGATAAAATATCAATTAAAGAGAGATAACGATTAATTTGGAATGAATCGATAAATTAATATATTCGATATATTAAACGAAATTGGATTTCGACGCGGAATTAAATGGATTTTAATTCGGCGAACGAAATAATTTAGAATTAATTCGTTAGCGACGTGAATAGTAATTATGCTTGGCATGATTATTTAATTAAATTAGATTTAATTGCGTCGCAACGAAAAATTCGTTAATTTGGAATTAGCGAACTCGAGCTCGGGATTATTTGCGAGCGCATTCACATTTCGAATTCGAGTGCGGCACGCAAGTCAAATCAAGCGTCAAATCGCTAGTCGCTTCTAGCGTCACATCATTCGTCAATCAAGTGAATGATGTCTTTCACTTTGAGTGATTGACGCCAGTCACTATTCATGATTGATGTGAGTTGATGTTGGTGGTTGGAGCCATTATGGCTTGACTTTTTGAAAGCCAAATTCACAAATTTGGAACAAACAAACACAACTTTCTCTTTTCTCTCATCTCTCTCTCTCGCCCAGAGGGCAAAATTGTTCACTGGTTTCTGTCAAAAGCCGTGAGCAAGGAAGCAAGTGTGATGGTTTTGTGGCAAAATCATCGAGAGCTAGCACTCCGAGAGACATGCGAAGGTGATAGAGAAGTCCACCCATGAGCCGGGAATCGTTCGACGAAGCTTTGAGCTTGACGAAGGACCAAAGCCGAGCAAAAAACATTGAACTGCATCTGCTTACTGGCGAATGCACAAGAGGGCAGAATTTGAATTTTTGTTTCCTTCCGCGTCGCTCAACCGATCGATGTAAGTATTCCGCGACTTTCTCGATTGTATTCCCACATGTTTATATGCTTTTGATTCGATCCTTGGGACCTTAGAACACCAACAATGGTATCAGATCGTTGTTAAAAGCATGAACGAACGTATGGCTTAAAATTTGGGTAAAATGATTTTTGGGCATGATTTGAATAAATTGGATTTTTGAGTATGCTTAATACATGTGTTAATTGATGATTGATTGGATCAATTTGATTAAATGTGGTTTGGAACAATTTTCCCATAATTTCATGGCTTGGCCGAGAATGTGTAATGCCCTAATTGTCTTGGAATTTTGATTTTTGTTCATTGGATGAATTGGAAATCATTTGGGGATATTGATTTAATGTTGAATTGAATTGAATTGGATTGGATTGGATTGAATTTGATTTGGACAAAATAATTCCCCATTGCCGAGACATAAAGTAGCATGTATGGGTTTGATTTTTGATCAAAATATGTTGGACATGTTTTGTGGTTATTAAGCATGATTAGTTATGTTAATTGATGTTTTAGAAATGTTAATTTGGGTGATTAATCATGATATACACTTTAGGTTAATTAAATGTGAAATTGGATTTTTTGTGTTTAATTATGTTGGGCCTTAAAATTGGATTTGGGCTTTAATGTTGTAAATGGGTTTATTGGGCTTTGTTGTACAAAGTTAGGTTTAGGCCAATGGATTTGATCCAATTGGGCCCAAAAACCGCTTCCATAAAGCCCAAATGCGACTTAATGGACCTTTAAAGTTTAATTGGGCCTAATGGGCCAAAATTGATTTATGGGCTTATGGGGTAATTCCCGGATTGGATTTTGGTTATTCGGTTTGACCCGAGTTGACCAAAAGTCCGCGCCTTAAGAAATTAATTAAAAGCCCATTGGACTTTAATTAAATTGACGTTTGACGTTAATCGGGCTTTGAGACCCGTAACGATTAATTTGGAATTTAAATCGTAAAGGTTTATTTATAAAGTGTAATATTAATTTGGAATTAAATAGTGAATTAGAATTAAATACAAATTGAATTGGATTTAATTATGTAATTTAATTTAATTCGAAAATTCGTACTTTGAGTACTTATTCGCAAAACTAGTTTGACTCGAGCAAAATCAAATCGTTGTTTGAACATTGGATGATCATTAATTATCAGATTAATTAATTTGATTAGATTGATTGATAACATGCTTGTGTGAATACATGGTTGCGATGCATGAATAATGTATATCGGATGAATATTAGATGGGTGGGGTAATTTTAGAAATTGTAATAAATTTGATTATTTAATTGGACCTGCGTGTCCAGCCTTATTGCCTCCTTATTCTTTGTATTCTCTTCTCACCTATTCCCCTCAATGTAAATGAGGTTTCTTAAAAGTGTAGTGTAACGGGTATAAGTAAATACATGTGCTAGCGGGAGAGAGAAATAGAGAGATTTGATCTAGGATAAATGTGTAAAGTATCCATCCGCATATCATTATTATTTTTTATACGCGCTTTATTATGTGTGTTTAGAATGCATGTTTAAGGGTGTATGATGATGAGACCTAAACAAAAATAATAAATTGGTTGCCAATTTGCACGCGAAAAACCCTTTCTAAATATTAAGCGTCTTTCCTTCCATTGAGTGATTCTCACTCAAGATCCGAGACTGGCATTGGCTTGTTGGCCAAAGTCAAGGCCTTTGTCCGTCGAGGATGTGTTTGAATCACGAAGGCTTTGTTCCATATCAGTGTCTTTTCCAAGTTGTGGTTTGTTGGCCAAAGTCAAGACCACTTCTTGTCCATCGACATTGATTACGAAGCTTTCCATGGTCAATGGGTCGCGCTTAACTGGGATCACTAAGTTTGTTCTGCTAAAGCCAAGGCTTAGTCGATTCAGAGGAAAAATGTTAGGTAATACATTGGATGTATTGGCATATATAAGATATATGTTTCAGACTTGGATGTCCCCCTACTGGATCTAGGAATTGGATTGGATCCAATTGATCTTAGAGATCTACCTAGTTAATTATCATACAATTTGTTGGCCAAAGTCAAGATTGTGTGATATTTACGGGATCCTACCTGCTAGGAAACACGGTTTCCCGAGTACTCGGCAGAGGGTTAGAGGCTCGCCGAAAAATAGAGGATTAGTTTACTGCCAACATATTCGGGGATCTCATGGGTCGCTTCCCGAAGATTCACCGATGACGTATGACTCGCACTCTAAATTAATCTGGGATTAATTAGAAGAGAGAGAAAATTAATCTGGGATTAATTGCGGAGATATTTTATCTGGGATAAAATATCAATTAAAGAGAGATAACGATTAATTTGGAATTAATCGATAAATTAATATATTCGATATATTAAACGAAATTGGATTTCGACGCGGAATTGAATTGGATTTTAATTCGGGCGAACGAATTAATAAATTAATTCGTTAGCGACGTGAATAGTAATTATGCTTGGCATGATTATTTAAATAATTAGATTAATTGCGTCGCAATAGAAAATTCGTTAATTTGGAATTAGCGAACCCGAGCCCGGGATTATTTGCGAGCGCATTCGCATTTCGAATTCGAGTGCGGCACGCAAGTCAAATCAAGCGTCAAATCGCTAGTCGCTTCTAGCGTCACATCATTCGTTAATCAAGTGATGGATGTCTTTCACTTTGAGTGATTGACGCGGTCACTATTCATGATTGATGTGAGTTGATGTTGGTGGTTGGAGCCATTATGGTTTGACTTTTTGAAAGCCAAATTCATGGCAAATGAATTTGAAATTCACATTTGTGTATAAGATACACAAATTTGGAACAACCAAACACAACTCTCTCTCTTCTCTCATCTCTCTCTCTCGCCCAAGAGGGCAAAATTGTTCACTGGTTTCTGTCAAAAGCCGTGAGCAAGGGAAGCAAATGTGATGGTTTTGCGGCAAAATCATCGAGAGCTAGCACTCCGAGAGACATGCGAAGGTGATAGGGAAGTCCACCCATGAGCCGGGAATCGTTCGACGAAGCTTGGAGCTTGACGAAGGACCAAAGCCGAACCAAAAATAGCGAACTACATCTGCTCACTGCCGAATGCACAAGAGGGCAGAATTTGAATTTTTGTTGCCTTCCGCGTCGCTCAACTGATCGATGTAAGTATTTCGTGACTTTCTCGATTGTATTCCCACATGTTTATATGATTTTGATTCGATCCTGGGGACCGTAGAACACCAACAGAAATTTGCACTGCTGATGTAAATAATGGTCTATATATTTTGAATATGAATCAATCTCAAACATTTTCTGTAACAAACAAGAGGCTTAAACTAAGTAACAAAGATGAAACTTATATGTGGCATTGTCGTCTGGGACACATAAACAATAGACGTATATCCATACTTTCGAAGAGTGGGTACTTGGACGGATTTGATCCAAATTCATATGACGTATGCGAATCTTGTTTATTAGGCAAGATGCCTAAATCACATTTTAGCGGTAAAGGTGCACGTGCCACCGAACTGTTAGCCCTTGTTCATAGTGACATTTGTGGGCCCATGTCTAGCTAGGCTAGATGTGGATATGAATACTCCGTAACCTTTACGGATGATGCATCACGTTATAGTTATGTGTATCTTATGAGACATAAGTCGGAAACGTTTGAGAAATTCAAAGAGTTTCGACACGAAGTAGAAAAACAGACCGGTAAAAGTATTAAGACATTATGGTCGGACCGTGGTGGCGAATACTTGAGCAATGAGTTTCTTGATTACTTGAAAGAATATGGTATTCTTTCATAGTGGAATCCTCCCGGAACATTGTAATTAAATGGTGTGTCTGAACGGAGAAACCAAACTTTGTTAGACATGGTAAGTTCTATGATGAGTCGCACAGAGCTACCTATTTCCTTATGGTGATATGCATTGAACAATGCAATACTTATTTTGAATAAGATTCTGTCAAAGTCTGTTTAACAGACTCCGTATGAAATATGGACAGGAAAGAAACTAGGTTTTTCATTCCTGAAGATTTGGGGTTGCTGGGCATTCGTCAAACGTTTGGAAGGTACCAAACTTGAACCCAAATCGGATAAATGCCTATTTATATGATATCCTAGGGAAACCAAAGGATATTACTTCTATCACCCTCAAGAGAACAAAATATTTGTTGCTCTACATGCGGTTTTCCTTGAGAAGGAATTCTTAAATGCAGTGATAAGTAGGAGGAAAGTAGAACTCGATGAAAATTGGAGTGATATTATTCCTGGCACAGAATCCTTAACGGAATATGAACAGTCCATCAGGGATGAGACTGTACCACAATCTTTGAATACACAAGGACCGCGTAGGTCGGAGAGAGTCAGAAAATAACCTGAGAGGTATGGGTTTCTGATCTCACCTCATATGTATATTAATCTTATTGAGGAAGATGAGCCGGCTACGTATGAGGAAGCGATACAAGGTATCGACTCCGGTTTATGGCAAGATGCCATGAATTCTGAAATGGATTCCATGTACACCAACCAAGTTTGGACACTGGTTGATGCACTAGAAGGCGTAAAGCCTATTGGTTGCAAATGGGTCTTCAAGAGGAAGACCGAAATGGATGGCAACATACAAACGTACAAAGCTAGGCTTGTAGCGAAAGGGTATCGTCAACGACATAGTGTCGATTACGACGAAACGTTTTCACCCGTTGCCATGATTAAATCCATTAGGATAATGCTTGCTATTGCTGCATATTTCGATTACGAGATATGGCAGATGGACGTCAAAACCGCTTTCCTTAACAGAAACCTTTTGGAGGATATTTATATGCAACAGCCTGACGATTTTTTCGTACCAAGACTTGCAAACAAGGTTTGTAAGTTAAATCGATCCATTTATGGATTGAAGCAAGCATCACGTTCTTGGAACCAACGTTTTGATGAGATCATAAAAGAATATGATTTCGTGCAAAACGAGGATGATCCTTGTGTATATAAGAAGGTTAGTGGGAGCGCACTGACATTCATTGTCCTTTATGTTGATGATGTATTGCTTATTGGCAATGACATTCCCATGTTAACATCGGTGAAAGCTTGGCTTTCATTAAAATTCTCCATGAAGGATCTGAGAGAAGCAACCTTTATTCTAGGAATAAAGATCTACCGGGATAGATCTAGAAAGCTGTTTAGACTCTCCCAGAGCACGTACATTGACAAAGTGTTGAAGAGATTCAACATGGATCAGTCCAAGAGGGGACTGTTGCCAGTGTCACATTGTGTCACTCTATCTAAGGACATGTGTCCTAAAATTCAAGATGAGAGAGACAACATGAGTCAGATACCGTTCGCCACAGAAGTTGGATCGATCATGTATGCCATGATATGTACGCGACCTGATGTCTCGTATGCTTTGAGCATGTGTAGTCGCTATCAGGCCGATCCAGGTGATAGTCACTGGATGACGGTTAAGAATATCCTTAAGTATCTTAGACGAACTAAGGATGCTTTCTTAATATATGAAGATGGAGAACTTGAGGTAACTGGGTTTACCAACGCAAGTTTCCAAACCGATAAAGACGACTGTAAGTCGCAATCCGGGTACATATTTTGTTCGAATAACGGAGCAGTAAGCTGGAAATCTTCCAAGCAAGAGACTGTTGCCGATTCAACAACAGAAGCGGAGTATATTGCTGCAGCTGAAGCAGCAAAAGAGGCAGTTTGGATCCATAAATTCCTAATTGGATTAGGAGTAGTTCCGTTAGCAGCTGAGCCCGTTTCATTGTATTGTGACAATAACGGGGCTATAGCGCAGGCTAAGGAACCACGGTCTCATCAACGATCCAAGCATGTTCTTCGACGTTTCCATCTGATTCGTGAGATCATACATCGTGGCGATGTGAAGATCGAGAAGGTCGCATCAGAGGACAACATTACAGATCCAGTGACGAAAGCTATTCCTCAGCAAAAGTTTGAGCGACATGTATATAGTTCAGGTATTAGATGCTTGAGTGACTGGCTATAGGCCAAGTGAGAGATTGTTAGACAATTATGACCCATAGCGTCACTATTTGTAAAAGACATTGTGGTTTTTGTACAAATTAACTATGTAGCAATGAAAATTGCATTTTATCATTTTGTAATTTGATTACTTCAATATATAAATGATAAAAGTCTTTATGATTAGTTCCAAATTATAAGATATGAGACAGTATCAATCCATAACAGTTTAATCATTAAATATCCCTAGTCGTAGTATTATCGAGACTGGACATCGATAATGCAGAATAGACTAGTATTGCACTTGTGCGTGTTATGGAAGCGTAACGACATAGTTCTCATATATTTAAGTATTGGATACTTATGCAAGTGTGATATGAGGTTGTGTTTACCGATGGTACGGAAATAGCTTCGCTCTGGATATACCTCGCGGAATCCCATTGGTAGTATGATTATGTGTCTATGGGAATCCGCATCAGGGTAGGTGTATTTGGTCTTAGCCTGAGACTTGCATCGCTAGTACTTGCGACAATCAATACGCTTTGGTTTTGGTCGTCCAGGACTTTAACAGGTTATGTGTACGCCTCTTCTGGGTTTATTGAGAATCATAGTGTATTGGGTGTGATGTCAAGATGGAAGTATCATTTCAGTCATATGGAGATGATGATCACGCAGGGATACAGAACTGGTACTCTAATTGGTTGCAACCATCGGGATAATATGACATGGTCATGATTATCCGATTAAAGAGACTAGTTGCTTGTAATCCGATATATACTTCGTACGGGGCAGACACTATTCCAGCCCCAGGCCTTGCATGTGACATCTGATACTAGATTGCAATACGTAATATTACGTATACTACTCCTGACATAGATTATATATTCCTTTAAGAATATTTCTGGAGAATTGGGTAGGCACGGTGCTTTGCTAGAAGTCAACCATGTCTCGTAAATCGGTAAAAAATAGTACGAGGTACGTACGTGTTCGGATAGTCCGACGACCGGATTTACTGCCAACATATCCAGGGATCTTATGGGTCGCTTCCCGAAGATTCACCGATGACGTATGATTCGAACATAATTAATCTATGATTAATTACAGAGAGATTTTATCTGGGATACAATATTATTTGAAGAGAGAGAATGATTAATTTGGAATTAATCGATAAAATGATATATTCGATATATTAAACGAAATTAGATTTCGACGCGGAATTAAAATTGGATTTTAATTCAGGCTAACGAATTGATTTAGAATTAATTCACGAGCGACGTGAATAGTAATTTTGCTAGGCATAATTATTTAATTAAATTTGATTTAATTACGTTGCAACGAAAGTTTGTTAATTCGGAATTAACGAACCCGAGCCCAGAATGTGTTTACGGGCCCACTCACATTTTGAATTAAAGTGGGACCCACAAGTCACATCGCACGTCACATCGCTTGTCACTTTAGTGATGGAAGTCATGTCACCTTTATGTGATTGACAACCAGTCATTATTCATAATGGTGGTAGATGGAGGCATTGAATGCCATTTTCCCTCCAATTTTGCTTTATGCTTTTTGGAAAAGCATATACCAAAATTGGTGAGAGTTTTTTGGTTAATGTTTTTGGAAAACAAAACAAACAAATTGAAAACAACTCTCTCTCTCTCCCAAACACAAAAACCGTGAGCTTCACAAGGTGAAAATGAAATTTTGTAGCAATTTTTCCTAAGCTAGCACTTGAAGGAATTCATACAAATGTGATAGGGAAACTCCTCCCTTGAGCTTGGAATCAAGATCAAAGCTTGGAGCTTGGATTCAACTTTCAAAAGTCGAAGCTTGGAGACTTCTCAAAGGCAAATTTTTTGATATCAACACATCCTAAATTTGTTTTTTGTAAGTATGATTCTGTCATACTTCTTTATGTATTAACTTTACTTCATTGCTTGAATGATCTTGGGATTGTCTTAGAGACCAAAAGTTGATCCAATCTTAAATAACCTAAAATTGTTCTATAGTTATTTCATTGTGGTGAGGCTTGATTGGTGTGGAAGAAACTTGATTGAAGTGTTGGATTTGGCCTAATTTGTCCAATTTGTTGAAATTGAAAAATTAGGGTTTAAGACCACTTCCAAATTTGTGGATTTTCATTTATATGGTGTATTTGGATGTGTATATGATGCATATAAAATATTGGGTCAATTGGATTTCATCTTAATGTGTTTTGAACACAAAATGAACAAAATGCACAATTTGGCCAAAATGGGGGCTCACGACATTTGGACAAAAATTTGGGGTTCATGTTGCAATTTGATTTTTGATGTGTATGACATGTTAAAATCATCTTAGAAATGATTTAGAATCATCCAAAAAATATTTCGAATAATTTAGGACTAAAATGAACAAAATGCAAAGTTTTAGGGCAATTTGGTAATTACACAAAAAATTGATTTCTTGTGTAATATTTCATAATTTAACAATTGGATAATTAAATAAATAAGTTTATTTAATTGATCTGAGAAAAAGTTTTGAAATCGAAAATTTTTTGATTTTCCACTATTCCGATGCGTTACCGGATTTCCGCCATAAAACCCCTTCACGTATAAGCAGGAAAATATGATCATAAACGTGAACGTCGGCATACTCGAACAACATACATGAGGAGACGACACTTTACTAGTATTTTGAAAATTTTTTTTTATTTGTATTTGAGAACATGTAATCCATATACTATAAAATATGAATTTAAACTATAAATTTTGAGAAATTATAAACTGTGAATCGCGAAAAGTAAAATGTGAAGATGAGCTATAAATCTATAAGACGTAAGCATGAGACGTAAATTGTAATTCATGAAAACATACTCTGTAGACCATAAACCATGACACGTAAAACCTGAATCATGAGCTGACACGTAAGCTGTAAAATCATGACATTTGAAAACATAAATTGTAAACTTGACATCTATAACATAAACTGCAAACTGTGAAATGTAGGCAATAGACTGTAAAATATGACGTTTGAATTGTAACTCATGAACTGAAAGTTGTAAATCGTGAACTGAACTCATACAGATCATAAACTGGAAACTGAAATCATGAACTGTAACATGTAAGACATGAACTAAAACGTATGAATCGGGAACTGAAGACATGTAAATCATGAGCTAAAAACTGTAAATCATAAACTATAAACATAAATTGCAAACTATAGACGTTGAATTTCACATTTGGCCTACAATCGAGAATTTGTATGATGGAGACACCATTGATCTTGCAAAATAAAGGCAAAGTGAGTGTGAAGTAACTACCCAGCAGTGTGGTGGATGCCGTATGCACTCCGATGCTCAATTCAGTGATGATGACGAGCGGAAAAAAAAGGAAAGAGCAAGACAGAGAGTTACATTGACCTTCGTAGATTGTCATGAGGGTGGTAGGTTGGTATTTAGTGAGTTATGTATGCTTTGAGATCTCGAGTGTGAGAGTCAAACCTTGAATGAATCAATCCTTAGGATATCCTCTCCTTTTATAAGCTGTGAAGTAGCCTTTTAGTCGGTTTAAGATTCCTTGGAAGAGTCATTTTTAATCATATTTAGGAAAAAATAGTATAGTAGGAATTAAATTAGGATTGCCTAGATATCCGGGAATCTAATGTACTTGGATTATACCACCGTGTTTGTAGGTAATTTATCTCGATCCAAATACTTAGTTTCATTGTTAAAGAGGAATATGGTTGTGTGTAGACTGCCTATAACATTTATTATGATAATACATAATATGAGACTGTAGGCTGGGACAATAAGTAGTACGATTAGGGTCTGTTGGAGCCTTTTTGAGTCGTGTGGGCTCTTGGAAACCTTTAAGTTATTTGAGTCTTTACCACTTAGGGCCTATCAGCCCTACATATGAGTCATATGCGTGGACTCATGGTCATTGGTAGTCTTGTGCTGATTGGGCTTCGCTTGACATTCCATGACGCTGCTTTGGGCCAGATGGAGGTCCCGAGTCATATTCCATGCAAGTCTGATGCGTGTTCATCTCAATGCAACAAGGAAAAATCCAAACACCTTTATCCATGGTAACATCAAATGTTCACACTAATACCTTATTACAACATACAACATGACTAACCATCATCTCACAAACTTAAAGAGTTAAGGCACAATAATAAAATCATGACTTGACTTCTTAACCTAGCCCATCCATACACAAAATCATGACAATCCTTAACAATTGAGCATACTCAACAGTCAAATTAACACTTTTGTGTAACATAAACATGAATCTTATTTGGGTTTCATGGATTCAAGTGGTAAACCATAGAAATCAAACTTGCATTGCTAAGAAACAATTAGAATAAGATTTAGAGGCTTACCTTGATCCAATTGACATTTGAATTTACAATAAAAATCAACAATTTTCTTGTCAAGCTCATGGACATGCATGAATAATCAAAGGAAATGGGGAAAGAGGTGCTCCATTTTTATTTATTTCTTTCTTTTTTCGTGTAGAGAGGAATAGAAATAAAGAGATAGGCCAATTTATATCAACCACAAATATGCCTTGATTTCTTATTAAAATAATGTAAAAAAAAATAAAAATAAAGCCCACATGTTGAATTTTTTTAGCTATTCACGTCATAGTGCAGTGCCCTGAATTTAAGGCCCAAATTTGACTTAGTTCCATACGAAATTAGGGAAAAGGCGTAACATGAAGTTGTAGCATTGTGTTTAAGCTTTTCAACGAAACTTGAATTACTGAGAAACGATATCTGTAACTTGAGATATCGTCAAAAACTGAAGATTGTTCATGAAAGCGGATAAATTAAAAAGATAATAACGTATCCATCTTCAAATGTTTTTTTTTTTTTTGAAATCGTTAAAAATTTCGCCGTTAAATTATCCATTTCGGATTTAAATAGAGCAGGTAAAATTTCGGACTGTCTTATGCTCTTATAGAAAATATACTCCCTGAATTCGAACTCAAAACCTCAAAGTAAGATCATGAACTCTACACTACCAAACTATATTCTTTGAGATTTCAATTACTAATTCAACTATCATTAAATTGCATAAAATCAATAATTTTCAATATCAAAGTTTCGAGTGGAAGTAATATATATTATATTTGTTAAATAAAAACGTGGTCCAAATTGCACTGCGAAGAATTTCTTAGTCGTGTGACGAATGACTACCGTCCACGGCCACCGCCCCACTTTTATAAAGGGTGAGAGCGTGTCTTTTCTCTCCACGTGTTAAAGATTTTCCCTTCTTCAATTACCAAAACGCCCTCATGTTTCCCTGAACCAAAAGCTGATTGCTAGTAAACTGTAAAAGTACCTACTCGAGTCGTGACTGTATTTTTCATTCATTGCCAACGGCTACTACAGAGATTTTGGGCATTTTAAAGATTCTGTTACGAGAAATTTTCCCGAAGTGTAGGACATTTAAAATTATTTTTATATTTTAAAATTTATGATTATATCAGAATATCATAATAAAAAACTCTAGAATATTATCTATAAATTATTTGAAAGTTATTACAAAAAATTTTGAAGGGAGGTTTCTTTATTTAATTCAGACAACTCAAAATCATCTAATCATCTGATCAAAATCATCTAATCGACAAATATGATCGGCTAAAATTCTTAAGTTTGATCCAAAATTAAGATCCTGAATATATAAAAATTTTAAATTTTAATATATATATATATATATATATATATATATATATATATATGTTAGCCTTATCCATATGAGATTCATTTTAAAAATTCACCTAAAATCTATAAAATTTATGGCAATTTAAGATCGTTATGGTAGATAATTTCCCTCAAATCTTATTTTGGTTATTCTGAATTCTTGCCATAAGCTCCACGTGCATAGTATTTTATATTGTAGTTATTTGACGTAATGTTCAAATTACCCCTCACCAATCCTCAATCATGCCCTGAATTATAAAATCAATCTTAGGATTCTCGGTAACGAAATTTGCTTAATTTGGCAACAAAATCATACCTTAACAAGAAAGTGGACTGGAAAAACCCAAGTAAACATTTTTGAAATAACCAAACAAGAAGGACAACAAAGTCATTTCAGCCAATCTCAGCATAATCAATGTTTTTTACTTTTTAATTCCAATTTTAAATTTTAAAAGAATTCCATAAAAAAGGCCAAAAAAAAAAAAAAAAAAAAAAAAAAATCTCGAATTTGCAATTAATAAGTGCAGTAATTACTAAATTAATTAATATTAATTAGAGAATCAAAAGAAGTTTCACTGATTTTGTAATTTTGCTGGAATTTTTAAAAGACGGCATAAAAAGCAAGCAAAAACAGCCGAAAGAGAGAGAGAAACGGAGAGTTACAGACACAGATCTAACGAACATGGGGTGAGACAAAAGCAAAACCAGACAGCTGATACTGTTTTGTTTTATGATCGCTGCAAAACGAAACCTTAAACTTTACGTTTTCATTTCTCATAGTAAGCTTTTTGATCCTAAGCATTTATACTGTTCATTCATTTTTTGGTTAAAATTCCAACCTGTTCATGTTATTTTGTTGATCGTTTTGTTATTTATTTATTCAAATTAATTTTCAGCTAATTGAAGTTTTTTTAATGGATTTATTGCTGATCATATGAAATTGTTGATTGATCAAATATGTGAATCTATAATTCACTGACGCATGTGGACTATTTCGTTCCATTGATCAATTTTTGTTTTTATTATTAATATTTTTTTGTTCTTTTAATTTATTTTGTCTTTGATCAGTTACTTTGTACAGATTTTGAAGTTAGGCGGTAGTGTTATCTAACATATGATAATTGGACTTGGGAGTGTATTGATCAGGTAGATTTTTTCTTCATATTCACTAAAATCTGATCTTATTTTTGTTTTACTTTTAAATATCCGGGAACTGAATTATTGTATTGTGTTTGGCGATATTGATTAATAGGTACAAGGAGTGTGAGATACAGAAGTTTCTATCATACATATCTGGTTCCGGTTGGATCTATTAATCTTTTAACGCGATTTTGGAACTGTCCTTGCGAGGATCAAACTTCTGTGTGATCAAAATTAGACTTGGTTGGAATTATGGCAACTCTGGCGCACGCAGATTCTAAACGGAAGTATTCTTGGTGGTGGGACAGCCACATAAGCCCGAAAAATTCCAAATGGCTTCAGGAGAATCTTACAGGTATTGCTTTGTTTCTTGCAGGTTTCATTTGCGTTGATTTTCAGTTGAGATAGATACATGCTTCAGATTCTTATATGTGGAAAATATGGATATATGGATTTTCTATAATAGTCTTTTTAAAAGCCTATCAAAGATATGATAGTACTTCAAACTGTAAAACTTGGAAGATGTAAATTTTCGAAATCTCTTGAAATAATTTGAGCTTATGCCATAACATGTCATATGCTCAGTCACAATGCCACATTAAAGTTTTCACGGAACCCCATTGCATGTCATGGTTAATATTAGATAGAGTTAATCATTGGGAATATTAGGGAAGTCCTGAAGAAGATTTTCCACTTCGAGTGACATCAGTTTGCTTAAACCCTCCAATATTCTGAGGGGCCTTTAATTCAGTCCAATTTTGATTGAAATTTTATTCTGGAAAGAAAGTCTAAAATTAAAATGTCAACAAATTTTCACAAATTATACAAACTGTAAAAATGTATAATAACTGTAAAAACAGTTGACGCTGTCTACAAAATCATAATATAAAGCTAAGAAATAGAAATATCTAATGAGTTTCAGAAATGGCAACAAGAGTTAATTTTCCTGAAAAGTATGTATCGAGTTGTCTTAAATGGCAAGAAATTTGTATATATGTTTCCCATAGGCATCACAAACTTGCCCACACAAATATAAGAACTAAATGAACTTCCAATTTGTGCTATGATAAATAGTTGGCTCTTTAAGTCCAATCTGGTACATTCTTTAAGTTAGTTGGTTTAAATTTGGTGATTAAGAGATGTTGAATAATTTGTAGTGTAGGGGTGGAAAATGGGGAATGAAAGGAATCTTCTTGATTTGATAGTTGAATTAATCGTGATATTTTTTTAAAAAAAAAAAAAAAAAATGTGAATGATTCATCATTTTCTTTTCATAATCATCTGTAGTATTCTGTCCATTCTCCTATTCATTATTTAATGATCCTATATTTTTCACTGAAACTTGTAGTCCAGTTCACCTCCCGATGCTCTTTAGTTTAGTTACGTTTGCCTTTCTCTGTATTAGTCTATAATCCATGATTGGGATTTGCTATAAACATCATTCTTCTGTTTGGACAGACATGGATGTCAAAGTCAAACAAATGATCAAGCTTATCGAAGAAGATGCAGATTCCTTCGCAAGGAGGGCTGAGATGTACTACAAGAAACGCCCTGAGCTTATGAAGTTGGTCGAAGAGTTTTACAGAGCATACCGTGCATTGGCTGAAAGATATGATCATGCAACTGGGGCACTCCGCCAGGCTCATCGGACAATGGCAGAAGCATTTCCCAACCAAGTCTCATTTGTTTTGGCTGATGACTCCCCTGCAGGTTATGCAACTGAAGCTGATCCTCGAACACCTGAGCTGTCTCCAGCACGTGCAATTTTTGACCATGACGAGTTGCAAAATGATTCCTCGGGACTCTCTTCATCTCATTTACATGCTCTGAACAAAAATAGAGCATTTACCGATGAAGCTGATTCTGTGACAAGAAGAAGGGGTTTGAAACAGTTTAATGACTTGTTTGGGTCTGGAGAAACAGTGAATCATGCAAAGTTTGGAGAAGGCCGAGCTAGAAAAGGACTCAATTTTCACGATGCAGAGGAGAAAGAACAAGTTCAACACAATGGAAGTCATGATATCAAGGCTCGGATCCCATCTGATTCTGAGAGAATGGGGAAAGCTGAGATGGAAATCTTAACCTTAAAGACTGCTCTTGCTAAATTAGAAGCTGAAAAGGAAGCTGGCCTGCTTCAGTATCAGCAGAGTCTGGAGAGATTATCCAATTTTGAGTCAGAAGTATCTCGTGCACGTGAGGATTCCAAAGGATTTAGTGAACAAGCCAGAATAGCTGAAGCTGAAGTACAAACTTTGAAGGAAGCCCTCGCCAGATTAGAAGCTGAAAAGGAAGCTAATGTTCTTCAATATCAGCAGTGTTTGGATAAATTATCCAATATGGAGAAAAATATATCTCGTGCCGAAGCTGATGCCGGGGAACTAAGTAACCAAGTAAGCAAAGCTGAAACTGAAGCTCAATCCCTAAAACAAGACCTTGCCAGGATAGAAGCTGAAAAGGAAGCTGCTGTTGCTAAATATGAAGAATGTTCAAGGATGATAACTGATCTGGAGTATAAATTACTGCATGCTGAAGAAGATGCCAAAAGGATTAACGAGGTAGCTGATAAAGCTGAAAGCGAAGTTGGAAGTCTGAAACAAGCACTTACCAAACTAACTGAAGAGAAAGAAGCTTTGGCTCTTCAATATCAGCAATGCCTGGAGGCAATTTCTATTCTTGAGCTTAATCTTGCACTTGCAGAAGAGAAGGCCCGAAGGCTTAATTCTGAGTTGGACGATGGTTTGGCAAAGTTAAAGGGTGTGGAAGAAAAGTGTCTTTTATTAGAGAGATCGAATCAGACTCTACATTCTGAGTTGGAGTCCATGGTACAGAAAATGGGGAGTCAAAGTCAAGAATTAACTGAGAAGCAGGAGGAGTTGGGCAAACTTTGGGCTTGCTTACAGGAAGAGCGCTTGCGATTCATTGAGGCTGAAACTGCTTTCCAAACTTTGCAGCATTTGCACTCTCAGTCTCAGGAAGAACTCAGGTCTCTGGCTGTAGAGCTCCAGAATAGGTCTCAAATTCTTAAGGACATGGAGACTCATAATCAGTGTCTACAAGAAGAAGTCGAAAAGGCCAAGGAGGAGAACAAAGGCCTGAATGAACTCAACTTATCTTCGGCTGTATCAATAGAAAATTTGCAAGATGAGATTTTGAGTTCGAGGGAAACAATCGGGAAACTTGAAGCAGAAGTTGAACTTCGAGTGGATCAAAGAAATGCTCTCCAGCAAGAAATTTATTGTCTGAAAGAGGAACTGAATGAACTCAACAAGAAGCACCAGGCTATGGTGGAGCAGGTGGAATCAGTCTGCTTAAATCCAGAGAACTTTGGGTCGTCTGTGAAGGATTTGCAGGATGAGAACTCAAAGCTAACAGAGGTATGTGAGAGAGAGAGATGTGAAAAAGTAGCTCTTTTGGAGAAGCTGGAAATCATGGAGAAACTTCTTGAGAAAAATGCTCTTCTTGAGAACTCCCTAGCAGATTTGAATGTTGAGTTAGAAGGGGTTAGAGACAAGGTGAAGGCTTTGGAGGAAGCCTGCCAAAGTCTCTTGGCAGAGAAATCTACGCTTGTTGCTGAGAAGGACACACTGTTTTCTCAGTTACAGGATTTGACTGAGAATTTAAAGAAACTCTCAGACAAGAACAACTTTCTGGAGAATTCCCTTTTTGATGCTAATGCCGAAGTCGAAGGTTTGAGGGTGAAATCAAAGGGTTTAGAAGATTCATGCCTGTTGCTTGATATTGAGAAATCTGGTCTGATCACTGAGAGAGAGACCTTAGTTTCTCAATTGGATATTGCTAGGAAAGGACTGGAATATTTGGAGAAAAGCTACGCAGAAATAGAAGAGAGATACTTGGGTTTGGAGAAAGAGAAAGAATCTACGCTTGAAAAAGTAGATGAGCTGCAGGTTTCATTAGATACTGAAAAGAAACAACATGCTGATTTTGTCCAGTCGAGTGAAACTCAATTGGCTGGTATGAAATCGCAGATTTGTCTTCTGCAAGAAGAGGGTCAGTGCAGGAAGAAAGCATACGAGGAGGAGCTAGACAAAGCTGTGGATGCTCAGATTGAGATTTTCATCATGCAGAAATTCATACAGGATCTGAAAGAAAAGAACTTCTCCCTCCTTTTTGAGTGTCAGAAACTCTTAGAGGAATCCAAGTTGTCAGAGAAACTGATATATCAACTGGAGCGTGAAAATTTTGAACAGAAGGAGCTGGTGAAGTCATTTGTCGATCAAATTAAAGCACTGAGGGTGGGGCTTTATCAGTTATTAGAGACCCTTGAAATTGATGCAGGCCATGGGTGTGAAACTAAGATGGGGCAAGACCAGACACTTCTAAATCTTATAATTGGAAAACTCAAAGCGATGCAGATCTCTCTTTTAGAGGCACTGGAGGAAAATCATCAGGTGGTCCTTGAGAACTCAGTTCTTGTTGCACTTCTTGGGCAGCTAAAACTGGAGGCAGAAAATCTTGCAGCAGAGAAGAAGACCCTTGATGAAGAGTTTAGGATCCGGTCTGAGCAGTTCTTAGTTTTGCAGAGGGATTTCCAAAAGCTTACAGAGATTAATGAAGAATTGAAAATGGAAGTAGAAGAGCGTGACAACCAAGAGGAAGTTTTGAAAACTGAAATGCAGAACCTGCACATGCTACTGTTCGAATTGCAAGGAGCACGCCAAAGTTTACAAGAGCAAAACTGCAAGGTGCTTGATGAGAAAAAATCCCTGTTGAAGAAAGTCTCAGATTTGCAGGAAGACAAATGTACTCTACAAGAGGAAAACGGTATCCTGTTTGTTGAAACTGTATCTCAAAGTAACCTTTTTCATATTTTCAAGGATGCCATCTCTGAAAAACTAGCGCAGATAAGTGAGCTGAGTGAAAATCTGGAGAAGCTTTGTTGTATCAATAATGAACTTGAGGAGAAGGTAAGGCTGAAGGATGAGAAATTAGAAGATGTGCAAATAGAAAATTCACATCTCAAGCAGTCATTAGAGAAGTCAGAGAATGAACTGATTACAATTAGATGTATTGCCGATCAGTTAAATTTTGAAATTGCAAATGGAAAGGATCTGTTATTTCAGAAGGAAAATGAGCTTTTGGTAGCAGAGCAGACGCTAATTTCATTACAGGAGGAGAGAACAGAATTGCATACAATAGTGGAGGATCTGAAGTGCAAGTATGATGAGACTAAGATGATACAAGAAGATCAAGGAAAGCAGATTCTGAAACTAACTGAAGACTATGATTGTCAGATTAAGGAGACCAGATGCATTCATGAGGCAAATACGAAGTTGGAAGCTGAACTGGGGAAATTGCATGAGGAACTGGAAGAAACCAAACACAGAGAGGAATGTTTGTACAATGAACTGGAAAAGGAAAGAAAGGATTCTGAACTATGGGAGACTCAGGCTACAGAATTCTTCAGTGAACTGCAAATCGCCTCAGCCCGAGAAGTATTGCTTAAAGAAAAGGCTTATGAGTTTGCCAGAGCATGTGAGATTCTTGAAGACAGAAGTGATTCCAATGGTATGGAGGTCAACCAGTTCAAAGAAAAGGTTAGTACCTTGGAAGCTGAAAATGGAGGACTAAAAGCTCAGTTGGCTGCATCTATCCCTGTTGTCATTTCATTGGAGGACAGTATAAGATCTCTGGAGCATCATACTCTTAGTCACAAAGCTGGCATTGAAGAAGTAAAGGTGACTGATTTTGCTTTACTGTTGGACTGACGACTTTTATTTTTGTTTAATCAGTTTATATCTCTCTTGCCTGTTCTATATACTTGGTTATTTTCTTTTCTTTTTTATTATTATTACTGTTACTACTAATATTTTTTGGTAAATGGTTTCCCTTTAAAATATATATCCTAAATGTTAGCTGCTCCAGTTCCTTGTACCCATATTTGCTTGTTGGCTCGGTCCTCGCCTGCGTTCTGCATTTTTCATTTGACAATTCTGGTGGAATTTATGTTTTTTTATGCATTTGTTCATGAAATTCTGTTGGCCTAGAGGTTTTTGGCAGTTGTTGTTTTACACTCATGTCGAGTTACTTTTGTTTTACCTTAATCCAGTCGTAATTATCACAATTATCATAAAGAAAATCATAATCGTTTATCTATTCTCTATCTAATATTGCTTTTGCTTTGGATATTATCTGTATTCATGGCTTGTATTCCACCTGTTCCAGAATGCTGATTTGGTGAGTCACATGCAAGCTGAAAGCTGTCTACAAACAAGTGAAGATCAAATTACAACAGTGCCAGATGGTTTTACAGACTTGCAGGATTTGCAAATGAGAATCAAAGCTATTGAGATGGCAATGATAGAAAAGGAGAGGCTTGCTATGCTGGAAACCTTAAATGCCAATTCTAAATTAGAAGTTGCAATTAGACAGATTGAAGAATTAAAATGTAGAAGCAACTCGTATCAAGAAAATGGTCGAACAAGCAAGCGTGTTGCTAGAAAATATGAACAGGAGGAACTACCTGATGGGCCTATTGACAACCTCAAGTTACAGAAGCCAACACCCGAAATCTCTGAAGAGGGGGATGAAGTAAAGACAAAAGACATTATGCTTGATCAAGTGGCTGAGTGTTCATCTTATGGATTAAGCAGGAGAGGAACTACGGAGGCTGATGATCAGATGCTTGAGTTATGGGAAACCATTGCCCATGGTAGCAGCATCGATCTGAAAGTCGATAAGTCTCAGAAGGCGGCCCATGCATCAACTGACTACCACGAGGTCAAAGCAGTGAAACAACAGGAGAGAAAAGATCCCACAATAGAATCACTGGTTGAGAAGGAGTTGGGGGTGGACAAATTAGAGATCTCTAAGAGATTTACAGTGTCTCAGAATGAAGGAAGCCAGAGGAAAATTCTTGAAAGACTTGATTCTGATGAACAAAAGTTGACAAACCTTCAAATTACCGTGCAAGATCTAAAGAAGAAGGTTGAGATTTCAGAGAAGAGCACAAAGGGAAAAGGAATTGGATATGATACGGTTAAGGAGCAACTGGAAGAAGCTGAAGAGGCCGTTGTGAAGCTGCTTGATGTCAATCGCAAATTGCTGACAAATATTGAAGACATCTCGTTGTCCTATGATGGAAAATCTGCAATGCAGTCAGATGATAGTGGCAGTTCCAGGAGGCGTAAAGTTTCAGAGCAGGCACGAAGAGTATCTGAAAAAATTGGGCGGTTGCAGTTGGAGGTTCAGAAATTACAGTTTCTGTTGCTGAAACTTGACAACGAGAATGAAAGTAGAGGAAAAACAGAATCACAGAGAAGAGAACAAGAGTTCTCCTGCGGGACTATCTCCACGGTTATGGTGGGTCAAGAACTAGCCCGAAGAAAAAGAAAGCACATTTCTGTGCATGTGTGCAACCTTCTACCAAGGGAGATTGAGTTAGAAACTTCTTTTTATTTTTTTTCCGGCACATAATTAGCATAGTTTGAAATATTGAGACATTAGTTGCATTGTCTATAAATTTCTCTTCCTAGTTATGTTTAAGAACTTGTGTTTTTAATCTTATTTACATAGCTGCTAGCACCGGTTCTTCTTAGTTTTAGAGATTCTGCTATACAGAGGGCTCGCTTCGGCCTCCGCGTCAGATTTTCTATAAGGTTGGGTTCACATCTTTAGAAGCTGTAGCGGCGGGGTTTATGGTTAATTTGAGAGTGTTATTTAATTGACGTTTTTAAATATATTATCAAGTTCAAATAATGTTAATATTTAGAAAATAGATTTAATATGATTTTAAATTAGTATGTGTATTTTTTTTCCCAGTTGAGAAATGAGAAGCAGGAACACTTGAATGTTATAAGTTTGAAAATAAGATGCTATAAAAATTTGGTGATGCTACGAGTGCAACACGCGTAGTAAACACGTATGTGGCATGTGGAATGATCGGGAGATTTTAGATGTCTCCGAATTCTTTGATATTATTGTTGTAAAGATATGTTGCTTAACTTTGTCGTGAAGGAATGGCCAGGAGTCTTATCTGTTGATTACTGATATTTTTTTTATTTTTTTTAAATGAAAGTAACACTTCTCATTTAACCATCATTGTGAAAGAGGTACAAAATTTCTGTTGGAATGTATCCAGCCGTACAATAGTTTCAATTTTTTCCATAACTATCTTTGCTAAATCATGAGCAATAGTATTACGATTTCTAGAGATAAAGAAGCATTTGAGATCCCGAAAATATTTGTTATTTTCTCCAATTTCGATATTATCCATACCATTTCCGTAATACTGCTGCATCTGTTGTTTATCAAATCCACCACTCCCTTACATCTGATTCCATAACAATTGACATCAACCCAGCCTTCTCTGCTAATTGTAAACCCCAACTAGCTACTTCAGCTTCAGCATATATCATATCCCCATTGAATTTTGAAGTTTTGACGGCTGCCGCATTTAGGTTGCCATTCCAATTTCTAATGACAGCACCCAGCCCAGATAACTTTCTCTCTAACTTGGTAGCTGCGTCAACGTTTACCTTATACCATCCGATTGGTGGAGATTTCCATGACATTCTCACTGCTGGTTCTTCTTCCTGGTTGTTATTTATGTCCAAACAGATTATTCTTCTGAATGAATCAAGCATAGCTTCAGCTCTTGCTACACTCCTAAAGGTTCTTCCAGTTTTCCTTCAAAAATCATCTTGTTTCTGCCCTGCCAGATCCCCCAACAGATCGCCACTAACACTTCCAAATTTGTTTTGCAGTATTTCCTGGACAGTCTTTCCAGGACAGTGAGGATATCATCACAAGCAGCTTCATGCATGCTCTGAGCAAACGTGGTAGCTTTCCAGACTTTCCTAGCTGCCTTACATGTAATTCCATTTTGACATATCATACATCCTGGATCCTGCAGTACTTTCTTCTTACAAAGATTTACAGACGAAGATAATAGATTCTTAGCCGCTCTCCACATGAGAATCTTGATCTTATTTAGAGAATTGAGAGACCAAATGATGCTCCAATGATTGCTTACTTCTGCTGATTCGATAAGGCTGTCTGTATGTTTCATCTTGAGGGCTAGATGGTATCCACTTTTGACCATGTATTTGCCCTTCTTATCATAATGTCAAATTAGGTGGTCTGGTCTCGACTGCTTAGGGAGAGGAATCGCTATTATTGCTTTCGCATCTTCATTGCTGAACTTGTCTTTTATAAGCTTTTCATTCCAGATATTCCATGTTTCTATAAGCTCCGCAGCTGTAGCCTCCTGATGTAGAGCCGATTTCATTATTGGTTTGAAGGTTAACGACCTAGGGATCCAATTATCCTTGTTTATCCCCACTTTACTGCCATTACCAATTCTCCATCGACCCCCCGTTCAAAGAACTTGTCTACCTCACACGATGCTTCTCCAGATAAAAGAGGGTCTGGAGCCAAGATTTGCTTGCATAAAACCATAGTGCTTATGGTATCTAGCCTTTAAAATTCGAGGTACAAGAGATTTTGGGAATTGAATCACTTCATATCCCTACTTTGCAATAAGTGTCTGATTGAACGCAGATGGTTCCCTAAAACCAAGTCCTCCTCTACTCTTTGCTTGACATAACTTCTCTCATCTTACCCAATGGATACCCTTTTTTCTCTTCCTTAGATCCCCACCAAAACCTCGCAATAGCTCGTTGTATATCATCTCAGATCTCTAAAGGTATTCTGAAAACACTCATTGCAAAGGCTGGTACTGCTTGTGCTATAGCCTTGATAATGATCTCTTTTCCACCACTCGAGAAGAACTTGTGTTGCCAGCTAGAAATCTTACGAAGTACTCTTATCTTGACATTGTTGAAGAAGTTATTTCTCCGTCTCCCAATAATGGAAGGTAATCCAAGGTATTTCTCATATTTCGTCACTACCTTTAGCTTGAATATATTTCTGATAGCCTCCTTAAGTCTTCCTTGAGTGTTACTGCTAAAAAACATTGAGGATTTTTCATAATTGAAAACCTGTCCAGACACTTCTGCATATCTAGCAAAAATAGACTTCAATTGTCTACATTTTTCAATTGAGGCTCTTGCAAAAATGAGGCTGTCGTCTGCAAAAAGAAGATGGGAAATCTTGATATTCCTACCGAAACTCGGACCATGAATTGTCCTTTGTTGTTATGCTTGCCACAACATGTTGGAAAAAACCTCTGCACATATAATGAACAAGTATGGAGACAAAGGGCACCTTTGTCGCTGTTGGGGTTGGTGCTCAGAGCGTCAATTTCTGGTTGTATTTCTTTATGAATACTACTGTAAAACGTTATTATTATGAATAATATATGCAGTTTCTATAATACAATGTATCTTTTAATATGGTAAAGACGTAATGACCTTAGAATGACTAGTCATGATGCTGTTGCAAAAGCGTCGTAACTGACATTGAGTTGTATCATGACGTTGTCATTCTCAGACAGTTCCTGGTCAAGGTTTACACTACTTGGTCAGTAAAGTAAACCTGTTGAGACCGGTACATGTCATATACTGGAATATATGATTCCAATGGTTTCTCAATGAACCATAAGTCTTCGAGACTAGTATAGACGTGTAGGTGTTTATAGCGGATAAACACTGAACGACTCACCAAAGATTCTTAATGGATGGTATACCAACATCAATAAGAATCTTATCGGGTTGAGTAGCACTTGTGATTCTTCGAC